>JASCZW010005553.1:0-170309 GCA_034211315.2 Aedes japonicus
CAAGATACGTTTTAAAATGGTTAGGAATAAGTTTCTTAACCTTAAGGGTTTTAAACATTAATTTTACATTCTGATGATAAATGCATACGCAGACAGTTTCGTTGCACTTGAACCAGCCAGAATACAATTTTTTGGGCGGCTACTAGAAAACATTGAAAATCCAATTTCAAAAGTAGGATATTGCTCTTTGAAAATTAAACACGGTTCAGTAACGGTAAGTTCTTGATTTTCACATTCTAGATTCACTGCACTTGGAGTTGCTGGCTCGTTTTCTTTCTTGATAAAGCGATAAAGTCTGCAATAGCAGGTATTACAAAAGTCGGAATAGCTTTTATCCAACTTTGTTCTCCTTTCCATGCATAACCATATAGCTTGAGAGTAGGTTTCCTGTAGCTTTTAATCTTAACATGGCTAATTTGAGCAGTCGTGTTTCATTGTATTAAACGTTTCTTTAGTATGGATTCAGTTCGGTTCACTCAATGTGGATTAATTCAAAATATGAGTTAAGTGTACTCAGTCGTGGTTTACGCTGCAACTCAAATTTGGCATGAGTGTCCCTGCAATCCTTATAAGCACTCATGCTGAATTTGGACGCTAACCGACCATTGTGGCTCCAGTTATAGCGTAAACCATGGCTGAGTAAACCCTAGCAATGTTGGTCTCTGCTTTTAAACAATTTGAGGCTGATTTATAGTTCTTACATGTAATGGGGTCAGGATTGGACCAACCTTCCCTAATTTTGATGAGTACATTACTTCACAAATAAAACTATCATAAATTTATTAGGAATAAGTTTGATAACTTCAATGAAATGATTCCCGCAGTTATTTTGAAGTGATGGAAAATGATAGAAATTTTCAAAAAATTTAACTCAAAAACGGCTCGATGATCATTTGGGATTTTTTGATATGTTATGTAAAAATGTTTGAATTTTTATAAAAAAATATAAAAATAAATAGTCGTTGTGGTCCAACATTTTGAAAATCATAAAAAATAAATATATTGACCATTTTAGCAAATTCAAGTACATTAATTATTTTGATCAATATTTTAACTAAAAACAACAAGTAATAATCTTTCAATTTATATAAAAACAACGAACATCGAACCAGTGGTTCAGAAGTTATGATTTTTTTTAAATAAAAAAATTCGAAAAATGTCGATTTTTCTGGTGACTCTATATCGAACATGGTCACCCTAATAAAAAAATAAAAAAATACGGGTCTTATTATTTTCGATGAAGAACACACCAAGCGATTTTGAGCAAAATCGGACAACATTTTTTTTCAACTCTATTCTTCTCCTGTGGAATCGCTGTATATATATATATATATATATATATATATATATATATATATATATATATATATATATATATATTTATATATATATATATATATATATATATATATATATATATATATATATATATATATATATATATATATATATATATATATATATATATATATATATATATATATATATATATATATATATATATATATATATATATATATATATATATATATGATATATATATATAGTTCATTCTCATTCCATATCAAGTGACCGGAGAAATGCATCGACCCTCTTCGATTCGAACTAAAATTGGCTGATATACTTTTTCTAGGCTATTAATTAAAAATCCAAAGTTTTAGAGCAATCGGTGAACCCCTCGACCCATTTTTTTGAGATTTTTGAAAACTTCATATTTTGTTTTTTGAATATATCAATGAATAAAAGAGCTACAAACAATGTTAGATATTTTTCTTAAAGGAAGTTAAATTTTCTACCAAATGAATATTTCTTATATTTTTTACAGTGTTGCCAGCATTTTTATTTTTGTGGTTGAAATATTAAATTGCGTTTTTCTCAAAATGCCCCAACTTTTTTTTCAATTTTTATGGCTCCAATGTGTTCAGTAGACTTTTTTACATAGCAAACATTTATCGAGAAAAAAAACAATATGCTTCGACATGGAGATATTGATTTTTAAAGATTTCATGTTTTCAAAATTTGTTCATTCAACCACTCTGATATAATCTGTTATACTTCATCAAGGCAGATATAACAGAAAAACACCGCTTAAATTTTCAAATAATAGCAGTTTTGCTTGGCCTACATGATAATTTACAAGTTTGTTTATAAATATCGTGTGAGATTAAATTAACCTCTGTTTAGTGGTTTAGTCGTTAGTGATAACTTGGAGTGCAGAAAATTCAAAGTAAGTAACTAATCGTTTGCATTTCAATCTACAGAAGAATTTCGGTGCTCTGAGAGGTTAGTGCGAACCATGAAAAAGTGCGTTAAAGAGAAAGGAATTATCTGTTCCTCTTACCCCAAAAAAGGCCATCGTGTTTCGGAAGACATAGTGCAGAAAGTAAAAGCGCTTTACCGTGAGTGAAGAAATGGCTGGTAAGAAGGGGTTGTAAAAGTGTTCGGGAGGGAACATCTCGTATCCTCAAGCAAAAGCGATTAGTGCTGGCGAACCTTGGCGAATCATACCGATTTTTCAAAGAAAAGTTTCCTGATATCAACATCGGATTTTCGAAATTTCCTGAGCTGCGCCCACCAGCGTTTGTTCTAGTAGGAGCTTTTTTTCGGTTGAGGAAATATCGTGTAAACAATGGACGCAACAAGAAAGGTGCAGCTGGTAGACAGTAGTTTGTGATGCTGATACATTCATTGAAACATTTCTCCAAGAAGCCGCAGTTGTTAGAAGCAGCATGACTATATTGCAGCGAAACAGGCAGAGTTCTACCAGTTCACTCAGGACAACTTGACCGAAGGAGAAGTTCTGGCTAAGCTGTCAAACATTTATCACTTCTCTGACGATGCTGGTACACAGAACAAAAACAGGCTAACATCTTGAATTTGCTGTACCATCGAGAAGACTTTGGCTTTTGTTGCAACTTCATACGGTAGAGGTCCAAGCGATGGATTAGGTGGAACTCTAAAACGATTGACGACGAGAACTAGTCTTGAAGGAACTACCATACAAACTCCAAAAAAGCTGTATGATTGGGAACGCTGCAATTACAACTTGAATGTGAAGTTTATGGCATCACGGCAGTGCAAGAAGCAAAAAGAATATTTGGCAGTCAGATTTGCTTATGCTCAACCCATTCATGGAATCCACGGAATGCATTCAGTAGCTCCAACAACCGATGCCACTGTTCTTATGATTTTGATAAATCTTAAAAATTCAACACTTACTGCAAAGGCAAAACGCAGCATTAAATACATTTTTATATTTATTTTATTTTCAGTGGAATTTGTTAATTATATGTGGAATATAAAATTGCACTTTTATTTGTAACTAGCTGACCAGACAAACCTCGTACCGTTAGTTCGTACGTTTTTTTAACCCGATGCAGCCAAAGAAGAACAGATTTAAAAAAATAAGAAATCTTTAGACCAGTTCTTGAGTAAAATCGTGACATACCGTTCCATTTCATTTTTTTTAGAAAGATAGATAGATAACTTGATGATTCGATTGACAAAAAAATGAATCTAGCATGAATATCTGTTTTGAAAAATAATGACAAACAAACCGTAAGATGGCAACACTGAAGGTTTTTCTCTAATTGTCTGTTTCCACTGGTATAAGGCTGCGAAATCCGAATTGGAATCTGGCAATAAATAATTGCTAGCACAATCACCTATTGTGATTGTTGTTAGACCCATTTTCAAAAAAAACTTTGAATATATTTACACTATTTTTTAAATTTAAATTCATTGAATGTAAAACTTGATATGTTTAAAACTTAATTTCTCCATGACGGAGCAAATTGTTTTTGTTTCTTATGTAAAAAAATCTGCTGAACACATTGAAGCCATAAAAATTGAAAAAAATGGGGGCATTTTGAGAAAAACGCAATTTAATATTTCAACCACAAAAATAAAAATGTTGGCAACACTGTAAAAAATATAAAAAAATATTCATTTGATAGCAAATTTAATTTCCTTTAAGAAAAATATCTGACATTGTTTGTAGCTCTTTTATTCATTGAAATATTGAAAAAACAAAATATGGCCGAGGGGTTCACCGATTGGTCTAAAACTTTGGATTTTTAATTAATAGGCTAGAACAAGTATATATTTATATATATATATATATATATATATTATATATATTTATATATATATATATATATATATATATATATATATATATATATATATATATATATATATATATATATATATATATATAAATATATATATATATATTGAAAAATCTATTCGTTTCGTTTCTAGCCAAATGCTCACGGATGCCGATTGCTATTTTGCGTTCCTATTTTTGCATGAAGTTCAGGTATTTCGGCACCAGTTTTGCTGCGACCCGTCAATTACCATAAGGTTTTGAACGGCCTCTTCTGAATAAACGACTGTTTTCTTCGGAGTATCGTTGTCAAAACACTTTTCTAGTATTTGCAATACCATACCTCTCACGCCAAATTTGCATGTTAACAATATAACAAATACATTCAATACGATGAGATCAGAGTTAAATCGAACTTCTTATACTTGAAGATGTTCTCTAACTATGCCTCAATCGTTATCGTTATGAAACGTGTGTATAATAACATTTATGAATTAACTTAGCAAATTCTGCGGTGGCAATCTATCAATTATGTTTATTTTCTGTAGGATATAATTTATTCCGACGCCGGAAGCCAGAGCATGCCTTTCGGACGTAGTCCTCCGATATTGACTGGCATGTGTTATGGTTGACTTCAGGTTTTTCACACTAGTGTGTGATGTTTTGCAGGCTCGTGCTTCAACATATGCCCAAATCAAATGATCCAACGGATTAAGATCTGGACTGCTAGGGGACCACAAATCATTCGGCCAAACCTTCATGTTATCGTTCAACCATTGTTGGGTTCGATTTTACGTGTGACACGGCGCGCCATCCTGCTGTAGGACAACGTTTTGGTCCTCGGAGAAGTTGGCCTTCACCCAGGGAAGCACTTGGTCCTTTAATATACCGATATACACTTCGGTATTGATTTTAAATCCAGCATAAATGAAAACAGGCGTCATTTTCAAACCGTTGGACGCCAGCAAGCCAAACATCATGACACCAGCCGGATGTTTGGATGGAAATTTGAATTTCACTTTTTCCGGAACGTTCTCCATTTTTTTGCGGTGAAATGAACCGGTCCGTGCGGCTGTTGGCCACAGCATCGATGCTGAAAAGCTTTTCGACGGAGAACAGGATTATCATTTTTTCCCTCTTCAACAAGGAAAGCAATCTCTTGGAACGAGTCACTCGTAGTTCCTTGGCTCGGTCCGTAATCAAGTGGAGTTTCACTCTGGCTCTGGAAGATGCATGCAGGTCTTCTTAAATGATTCTCCGTATGGATTTATCCGAAATATTGGATTCCTTTGCAAGTTTTCTTATGGAACGCACTGGGTTGCGAGCAATTTTTGCACGGACCGATTTGATCACGTTCGGCGTGCGTGCAAAGCGCGGACGTCCGCTTTCCGGCTTCTTATACTTGAAGATGTTCTCTAACTATGCCTGAATCGTTATCGTTATGAAACGTGTGTATAATAACATTTATGAATTTACTTAGCAAATTCTGCGGTGGCAATCTATCAATTATGTTTATTTTCTTTAGGATATAATTTATTGGTTCGCCGTAATGACATTCGAAAATTGAGCTGCATGGTATGCATGGCAGCGGATAGTAGTTGTGCAAGGTGGCAACACCTACTGTTCATATTCGAACATTCGCTATAATTGCTTTGACAAGGTAGAAATATAAAAACACTTTCTATCTACATTCTTCTTATTTTTGAGGCAATACAGTGCAGTGTTCATTCGAATAACAACTAGTAATTTTAGCACAGAAAATATAGCATTTATCAAAATGAGAAGTTCAACAACGCAAATGGCAGTATAGGCTTACAGCCCTTTCGAACAAAAACAAATCTAGATTGACCTTGCACAATCAACCACTAACTTGTCTGGTCTGATCATCAGGCGACTGTTGATACGAAAAAATGTGTCGGGGGACCATGAGATAAATATATTAGAGAAATCCTTTGGCTGGGTAAATTTTACTCTTGGTGGTTAAACGACTGTAATTGCAAACGAATCATTTTGTGGTCGGCATTGAACATACCACTTGTGGTAAGCCATAGGAATTTATACATATCAAAGAAAACAAAATCCATTCAGTCGCAAGCTGTTGACACAACAGCGAAATGCTACACATGTACCAGAAGGTAAAATGAAATGAGAGGCGTGACTAATTTGTGGTTCGCTTCGCTAACATTACTAGTTTGAAACACACAATATACAGGCATCGCAGCTTGCTCGAAATTAGCGCTGAGAAGTTACGTGATCCAGCTGAATTGATCAATAACATTTATTTATTAAATAGGTTATTCCAAAATGCGTTTTGCTTTGGACACATTGTAAATTTAAAATATCGCTAAAGCTTAAAAACATTGGCGTGTCGATGACTAGCCAAGCAAATTCGTTGGCGAAAATTGAAAATGTCAATCATATCCGCGGATTTTATATCTTCCAGACAAACATTTCTAACGATATTATCCACTTTGGTCGGTTCACTAAGGAAATATATTTCAGGCTAGCTTTGCCACATTGTAATAAATCTCTTATCTTATCAAAACCTAAAAAAGAGACATTGTTTTTCCCTAAAGAGAACCATGAAAGCAAATAAGGCCTTTTAAAATATTCAATTCCCTGCCCCTCTTCCTATCCGTAAAATTGTAGTTCGTATTAACCTCGAGACAGCTGCTAGTAATCGGCTCCATCCCCCTAACTTTAGTTCTAAGATACCTGATGTATACATATATGAAAACATGGCTCTGTAAAGTTGATTCTATTGAGCCTGTACAAATAAATGATTAATAAAAAAAAATCAATTAGACCTGACAGTATTAATACCGGATAATTGCTAGCTTGAAAAAAAAATGATCCATTAAGCCAGTCACTTTTAACTATCACTCGAATTCCGAAATAAGACATCATTTTAAGGTTTTATATTCTACTAGCTGGCCCGGCAGACGTTGTCCTGCCCATAATTAAATTACTTAATGGAAAATTAGAGAAGGAGTTATAAATGAAAAAGTTTATTTGCAATAAGTATTAATTCCATTTATCAGTCGTGTTCGGGATACAATCGTCGATAACACGCGTAACCCAGACGTCCTATTATTTTCTAGGCTTTTTTCGGTACAATTTCCAAAAAAATAACATCAAAGTTGTTGTTATTAGTGTGACTGTATGCTGAAGCATAGTCTGATGAAAAAGTGACTGTAATTCTTAAAATAGACGCTTTAATTCTCTTGAAACAATTCGGAAAGGAGTGTGCATCACAAACGGATAAGTGCTTTCTTTGCCCTCCATTGTCTCGTGAACTGAGTGTATCGTGTACTGGTGAGAGGTGATAACCCGAGTGCTAGTAGATATAAAAATATACCTATCGGGATTGTGAAGGAATAACCGGAATAAAATTCAAAAGTGCATATGACTGTAGCCAAGGATTCTGATCTGACCTGATGGAGGGGACTCATTATGGTCCCTCTGGGGGGCTTACAAGTGAACCAAGAGGAGGTAGACTACCAGAGTGGATGCTTGGCGACGATGAAGTGGGTCAAACTATGGTGCTACTTATGCGTCGGAAATCGGAAGATATCGGATCGGAAACGCAAAGCTCAACCAGCAATCAACAGAAGCCGCTGTCCAACCCATTTATCGTCGGTGCTTCCATCGATTTAGCGGTTGGCTTAAACGAAGCAACAAAGGTTACGGCTAGTAAGGAAGGGCGTGGATCTCGTTATTTATTGCGCACCAGATCAAAGACAGTTTTCCTCAAGTTGAGCAAAATTACCAAACTCACTGACGGTACCGAGGTTGAAGTGATCCCCCACCCTACACTGAATACCGTACAGGGAGTGGTTTACGAACCAGATTGTACAAACGTCGATGATGCTTCAGTTTTAGGCTTCCTCGAGTCCCAGGCCGTAAAATCTGTTCGAAGAATCACTAAACGAATTAACGGTGTTACACATAATACTCCATTGATTGTGCTTACGTTCCACGGAACAATTATTCCAGAATACGTTCTCTTTGGTCGTCTTCGCGTTCCCGTGCGTGCTTATTACCCGTCACCGATGGTTTGTTTTAATTGCGGTGACTACGGCCATCCTCGCAAATTTTGCAGGCAGCCGGGTATTTGTCTGCATTGCTCTCAAATGCATCAACTAGCCGAGGGCGAAAAATGCAACAATTCTCCTCATTGCAAACATTGCAGTGGTGATCACTCGTCTACGTCACGTACTTGTTCAAAGTACAAGGATGAAGAAAACATCGTTCACATGCAAATAGATAGCAAGATTTCCTCCGCTGAAGCCCGCAAAATTTATTTTGAAAAGTCCAAAAAAGGAACAATGGCGAGTGAGATTCAAAAAGATTAACACCAGTTGAGTCCGAGAAAGACAAAATTATTGCCGAATTGCGTGCAGAAATAGAAGCATTAAAATCAAAAATCACTACAATTGAGAGCGCATACGAAAGACATCGTGATGACTCACAAAAAGAACGACAACAGGAGCGAAAACAAAAACTATAACACCAACAAGCAGCTCACCACAATACAATCAAAGTTCGCAACGGTTGTCACGCAAAGAGAGAACCTTCATATCGCCACCAACTACTCGCAGTAGCACAAAAAGAACGAGAAAAACCCACCGCATGTTTTTGATAAACAACTACGAAGCAGTAGCCGTAAACACCCTATTGAAATCTCTCCTACCGATACCAATCATACCCGAGGAAAACGACTATCATGTCTAACCAATGCCGATGAATATGCCATTGACGTAGACGAGTAACTAGTCACACACTTCTCTACAACGTTAATCACAGTCTACCGAACCCGCAATGCCCAAGGACAAGATAATGGAATACATGCGAAACATCAACTACGTCGGACAAAACATACCATGCATTTTAATGGACCATAACGAAGAAGAAGGTGAAATGCCCACCACACTTCCAGACGAGACAAATGGACCGAGCAGGAAGGTTATTCGGAACACCCCTCTTCAACCAGTTGATGACCATACCCCTAGACCGGCCGTTAACTTAAGCCCTCTATCAACAGCAGCTTTATCTGACTCTACTACATATGATCGACTTTACAACTTCAAAGCTCAACCATCGACGTCAAAAAGGATTATCACCGGAAAATTTGATTTGCCATGTGCAAGGCCTTCCACGCTGACCCTGACCAGGGATGTTCCGAGCTCGCTCGATGAGCCCCTGGCGGCAGTCAGCGTGGATTGCCCCCAAAAAAGGGCAAGTAGTTCTCAAATAACAAAAAATTCCAACTTTTCGCTTTGTACCACAAATTGTTGTATTACAGAATCTAACCTACCCATCATTATCGAAAATGAAACTCATCATGTCTCCAGTTCGCCTGAAAACACATCCATGATATCTGCCAGTCAACAGTCGATTGAGGAAACACCGGCATCACCAACAACCACTGCAAGTATGGAAATCAATATCGATGATGTATTGGAAAACCGCCGTCGTATCGCATTTCAATGGAATATCAATGGTTTACTCCATAACCTTAGTGACCTGGAGCTTATGATCACCGGGGATAATGTACCAACAGTTTTGGCTATACAAGAGCACCATCTTCGATCGAACGCTACACGTATTTTGACTTCTCTGCTCCGGGGCCGTTATACGTGGCGTACACTGACCGGCAGCAACATATTTCAAGGATCCGCACTTGCTGTGCGAGTAGATGAGCCACATTCAGACATTGTACTTGACACACCAATGCTTGCACTAGCAACACGGCTTGAGGGTCGACTTCGATGTACAATAGTTAGTCTATATGTTCCTGTTCAGTCTTGTCCAGAATTCGAAAATCATTTTGATCATCTAATTTCTCAACTGGAGCCTCCGTTGCTTATCCTGGGAGACTTTAACGCACATCATGTGGCTTGGGGCTCTCCGCGCGACGACCCGAGAGGTAAGGCAATCATCCGTATTTGTGAAAAATACGACTTAATAGTTTTGAACGATGGAAGGGATACCTACATCAGCGGAAACAGGCGCTCCGCTATCGACTTATCACTGTGTTCCAGTACCATTATCAGTCAATTTTGTTGGCGAATTCATCAAGACCCTGCTGGTAGCGACCATTACCCAATTGATATTCTTGGCAATGATAGCCCTCCAAAAACTGGAAGAAGAAAACGATGGCAATTCGATCGTGCAAATTGGTCAGATTTCGAAGTAGATATCAATAACCGTATAGAAATAAATCGTGAATACTCATCTGTAGAACTTGGGAAAATCATCACAACAGCAGCTATGACACACATCCCCAGAACCTCAGGTAATCCTGGTCAGCGCGCTACTTCTTGGTGGAACGACGAAGCAAAAAAGCAATAAAAGCACGACGAAAGGCACTACGAATCTGGAAACGTTCTACACCGGATGATCCGAACCACAACTCCAAAATGGAGCTTTGGCGAACAGCAAGAAAAGAATGCCGACTAACGATAAAAGAAGCTAAACAGTCTTCTTGGCAAAATTTTGTTGATGGTATTAGTCCTCAGTCAACCACTCAAGAAGTTTGGCAGAGATTGAATGCACTAAGAGGAAAAAGGCGTTTTTCTGGTTTTCTGCTAAGGGTAAACGATCATCAAACCGATGACCCTGACATAATCGCTAACGAACTGGGAGAATATTTTAGTTCCATTTCATCCTCAGCTTCGTACTCAGAGATATTTCTTAAGAAAAAAAGGAAACTCGAAGCCCACCCTACTAACTTTTCCATCACCACCCTCGCGTCAAATGAATCGTATAACAGGAAATTCTCTATGTCAGAACTACTATGGGCCCTAGATCATGCCAGAGGAAAATCCTGCGGCCCAGATCTGATAGCATACCCGATGCTGAAAAGACTACCTATCAACGTAAAGCAAAAACTTTTGGATAGTTACAACCAGCTCTGGCTCAAAGGATCCTTTCCAGAAGAATGGAAGCATAGCACCATTATTCCAATTCCAAAGGTGGGAGCAAGGTCGAAAGAAGCGCAAGATTTTCGGCCAATCAGCTTAACAAGTTGCAACGGAAAAATCATTGAACGGATGGTGAATCGTCGTTTAATAACATGTCTTGAAGATCGAGGTCTTCTAAATCCTCAACAACATGCTTTTCGCCAAGGTCGTGGAACATCAACATACTTGACAGAACTGGGAAGCACACTCGACCGAGCGATGCACGAAAATCTGCACATCGATATAGCCACCCTCGATCTTTCGAAGGCCTACAACCACGTGTGGCGTGAAGGTGTCCTACGTCAACTTAAGGAATGGGGATTTGATGGTAATTTGGCAATGTTCATTCAATCCTTTCTGTCTCATCGAAGTTTCCAAGTCGCTATTGGAAACCTGTTGTCACGTACTTATATAGAAGAAAACGGTGTCCCCCAAGGATCAGTGTTGGCGGTTTCTTTATTCTTGATTGCCATGGAGTCTCTCTTCAAATGCCTACCGAAAGGTGTACACATATTTGTTTATGCAGACGATATAGTTTTGGTTGTTGTAGGAAAAAACGCAACAAGAGTTCGCATAAAACTGCAAGCAGCTGTCAGAGCAGTTTCCAAATGGGCAAACCTCAATGGATTCCAAATGGCAGCAGATAAATGTTCCATCTTGTTGAAGGATGCAACGGCTACCACTGCACGCACCTCTTGCAGTAGCACGTACCTTGTGTGCTACCTACCTTGCGCCTACCACAATAGACCAGACTGGGAGAGTGAGTAAAGTGTAAACATTTTTCAGTTCCAACCAAGCGCTTCCCGCAACAAGTTCATGTCTATATTTTTTACCCGTTATTAAACCTTTCGAGTTTATGAACCATAGTTCTCGCATGTGTAGTTATTTCTGCTGACCACTCCGAATCCCATACGCTGATTCTCACCGTTCGTTGACCCTGGCTCTGCCGTCAGGTTATGGGCCCAGCGGGATCGGAGTCAAGAACCTGTGAAAAGTTTTAGCCAGTTTCGGAACGGCGCTTTTGTTATTCCGCCGCGTGTGCGAGGAGCAGAAAAGAAATAGAATAGCGCGAAAGGCTCGTATTGTTGGACGAGCACCATTTTTGCTGTGAGTACATAGTGGAAAGAAACGAGTCGAAATGGCCGATGCCAAATTTTCGATTCCCAAGCTCAATGGGACGAATTGGGCTACTTGGAAAGTGCGTGTGGAGAACTTGTTGTGCCGGGAAGACCTATGGGATGTCGTCGCGAGTGAAATACCTGCCGAAACGGGCCGTACTGCTGCCTGGAAATCATCCGACAGGAAAGCAAAAGCGACACTTGTGCTGTTGCTCGAAGATGGCCAGCTACCCCTGGTGAAAAGTTGTGTTTATGCTCGCGATGTGTTCGTTGCGCTAAAAGCGTATCACCAGAAGACCTCCCGTTCAGTGCGCGTTTCGTTATTAAAGAAGTTGTGCGCGACGAATCTGCCGGAGCGCGGCGAATTAGAGCGACATTTGTTCGAGATCGATGATTTATTCGATCGTTTGGACGCTGCCGGAACGACGCTAGATTCGGACACGAAGATCTGTTTGCTTCTACGGAGCCTTCCTCCGTCTTTTGATGGACTTGTGACTGCTCTTGACAGCCGGTCTGGTGATGACATCACGTTAGATGTAGTGAAATCAAAATTGATGGACGATTACCACCGACGGCTAGAGCGAGAAGACGGTACGCGAAAAGTGGACAAAGCAATGCGTTCTGCTGAAAGTTTTGCTGGAAAGGAGACTCGGGTTTGCCACTTCTGTAAGAAGGTTGGCCACATCCGTCGGAACTGCAGGAAGCTGCAAGGTTCGAAGAATAAAGAAGAAAACCATCCGAAGAAAGGTGACAGTGCAAAAGCGAAAGTGGTCCAGAGTGACAATAAAGGAATTGCCTTCGTCGCGGGTGCTGAGATAAGCTGTTCATGGATTATTGACAGTGGTGCCAGTGCACATATGGCGAACGATAAATCGTTTTTCGGTTCGTTGAATGAATTTGTCGGAGGGTGGATTTCCCTTGCCGACGGGAAGAAAACTCAGATTCACGGCGAAGGTAGTGGTGTTTTGAACGGAATTGACGGCAACGAAGAGCCGATCAGAATTGACATAAGTGAAGTGAAGTATGTTCCTGGATTGGCGACCAATTTGATTTCTATGGAAAAGTTGGCGCAGAAGAATCTGGAAGTGTGTTTCGACAGCAAAGGCTGCCGAATTGTTGACCCGACCGGAATCGTCGTAGCGACCGGCGTTCGTTCCGGTGGTTTGTACCATTTTCGTCAGGCTGAATCCTCGATGCAGGCAACGGTAGGACAACACAAGCCGAACTGCCAACACCTGTGGCACCGGCGTCTCAGGCCACCGCGATTGGGCGGCTGCAGAGCGCCTGGTCAAGGAGAATCTTGCCACTGGAATTAAGGTGAGTGATTGTGGTCTGAGACTGATTTGTGAGTGTTGTTTGGAGGGAAGGCTGTCAGAGCACCGTTCCCAGCTGTCATCGAGAGGAAGTCAACCCAAGTCTTGGACATCATTCACACGGATTTGTGCGGGCCGATGAATACGACCACACCGAGCGGCAACCGGTACGTGATGAATCTCATCGACGATTATAGCCGTTTTACTGTGACGATTTTGATGAAGCATAAATGGGAAGCGACGCAGAATATCATCGATTACGTGCGGTGGACGGAGAACGTTTTTGGACGCAAGCCGCGTGTGATTCGCTCGGACGGTGGGGGCGAATTCGACAATAAGGAGCTAAGGAAGTTCTACAAAGGCGAAGGGATCCAGCCTCAATTTACGACCCCGTATTCTCCGCAATCCAACGGAGTAGCGGAGCGCAAGAACCGGTCGCTCAACGAGATGGCAACCTGCATGCTTGTTGATTCCGGGCTCGAGAAACGTTACTGGGGCGAAGCCGTACTAACCGCCACGTATCTGCAGAATCGCCTGCCGTCTAGGTCGTTGACGAAAACCCCTTCGAGCTGTGGTGGGGAAGAAGACCGGATATCGGACATTTGAAGGTGTTTGGTAGTGAAGCCTACGTCCACATCCCTGAAGCGAGGAGGAGCAAGCTGGACGTGAAAGCGAAGAAGCTGAACTTTGTTGGCTATTCGATAGAACACAAAGGCTATCGGTTTGTAGATCGTGAAACGGATTCTATAACCATAAGCCGAGACGCACGTTTCATCGAAAATGGAAACGGAACGTCGTCTGTAGAATTTCATCTGTCATTTCCGGATGATATCAGAGAAGCTGAGGACGAGAAGCTGCTTTCGTTCGAGAAGGAGCCAGATGATAAGGAAGAAGAAGATGGTTCGTCGAACGACGAAGATTACGATACAGCCAATCAAGATGAAGAAGCGTCTGGAGGAGTTCGACGATCAGAGAGGCAGAATCTGGGGGCTTTACCGAAGCATCTCGAGGATTTTGTAGTTGGAGTAGCATCATGTGCTATCGAAGAACCAGAGAATTATCAAGCAGCCATTGAACATCCGGAGTGGCATGACGCTATGGAGGAAGAGATAAATTCTCATCGAAGAATTGGTACTTGGGACTTAGTACCGTTACCGAAGGCGCGCAAAATTGTCGGATCCAAGTGGGTCTACAAGCTCAAACGAAACGAAGTCGGAGAGGTAGTCAAATATAAAGCCAGAGTTGTAGCGCAGGGATACACTCAGCAGGCCGGCATCGACTTCGGAGAGGTGTTCGCACCGGTTACTCGTCAATCAACGCTGCGGACATTTCTGACGGTAGCCGCCAACCGGAAGCTGTTCGTTCAACACCTTGACGTAAAGACGGCTTACCTCAACGGACACCTGGATGAAGAAATATTTATGCGTCAACCACCGGGTTTTGTGAAACCAGGAGAGGAGGAGCTTGTATGCCGCCTAAAGCGCAGTATTTACGGTCTGCGACAATCTGCGCGATGCTGGAACAGGAAGCTGAACGAAGTACTATCCAAGTTGGGGTTCAAGTCGTCGGTGGCAGATAAGTGCCTCTATATGAAGGAGAACGGAGAAGGCACAGTTTTTCTGTTAGTGTATGTTGATGACATGTTGCTTTCGTCGACGGATGAAGCGACATTGATGCGTATTTATCGAGATTTGACCAAGGAATTTGAGCTGACTTGTCTGGGTGAAATTCGACATTTCCTAGGCATGGAAGTACAACGCAAGGATGGAGTATACCAGGTCCGGCTGAAGCAGTACATCGACAAGCTAGTGAAGAAGAATGGAATGGAAGAAGCCAAGACAGCAAGATCGCCGATGGACTCGGGTTATTTGAAGCCGCAGGAAACCAGCAAGTTACTCGACGATGCCACGAAGTACCGAAGTTTGGTGGGTGGACTGTTGTACCTTTCAGTCATCGCCCGACCGGACATTGCAGCTGTGACAGCGATTCTCGGAAGAAAATTCGCTGCCCCGAGCGAGGCGGACTGGACCGCTGCTAAGCGCGTATTGCGCTACCTGAAGTCGACGAGGGATAGCTACCTGAAACTGGGCGGCGATGCTAGCCAGTTATTGATCGGGTATTCGGACGCCGATTGGGCCGGAGATCCTGAAAGCAGACGATCGTCTTCGGGCGCCGTGTTCTATTTCGGCGGTGGCACAATTTCCTGGGCTAGTCGTCGTCAGTCGTGCGTGACACTCTCGTCAATGGAGGCGGAGTATGTTGCGCTGTCCGAGGCTTGCCAAGAGACCATCTGGTTGAGGCAGCTTCTGCGTGATTTCGGCGAGATTCAGAAGGAACCAACGATCATCAAAGAAGACAACCAAGGGTGCTTGGCATTTGTGAAAACCGAAAGATCCAGCCGTCGTTCGAAGCATATAGACACCAAGGAGAAGTTCATTCTGGAGTTGTGCGAATCGAAGGAGATCAAGCTGGAGTACTGCCCTACGGATATCATGGTGGCGGACATAATGACCAAGCCCTTGGGTCCTCAGAAGCATCAGCAGTTTTTCTCGATGCTCGGGCTTGTGAGTGATGCATAAGGTGGATACCCGTTGAGGAGGAGTGTTGAAGGATGCAACGGCTACCACTGCACGCACCTCTTGCAGTAGCACGTACCTTGTGTGCTACCTACCTTGCGCCTACCACAATAGACCAGACTGGGAGAGTGAGTAAAGTGTAAACATTTTTCAGTTCCAACCAAGCGCTTCCCGCAACAAGTTCATGTCTATATTTTTTACCCGTTATTAAACCTTTCGAGTTTATGAACCATAGTTCTCGCATGTGTAGTTATTTCTGCTGACCACTCCGAATCCCATACGCTGATTCTCACCGTTCGTTGACCCTGGCTCTGCCGTCACATCTCACATGCATGTAACCACAGACATGTTCCATGGTCTCGTGAAGTCACTGTCGATGGCATTCGTATCCCATACCGGAAGGTTGTTAAAATTCTTGGTGTTTCTTTCGATCGACATCTTTCGTTTAACCACCACTTTGAGCAACTAAGAGCCGACTTACAAAACAGGAATCGTTTATTGCATACAATCGGACGATGCCAATCCTCCAGCAATCGCTGTACAACGATGAATGTTGGAAGAAGTCTAATTTTAACAAAAATTTTCTACGGCATAGAAGTCACATGTCGCAACACTGATCAACTAATAAAGTCGCTTGCACCATTCTACAATAGAATGATCCGCGAAGCTTCCGGACTGCTTCCATCTTCACCAATCAAATCAACGTGCGTTGAAGCCGGCGTTTTGCCATTTGATTATCTGTTAGCTCTAATTGTTGCAAAACGTGCAATCTCTTATACCGAACGATCAAACCCGATCAATCGTTCCCAAAATCTCCTTATTGACGTTGCAAACAATCTGTACCGCAAATATGCAGGAAAGAAACTTCTTAAAGTCTTACCATTGATCCGAATAAACAACCGCAGATGGAATGATTCCGTTCCCTGCATTGATTGGCGGCTAAAAGAGTACTTTCAACAGCGGACCCTCCATTAAAAGTTCAAGCAGAATTTCATTCGGTCGTAGCAAGAAATTACAAATTCCACAAGAAATACTTCACAGATGGATCAAAAGTAGGAAACAGCGTGGGATTCGGTGTATACGGACCAGATATATACACATCTTTTCGATTACCAAACTGCTGCTCGGTTTTTTCTGCTGAAGCTGCTGCGTTGAAGCTAGCGGTTGAAACAATATCCTCTACGAGTTTTCCTGCAGTTATTTTCACTGATTCTGCCAGCGCACTCCAATCCCTCGAAAGCGGAAAATCTCGTCACCCGTGGATACAATGTATAGAGAGAACTTATAAAACCAACATTACATTCTGTTGGGTCCCTGGACACAAAGGAATTGCTGGCAACGAAGAGGCCGATCGACTTGCAGCTTCCGGTAGAACCAGTCAGCGTCAACGTACAAAGGTTCCAAGTGGTGACATCAAAAAACACCTAGAGTCATCTTTGAAGCAGTCATGGGATCTTGTGTGGTCAAATGAAAACGAACTGTTCCTGAGAAAAGTGAAAGGAACCATACAAAAATGGGATGATAGAGAGAAGCGAAAAGAACAAAAAATGTTATCCCGATTAAGGGTTGGACACACCAAACTAACGCATTCACACTACATAGGAAGTACTCGGAACCCTCCCAAATGCGATGTTTGCCAGTGCCGGCTGACAGTGGAACACCTGCTCGTCTTCTGCCCAGTCTATGAAAACATTCGAACTTCTGTCGACCTACCCGGATCCATAAGAGATATTCTTAGCAACGATTCTAATGCTGAAGAAAGACTGTTACTATTCTTAAGAGAAAGTGAACTTGTTGACCAAATTTAATTTAGGATGTTATTAGTTTTTGTATCGCTAGAGGCGAATGAATTTGTTAAAATTTAAAACCTCTTTAATAAAATAATAATAATAATAATAATTCCATTTATTTAGAGTTAATTTCTTACTGTTGTGTGATGATTTAATCAAAATGTATTGCTGTAAGGTAAGGTTTATTGTCCAAGGACACTTATAGAACATTATAGATATTACCATAGGTGTTGGCATGAACTGTTCTCTTATTATGTTCGTTGCCCCAAACGAAGTCATTTGAAAACAACCATTATAACTCTGGATGTTCTGCAGAATATGTTTAGAATCACTTTCTGATCCAGACACCAATGAGCGCAAACGCTCTGGTGGTGGATTTAGTGGCGTTACTTTAACTTTGCCACTTGCACAACACAATTCATTTGGTGTTTCATTTGGGAGCTACAATGCATAACAATGAGAACAAACTTCACTCATTGATTCAATGGCGATTGATATATCCGCACTGAAATTAATCAAAGGATCATATTGAAATGCACGTTGAAGATTTTGCAGAATGTAGGTTTGCTGTCGTAGTCGTTTAGTGATGTTATTTTGGGTACGATTGTCACCAGATCTTTCTGATGCTTCCCGATTACGCTTCTTTCTATCGCTTGTATTTCGACCTGCTCTCTCTTCTTGATCCAACATCGGTCGAGCCCGTGCCATTCGTTGTCGATCCAAGTCATTTTGAGTTGCATGCAGAACGTCTCATTCAAGATTTTGCTGCGCTAACAGTCGTGCGGCTGCAGCGACCAATATTACTTCGTCTAGTAGGAGGCATTGCACAATAATACTAATTGAAATTGAAATTGCAACATAATTAGTTTCTTCTAAATTTCTAGTAATATGTTCGTTTTCACTTTCCTGATGCAATATTAATATAAACAGTGAACGATACTAATATTAACAAAAATGTTATTATACACCTGTCAGATCAACAAAGAATAGAAAAACTAATACTCTCATCCTCCATCGAACTTCACTCCTATTTACATCTCGCTGCGAGATATCACCAATACAAACGTCTCAATTTATACGTGAACCTACACGTTTACACTGCCCAAGTAACAATTTCAGTTCTATTCCAGCCGTATAGCGCTCCTCCCGGCTTTGTTGATGAAACTACATTCAAAACTGTTTTGTCCACCAGCACCTCCTCTATGCATCTTTAAAGCCGAAATGTGCACAAAGTGGCCCACTCTTTAGACGGTTGTGAGAACAAATTAATAAAACCTTTCCAAGACCATAAAGATTTTGAAAATGTTCTAGTGAAAGATGTTATTATGAAAGATAATGCCGAATGGCCACAGCTGTCAAAATTCACGGCGATATCCTGGTTGGTTTTTTGTTGTTCTGCTTTGTTCGATTCTCTGTTCTTCTGATTCATTCGACAGTAAATAATGGCTAAGAAAAAAGCTCAAGTGTTGCGGAAAATTATGTTTGAAAGCAAAATATATAAAACAAATTGAGTTTTTTTGTTTAGCATATCATGCTCCAAATCATATGCGCATTTAATTGTATGGTGAATATTGGCATGATGAGAGCTGAAAATTAATGCGCCTCGGAAATTATGCGAGTTAACAACATCAAAAACAAAATTTAAAGAAATATATTCGATAAATTAATCAAGAAACTTCTAAAAATTGATGGAATTCAATAAGGTTATCTGAACGAATACCGAAATTTGCCTTAGATCTACAGTTCAATTGTATGACATTTAAAATTTAGTGTTTTTTTTTCTACATTTCAATTATTTCATTCATTCCAATATGGCGATTGCAAGAATTCACAGTTTTAGCAATGGTTACTATAAAACTATCTGGTCGCTTGGAAGCTTTTCAAATTGCCAATTAGCCGTTTAATGCATTTACTGGAAGCAAAATGGTTTTAAAATGCTTTTTCAACTGACCATAATAAGATAATATGAATGAGTCCTAAAACGGTGTTTCAAAACAGCATTTTATGATTTTACAAAGTCAAAATAAAAACTTTGATAGGGATAAAATTTTAGAAGGTAAGGTTTTAAGATTGTTGTAAAAAAGCTGTTTAGGTTCTTATAAACCTGACTAAAATTTGAAACCTATTGGCATCTCTTGCTGCCATAATAAAACCGAATTAATTTCTGGTGGCTTTCATAAAACTTTAATAAAACTTAGTAAAGCTGGATGGTTTTGGCAATGTTACTTGGGTGAGGTTGCTTTTTACGCAGGAATGAGTGCGCTGAAAAAAAATTCTTAAAAACAACTGAGTAGCTCCTAGAATTCACGTACAAACACGTAATTTACGAAAACCTCGTAAAGAGCAACAAAAGTGATTATTTAAACGCGTTAATGACAAAATCTAAGCGAACAGTATCTCCTCGCGTGAATTCTGAACACCACGTAAACAAAAACTCGCATAATAAATGACTCCAGTGTATTATCGTTTTTCGCATAATTTTTCAAAAAGTCCTAAATAACAATGAGAGATTCGCTCCTCTCTCGTCCTTTTTTTGTTAATTAAGACGCCATTATAAAATTTTCCAACGGTTTCTCCTTCCAACTCGATGGATGGTGTTGTTGTTTTCTATTATGATATTTCCATACAAAGTGAAAATTTTATTTAAATGTTTTTTTTTTTACTTTCCCGAAAAAATTTCGTACATATTTTATTTCAAAAACCTGTTGGAATTCAAGACGAATCAAATGAAAAAGAAATCAAGTAATTCCATTGAGTCGTTCGTGAGTTATGCTGTCACGAACGGACAGCATTTCATTTTTATATATATAGATTAGAACTCCGAGATAAACTGCCCCAATTGTGATGCGTTTCACAATAATTTTTAAATTTATTTGATCAATTTTGTAAAATTGCTGGTAGAAATTGACGAAAAAACTGCTTGACGAAATGATCCATTGAATGCACAAATAAGAGGGGTCGAATAAGAATTCTTCTATTACTGTTCATCGATTTGTACTTTTCAAATAAGATAACAATAAGCAGTTTTACCTGCTTCTCTACCATTTTTCACCCTCGGGTGCTAAGAAATAATCAATAGAGTCTGATTCGCCCTTATTCTAGCTCAGTATTGATTTAATCATCAGATATCCAAATTTTTCGTTGCAATTTCTGAAACATTATTAAATCAAGGTAGAGCAAGAATAAGGGTTGCTAAAATGGTCAAAATATTAGTTTTTTATGATTTTCGAAGTGGTGGACCACAACGACTATTTATTTTTATATTTTTTTTATGAAAATTCAAACATTTTTACATAACATATAAAAAAATCTCAAATGTTCATCGAGCCGTTTTTGAGCTACATTTTTTTTTAATTTCAAATTTTTTGCCCATACACACATGGAATGAGCATCATTTTCCATCACTTCAAAATAACTGCGGGAATCATTTCATTGAAGTAAGCAAACTTATTACTTATATATTCCATGATGATAACCATGTTTACAAGTTTTATTTGTGAAGTAATGTACTCATCAAAAGTAGGAGAGGCTGGTTCAATTCTGACCCCATTAAATGCAAGAACTATAAAGCAGCCTCGAATTGTTTAAAAGCAGAGACCAACATAGCTAGGGTTTACTCAGCCATGGTTTACGCTAAAACTGGAACCACAAAGCGTCCAAATTCAGCATGAGTGCTCATAAGGATTGCAGAGGCACTCATGCCGAATTTGAGTTGTAGCGTAAAACCACGACTGAGTAAACTTAACTCATATTTTGAATTATTCCACATAAGGGTCATTTTGGGTGAACCGAACTGAAACCTTACTGAAGAAACGTTTAATACAAGCACGAATGCTCAAATTGCCATGTTTGGTAATAGTTACAGGAAACTTAATCCTCAACTATATGGTTATGCAGCGGAAAGGAGAATCTGACTGCATTTTTCAGAGCTTGTGTAATTGCTCCAAAACCACAAAGATGAATCCTGGGATGAGTTTTAAATCTTAAAAACTAGAGGGTTAGCTATGCCAGTGGTACAGCTATAGTGGTACAGGGTGCGGCAGAAAATAATGCGAACATTTGTTCTATTTGTTTTCAAATCCCATTTTCAACTAATTCAAGCAATAATATCAACATTTTCGAGTACAGTTATCTATATGAAGTTTTTTTAAACAAATTTGTTCAATGTGTCCTCCATTTTTATTAATAACTAACATCCTCGAGCCGACGCCGGAAGCCAGAGCATGCCTTTCGGGCGTAGTCCTCCGATATTGACTGGCATGTGTTATGGTTGACTTCAGGATTTTCACACTAGTGTGTGATGTTTTGCAGGCTCGTGCTTCAACATATGCCCAAATCAAATGATCCAACGGATTAAGATCTGGACTGCTAGGGGACCACAAATCATTCGGCCAAACCTTCATGTTATCGTTCAACCATTGTTGGGTTCGATTTTACGTGTGACACGGCGCGCCATCCTGCTGTAGGACAACGTTTTGGTCTTCGGAGAAGTTTGCCTTCACCCAGGGAAGCACTTGGTCCTTTAAAATACCGATATACACTTCGGTATTGATTTTAAATCCAGCATAAATAAAAACAGGCGTCATTTTCAAACCGTTGGACGCCAGCAAGCCAAACATCATGACACCAGCCGGATGTTTGGATGGAAATTTGAATTTCACTTTTTCCGGAACGTTCTCCATTTTTTTGCGGTGAAATGAACCGGTCCGTGCGGCTGTTGGCCACAGCATCGATGCTGAAAAGCTTTTCGACGGAGAACAGGATTATCATTTTTTCCCTCTTCAACAAGGAAAGCAATCTCTTGGAACGAGTCACTCGTAGTTCCTTGGCTCGGTCCGTAATCAAGTGGAGTTTCACTCTGGCTCTGGAAGATGCATGCAGGTCTTCTTAAATAATTCTCCGTATGGATTTATCCGAAATATTGGATTCCTTTGCAAGTTTTCTTATGGAACGCACTGGGTTGCGAGCAATTTTTGCACGGACCGATTTGATCACGTTCGGCGTGCGTGCAAAGCGCGGACGTCCGCTTTCCGGCTTCCACTGATTAGGACCATCCTGCAGGGACTTTTTTATGCGGTAAACTGTTGCCAAATGGCACCCTACCACCTTGGCAATCTCTTTCGGCTCCTTCTGGATGAGAAACAAACTGGTGATCACTTCTTCCGCGAACATTTTGACGAATTTGCAATAAAACAAATAGAATGTTTGGATGCAGCAGTTGAAAGTAAACATAAACAAATACACTTTCGACAGAAATTAGTCACTAGCTACACAAATTAACCTAATACTTAAGTTTGAACATTTTCGCATTATTCTCTGGGGCACCCTGTAAAGTTGACGTAGAACTCCTTGTGGATGTGAAATTGATGTCATCTAATTAATAAATTTCTAGTACATTTTATTCAATCTTAAGTACCATGCAACCCTATGCTATTAATGTATATGAAATCTAACGTTAACCAAGAAAGAGCAACTACGCCGAGCATGCCAGTACCGGTGTGACGGTATACTTGGCCACCGTGATGGAATATGTGGCTTTTGAAGTGTTTGAATTGACAAGAAACGCCACCCATGACACCAAGAAAACCAGAATCATTCCCGTCTCCTGCAGTTGGCCATCTGCAACGACGAAAATGAAACAAACTGTTGTCCGGTGTCACCATCGCCCAGGATGGTAGTCTACCATACATCCAGGTGGTTCAATTGCCCAAGTACACCTAAAGAAATAAACATAAATTCATCATTAAATTTGAAACCGTTGCTTTCCTTCCGTCCTTTATTGTTTTCCCGAAAAGAGTTTATATGTGTAGTGTTTCTTTGGGAAATTCCTATTTACAGACTGGGTCCGGGGGGCAATGTCGTAAATCAATGTGTGATCACGCTTCTAGGCGTAGGCGCACGGGTGCTTATATTCGCGATTTAAATTGATAAGTAAAATTTAAAGTAGCCGGATTGTAAATCCCTGTTGCTTTCTGCTGCTAAGACTATGTACACTGAAAATTTATCATCGTAAAGTAGCTTTCACACTTTTCGCAAACATGGATTTTGTACATAGACCAAATGTCTCGTATATTGTATGAAACATTCATACGCTTTTAATCTGGTGAAATGCTATCATTACACGTTCTTGTAAAATGCCCGAAATGAATTTCGTGAAGACCAGCCAATTGCTGTTTCTTTTTTAAACCGCGGATTCAGAATCAGCTCTTTCAAAGAATTCAGGTTTGAATCCCATGTCAGAAACATTAAAAAGACGCTGGACACTCCACGTGGTTGCTTTTTTGTCAATTACATTTCGAGTCGATACAGTAGATCTGTCAGTCGTTCATGCCACCAGCAGAGGGATGTTTCTTTTTAATTTGTGACCAAATATTCGTAGCTCTTGTATTGTTTACGTATAATGTACGAATGTTCTTTCTGTGTCAACAAAAGCTTCGTGCTTTTGACAGTTACGTGGGTGCCTTTAATTGCGAATGTACCTTCATAATAAATACAAATCAGTTTCGTGCAGAAAACAACGAATGGATTTGTGAGTATTACCTTCGATTTTTTAGTATAAACTAAAATTAACTTTCAGTGTATGTAGGTAAAATATATTTACTAAAATAATCGAATTCATTTCTGAATCACGGCAAGAAAACTGTGAAACGTGGGTAATAGCCCTGACAAGGGCCGTTTATCGATTCTGTTTCATTTTAACTCATAATTCTGCATAACACTTACCACAAAAGTTGGTGGTCCAGAATAGAACCGTTTTGAAAATGCCACGAATCAGGTTTAACCATCGAAACTGTTGCAACACGTCCGAAAGAGTCGAACGCATGGACTGAAATGATGGATGGTCGTTCGGAGATGCCATGGTTTCCGACGAGATCCAAAGAGATACTTATCCCGGGCTCCACCTATGTGGTTTTTGAGCAATTACACTAGCTCTGCACAGTAACCGAGGAGCAGCTACGAAATACTTAAAATGGGCCTTTATAATTCAAAACGCTAGATATAAAAGGTTCTAAATTTTGACAATTTAAAGACATTTCTAGACAGAAAATGATTAAACTTCGGCGTTTTATCATCATCAACTCCTCCTCTTTCAATATAAGATATTTTCTATTACTATCTACAATTCTATGGTGAAGAATACAGTCAAACTTCCTTCTTGTCACCTCAAATTGCAATAGGAAAAACTGAAAAAGAGAACCCTAATACACTATTTCAGCTATTTCAGCAATTTCAGCAATTTTACAACACTCTTAGCGGATTAAAAAGTCGATGTTCAATCTTGTTTTTGATTTTGGAGAACTAATCAAATAATTAATGTAGTCTCAACAATATTACCGTAAGAAATACGATTCATACTTAGTCGATGTGGAAAAAATAGATTATTTGATCTATTCACGGCAGAACATCATTGGTCAACGTTACGATACCGAGTAATTTTACAAAATAAAATAATTTGTGGATTGCGGTAAAACGATATGTGCTGATAATCCTATGTTCGTTTTAGGACGTTCGAATTTGATTTTTTTTTCTTTGTTTTGTAAGCTCGGTTTTAAAAGTCTGATCGTTTGTCAATGGTCATTGAAGCTAGCCAAACAAACTGCCTCGCCTTTCAAACTAAAACATTTCTGTTGGAAAATGTAAAACTAATCAACGTTTAAGGGCTTTTTTACTATCGATACTTACCAGTTGTGCCCTTGCTTCTGTCGGAATACATTCCTCTTGGCAAAGTTTGTGCTCCCATATAATAAGGTGCTTTTCCAGTCTGAAATAAGGATAAATTGGGTTGAAATTTGATTTTTGAAATTAAAAATTAATATATTCGTAGCTAAAAATGGAAATACTTTTTGGAAAAACTAAAACTGATAGCCTCAAACTATAACATCCCAAGTAACACCAAAAACATCTTTTTGGTCAGTTATCTTGAAATTTTGTCATACAGGAGTATTAAGAATGAAATGAAAAACATCTTTTGTCATATCCATGCTGAGAGGATGATGTCGCAAAATGTAATAGACTCAGATGACTTAATTTTCAACTCAAATATGACCAAAACAGCACAATCAAGCGATCCTGTTATAAGATCTTTTAGGTCGCATAAGATATTTTAAAGAAACATTGCACAATATGCTTTTGACATAAGGATGTCTTATCTAAGTAGTTTCTAGCATCACAATTACCAGTAAGTTATAATAAACTTATTAAAAAGTGAAACTTAATGCAGAAATACATGAACACAACAATTCAATCCAACAAGTGTCAAACTAGCATATGTAAACATAGATCGAATTTGACAGTAATGTTTGTTATGAGTATGGTTAATTTGTTTATGAATTCTCATTATTTTTTATAAATTTTTCATATAGATTAAAAAGCAGACCTAGTTCATTTGCATGATATCTTTTTAAGAAACATGGTTACGGTCCACAAAAAACGTATTTTTTTCTAAAATTTCTGGAGCTAAATTACATTTCACTAAGATGATGCCCTAATATGGTTATTATAATGTTATAATAACTAACTCAAATAATTTGCAATGGACCATCTTGAGTATGTTATTAGACTGCTCTCAAGATGTATTTTGCACTCAATTTCAACTTCACGTCGTAGCTATAGACAAAATTATAGTGCCGGTTGAAACTATGATTACAAATATCACTAAAAATTTCGAAAGCTGCGTTTTTTTGTCGTTGATTGAGATGATACATTATGAGTAAGAAAGAAAATTGCTCGATAATCTAGACATTTTTTTATGTTTTAAAAATACTTTTCATCGACAGTGTAGAACATATGTTTAATCCACCATGACGATTTTTGATTACTCCAACAGAGATGCTACAAACTTGAAAAATATAGGAGAATTTTCAGTTGATCTTTTTAATTTTTAGAACGGCGCATAAATTATGCAAGAGTAAAACCGAAAGTTACACCATATAAACTGCCTCGAATTCGGAACGCACGGCAAGTCCTAATAATGTAGCCCGGATCAATTTTTCTTTAGGTAATGTAAACGTTTGTACGCTCATCGGCCACGTTTTTTCCCGGGAGAGAACACAATCTATTGTGTATTTAATGGAAGTATGTAATGATGGATCGAAGGTAAACATTCTCTAGTCGGTGTACAGGATTACCGGATTTTTTCACTTGAGGAAGCGCAAGCCTGTGTCCACCTTTGCGGATAGTTGTTTTTTTTTTCTTTTCTCGGTCTAAGGCCCTTTTAACTGTCCACCAGGGCACTTTTTTTCGATTGGAATGCCTTTTAGCGACATTTGCGCGAATGCGCTGCCACTTCGTGGTGGTGCAACTGCCAAATTAAGGAATCAGGCTTCTTTTACTCGGTAGCCATATACACCATTCGATAAATTGAATGGCTTTGCCTTAACTACACTCACGTAACATTTGAAAATGACCTGTCTTCGTTAAACGATTCTCTTCAGTGAATAACGTGGATGCAAAAGCATAATCCATAGAATTGTTTGTTCAATGGGCAAGTCAACAGCGTCTTCGTTCGAGCAGCAAGTCTTTTACTTTTTCTTGCGTTCCATGTTTATTGTTCTCGCAAGTAGCTTATTGCTTACTCTCAACTTAGTGTTCTAAATGCACTTCCACAGTTATTCATTTTGAGCTTTCGATACCAGGTACCATTTTTGCATTAGTATGATTGAGTGTCAAGTACAATCATACCTTATGCCCAGAGAGTCGAGGAATTTTCCTTAACGAAAAATTCCTAGACCAGACCGGAAATCAAACCCAGCCACCTCCAGCATGGTGTTGCTTTGTAGCTGCGCTTTTACCGACTGAGCTAAGGAAGGACCCTGCTGCAAGTAGAAACAACACATTAAATTTTGTATCCCTGGAATATCGTAGAGAAAGTTGATGAACAGAATGGAGCAACGGTGATAGGCTCTTTTTCAAATGTAACGCTAGAACAATATTAAGTCAGCACAATTTTAAAAGCATATAGTCTACACAATATCCAACATTTCAAGAGTGATAATGGCCGCCATAATCTGGTTCAGTCTTTGGTAGGAAGTACACGATTTGAAGCTTAGTTGATTGACTTGTACACTGACAGATGACGTTTCTGTCGACAATGTGACACAAGAGCGAGGTGATTTTTCCTGAAATTAAACACCAAATGATCATCATTATTTAGTCATGAACATTAAATAAAACATTTCTAGCGTTCAGAATCATAAGGGTCTATCTGCAAGTTCCATTTTCTCTTTTAACAATATCTTGGTTGGCTAGAATTTTCTTGTTGTATTTGACAAGTTTCTTAAAAGATGAAATCGATGAACTCAGGCAGAGTTTCTTCTTATTCTAGACTTGATACACCTTTGTAGCAAGCGTTTAGTGATCTCTAAACATCAATTACTCAACTTACAGTGTCACATTTAATAATTAAAAGCATTCGAGGCCAAAGCAATGCACTGAGATGTATATTGTGTAACAAGTAAAATGATACATCGAAAATTTAGACACCAAAAGAGGTTTTTGCCGAGTTTATTTTTATCTAAAGAAGCTAATATTGCGATATTTAGTAGGCGCTGATCTTGGTCATTTCGACATGAAATTTTACCAAAAACAACCTTTTTACTATGTTATTGATACAACAGGCCATAATTGGGCACGTACAAAAAAATATGTCCTCAACATTAGGTCAGCGATTTTCTTGTAAAATCATTGTTATTTTATGTGAACTGTTGAATTGTAACGTGTAACTATTTTCTGCACATCCAAACTGCATTAATAGCTTTATCGATTCAAATAAGCCAAATTTAAATTACTTGAAGATCGTTCAGCTTATCCAATGAAATCATGATGCCCCAAAAGTTCGCGGAAGTGAGAAACTATAAGTTGATTAATATTGTCTCAATTGCTTCGGATTACATCGGTCATCCTAATAGCACCATGATTTTGTTGATTATCGCTAAATTAATGACCCATTTGGTACATAGGCTGAATGAAGGATCTAGGCTTATATTAAATGCTTATACTTACCCTATGTAAATTTGACAGAAAACCTATAGGAAAAATGTGAAATGTGGGCCAGCCATAAGAATCTCCTTCCAACGATACGATTCAACAAATAACAGATGCTTGCTGGGTGATCACTCAAGAAACATTCAATACTGAAAAAGAGTTTATCCAAGTAGAAAGTTGCTTCTTTTGCCAAAATAAATGTTTATTCAAATTGGCTTATTTTATTCAATTCAAAAAGAAAGTCTGTAAGTCGCAGACGGAATAATCTTTTTCTAGTGGAATTTAAAGGAATATGCTTGCATTCAATAATGATAGTTTCAACTTGTTGCCACAATGTTTCTATAGGAAATATAAACGTTCGGTGCCTTTATGGACGTTTCCAATTTATTTACATACTCCATCGTGTCCCCTATTGTCATTTCGTTGCGACATATCAAACCGTAATTCATGAAGATGGCTTAAAGCTTTATTGTTTTACTTGACATGTTTGTTTCCCGATTCCAGAGCAGTTTACATGTATCATTTATCATCTCATAGGTTTAATAGATGCGACTGGAACTGTAGTTGAAAATAATCTTTGGAAAGTTTATTTACAACATAATATAGTAATCTTTCTGAAGAAGTGACAACAGATAAAAAATACTTTTTTTTTCAATGGAAACTCAAAATTAATGTCAAATCAATACTTACAATAATTATATCTTATCAATTTAACGATTTAAGAAACAGAGAAAAAAATGGGCAATATATACCAGATTAAAAGTCATACTCGAAATTTAAAAAAAATCTGGTAATTTAATAAAAGTGTATGTTCGCAGTGGCACTTATATAAAAAGAATTTATTCACCATCTCTTTATCATGGTCACAGCAGTCTTGCTGTTCAAGTTGTAGGTATAAGATAACAAAACATAGTCCATGAAAAAAAAATTCAACCTTCTCATTGGCATTCATCCATTCACTTTTAGAGTGTTTTCATGAGCCATAATTGTATGTATCTATCTTTAAACATCACACAACTGTACCTTCAAACTAAAAACATATTGTTGATCAACCACTTTCATTTTTGGCGATCAAGCTTGGAGAGTGTCACAGGAACACTTTTTTTCCAAATGTCATTGTGCTTTTTTTTCTGTAAATTAAGTCACTTAACTACTTAATCGAATGAGCTGCTATGGATAACTATCATCAAAGATTAATATAATAAGTTTTATTTCAAACCCTAAGCCCTCAATTAAATCCCTAAGAAAATTTCTCGTCTGCTGAAGGTCATCCACGCTAACAAAAAACATCGAAGGGATGGGAAGGTTTACCCTCCCCGACGATGTTGTTGGTTTGCGTGTGCGTCTTACGGAATGTAAGTGAATGACCCAGAAAAGTACGTTTATAAAACGCTTGTATACCCTTTTGACATGTTGTTCGTGAATTGTTCATTGAGAATTTGAGTAATGACGACATAAACAAAATGGAAGTTCCAAATAGATTGAAACAATTTCAGCCCACTTGAAGGTTTTGTGCTGTCCACAAACAAATTCGGAATATCTGCCATTTATTCGTCTCGTCATATTACCGAATCGATTTGATGTGCGACGCGCGATGTATGATCGGACACATAAGTTCCACTACTCCTTGATACCTGGGCTCAAATGATTTTTATATTTCTTTCCACGCTGGTGAAACAAGCTCAGTTCAATATATAAAATTCAGTCGCTTACGACGTTTCACTCCTTACAGACGCTAAATTGCTCACCGGTGTAAGCAACCGGCCACGTGTATTATGCGCCCGTGGATAGACTATCGAAATACAAAAGTGCAGTGAAAAGTGTACCGTGTGTGCTGTGAAACCAGTTCTGTTTGATGAAATAATAACAGTCGTGATTTACATAATGTCGTCTTACCATCGGAAAACAGTGATCGCGCTCGTTTTTGTGCTGCAAAGTGCATTTGTATGGCGGTTGAATGATGCACTAGAATCAGTGCTAGATCAAAAGCAGCTTGCTGCTAGTAAACGGTCGTCTGTATACCATGGAAACATTTTTCCGTCAAACGTAAAACCATCTCTAAGCGTACCATCAAGTATAGATTTTCCTGTACTCGGAGAAGATAAATTATTCGATACTAGCGATTTATTGAATGCTCAATACTATACTGACATTCATAATACTGATGTAAGTGTTACGATACGTATTGCTGCAAAACCTTATAAACTAAATTCATGCTCAGTATTTTATTCAGTGGATCGAATATTCGGTTGCACTGGTGAATATTTAAATCCTAGAACTAGCCAGTTTTGTTTGAGGCGTAAATGACTCACATAACTGTTCCTTTCGTTTTTTTTTCAAGCAATGAGTGCGTCTACAATAAGAATGATTACAATACACAGTCTTAGTGATAGTAGATAGAGAAGATTTTAGTTAAATAAATTCCCATCTTTAGAAATGTTCGGAAAAGTGACTTATACGCTCAAAAATTAAATTTGTCAAGTTTCAATATAGACCAGTTCCAGGCTAAACTGGCCATAAAATGTCGAAATTTGACACGAGCCGCTTGGATATGGATGAAATTTCGCAAACATATTCAGTATAACAGAATGCGTATTTTGACATAAGGACATATTGTTTGGAAATAAGAGTAACTTTTGAGACGGGCTTATGTGTATTTCATACAACAGTTTTGGCAAAACAGTAACTCGGAGATCGTACGTTTTAGAGAAAAAGTGTCTAGGAAGAAATAGTAGGGAATTAAAACTTATAGGACCTACTAGGAAGAAATAGTAGGAATCAAAAAAACACTTATTTACAAGCAAAAATCAGGGTTAAAACTTAAAATTCCAGATATAGGGTAAGAGGATGTAATACTAGCCTAGCTCCTTCATTCGGCCTATGTACCAAATGTGTCATTTATTTAGCGATAATCAACAAAATCATGTTGCTATTAGCATGATAGATGTAATCCGAAGCAATTGAGACAATATTAATCATCTTATAGTTGTTCACTTCCGCGTAATTGTCGGTTTCTTGAACTTTTGGGGCATCATGATTTCACTGGTTAAGCTGAACCGATGATCTACACGATTTCAAGTGATCTAAATTTGGCTTAATTGAATCGATAAAGCTATTAATGCAGTCTGGATGTGCAGAAAATAGTTTCACGTTACAAACTAACTGTTCACATAGCTAAAATTACAATGATTTTACAAGATTATCGTAGACCCAATGTTGGGTACATATTATTTTGTATGTTCCCAACTCTGGCCTGTTGTATCAATAATGTAGTAAAAAGGTTGTTATTGGTAAAATGTCAAGTGGAAATGCATGAATTTGCGGTTGTTTATATTCAACTTGCTCATCTAAACATAAATCGAAGAGACAAAATCATTGTATAGTGAATTATAATGTTTTCATTATTTAATGGCTGATAAATCATATATGAACATCATTTAAGTGTTTCGAGGCAATTTTACTTCAGTTTGTGTTCTGAAATGTTGTATTAAATAAATCCAGTACAGCTAGCAATGCCTTAATTCTTAAAATTAGAAAAAAAAAAACCGTACAAAGACTGCATTTTGTAATAAATCCATCTAATGGGACGAAGTTGCATCCACGAATAGACCCAATTTGATGCTTATTGACCGACATTAAATCCACATCCCTCGAAAGTTTACGGCATTATAAAAATAGTTGTGTTACTTTTCGTGATACATACTACTAAATGTCTTATCAAACTTATCTTTGCAAGTGTATAACTGGTTGAATCTCGCTTACAGCTTAAAAACTTTCTGAGTTATAATGAAAAATGTGATCGCTGGTTGCATAATAGGCTGAGTTAAGGGACACATACCTTACGCTATTTATATTATATTTTTCAAATTTCGATGGTAAGATTTAGACGTAAAGACCATTGTTTTAAAGGTTAGAAGAGCCTGGACAAAAAATTCTTAAAAATGTTTTCCCAATCGCAACTTCTGGAAGATTTTCATAAAATTTATTTATGTTTATCAAAAGTACTTTTCAATTCAAAAATATGATTCTACATCAAATTTTTAATCAAAATATCTATAATAAAGATCTCCCTGAGAGTGATCGTTTTCGAGATATTTTGAATTTATTTTCATGAGTGGCTTAAAACTGAAGAAACACGCCCTTTTCATAAGCTATTCGAGATGGTCCATCACCAAAACTGTGTTTTTTTTTTCAATAAACATGGACATTTGCATTCGCTTTTTTTATTATGTTAATATTTTGGAAAGACACACTTATACTGCTATTGTATTATGACTCATGACTTCAGAAACAGCAACAAAACTCAAATTCTGTAATTCTCCTTTATCTTTGAAATATATAACAAAAAGGTGAATTCTTGCTTGATCATTGTTCCAATGATGACTTCATCCTGAAGAACAAAAGAATAATTTTTAGAAAAATTTCATATTATGACAACGTTTTCTTACAATGCAGCTTTTTTTTTATCTCTAAGAAATTAAGACTGCTGTTTATTTTAAATGAAATCACGAATTACAAATTTTTCTAATTCTGGTTTAACTATGGTTTCTATATCGCACATATCAGTAGAAATTCATAGCTCATAAAATATTTCAATCAAGTTGTGTTTTTCTAGTTCTTTCTGCATCCATTATTTGAAATCTTCGAATTTTGGACAATTTCCACATTCACGGAGGTATCAATATTTTTATCTGGTTGGTAGATCACAAACTTTTTTTTTCTATTTTATGGTTAAATTCAAGGAATTCAAGGAATATTTTTTTAAGCCATGGAGCATTACTTTTACGTTTTCGGATTACGGATTGTGCAAACACACAAATTATGTGTACCAGAACAACTCAATAATTTACAATACTTAGGTCGAATTGACGCAAACGAACTAGATCCAATTTTAAAGTTTAGGTTAATTTCACGAAAGTGAACAGTTAACGCAGTGACATCATTAACAATCTTTTCTGATCACGTTGAGCTTACCATCTTTTTCAACGGAAACATAATCTCCTTCACCCAGCAATAATCGACTAACGTTATCGTCGTTATAGTATTGAGGAACTTTATGTTTAACTTCATCACTCAAGCCATGTCCACCTTTACTATCTGGTAAAGATAATACTCCATTTTGATCAACCAATTTTTTGACTTCCTTTGCCAAACAGACCACGACTTGGGTAAAGCTGTTAAAATACGACACTTCTCGGCCTTTGAAGTCTCATCACTGAAGAAATTTTCTTTCAGTTGGTTAATAATTTCATCATACTCTTTGGATTTTTGTTCCTGAACGAAAACCCTCGTCTCGTCTTCTTTTTCGGCAAAGTTGAATATGTTTTTTTTTCGCATAGCGATTTTATTTCATCACATTTTTGTTCTGGGTAACTAATCTGATCAAGTTAAACTATGATATTGGTGGAAACACGCCGATACCGGAAATTCCTATGTTGAAGAGATCCGTTTTATGCGTTCTTGAGTAGTCTGGTACTGTACTTCCTTGGGGTGATGCTGATACTATCGAAGTTGCTGAAGGTACTTCTTCTAAACCATCCCGTGATGGCTAATGGCTGACTCTTATTCAATGTAGTAGGTTCAAGACTGCTCCTTTGCAAATCAGTTCGGCAGTGTATACGACATGAGTTACAAATCTTTAATGAAGCATTTAGAGGTACTTCACATTGCATGTTAACAAACTTTTAAATCAACGCTTCGGTTAAAAAACGTTTCCCGGATGAACATTTTCTATTGCTGTTGGGAAACGGTCTACAACACCTCAACAATCTTTAAAATGCCATTTTCGTTTCCCATTCCTGTTAAATAAACTGGGGTTTTTTTTTTCCCTCTGTTCGGGACATAAACCACTGCGACCAGTACTTTGTTCTATTGTAGTATATCCCGTGTCCTTTGTGTAGTGCATGTCGAGTTACCTCATCACTATTGAAAAATGATGAAGTATTCGGTGTTGTTACAGTTGTCATTGTTTGTTTTGTTGGCAATGAATCGAATTTTGTTGAAAGTTTCCGCTATTTAAACCCTTTGAGGAGTGAGAGCACTCTTCAAAGGCGCGCCCCTTTATCAGTCAAAATCAGATTCATTGCAAAGAAAACAAACTATGACTCCGATACTGACCATGCATCAAAACCCTAGTAATAACCAATTCAAACTATAGAACATAAAATAGACAATAAGAATTCACATATATGAAGACTTATCATGTTTTGCTTATTCCAAGCTCATCCTCGCACAATCGGGGCACAAAACGAGTATTGTCACTCTTAATAAGACAAAAAATGTAATAAGGACTATGATATGTTCCTTTGACTACAAAAAACAAACATGTTCCCTAGTTTGAATTGATTCGGACTAGGGTTCGGTGGTAGATCTGATACCCCGTAACGCACCACAAAAAGGTGATCTACCAGCGTTACGGGTTAAACTGGGGTTTACAAACTGATTATTGATTGTCAAAGTTAAGCAGTTTAAATAGAGCTATAAATCAGTTAAAATGAAATAACTGTACATAAATCCTAGAGGGTTTGAGCTGTTAAGTGGAATACTTGTAACTATAAATTAGAAGAAAAATTAGTAATCTCCATTTAATTCCAACTACCTTTGCTTATCTTCGACAGATACGCGTATTTCGTCTACAATGTGCAGACTTCTTCAGTGTCTCGTACTAATAACTCGACAGGAAGAAAACCTTCGCCACCTGCCGTATATATACTATTTTCTAAACACAAAACGTTTACCTATCATTATGTTGTTTATACCTATCTTATTATTAGTTTGTTTGTACCTATCCTGAGTCAAAAACAAGCGTACTTAATATCTAACTCGCTTCTTTCTCATCTATACCTAACATACTTATTGTGTAGCAGCGGGTGCTCCGCTTCGTCGGGTTTGATGTCGTTTGGGTAGTAAGTTGAAGAGCCATGTGTAACCGTTGCCTTGGTCTTTGTTTAGTAGATTTGTGTTCTGTTGTTTGTTTATTTCTAAGGTTTCTGCGACGTCTAATTTACAGGGTGTAGATGTAGTCCGTAATATTGTGATGTCATTCGTCGTTATGTCGTGATTTTCCGTGAAGATGTGTTCTGCGATTAAAGTTGATTTGAAGTTATGTGAAATTCCTTTCTCGTTCTGTTTGACAGCCTTAGTTACCTCCGCTAGATGCTCCTTGAACCTTGTTGCCAAGGTTCTCTTTGTTTGACCTACATATATTTTGCTGCAGTGTTTACACTTGATTCTGTATACCCCTGCTCTGCCTAATGTGTCTACTGAATCTTTGGTGGAGCCTAACATCGATGCTAATTGGTTGTGCCTACTAGAAAAAACTAAGTCTAAGCCAAATTCCCTAAGTCGTGGTTTAAGCTTTTGTGTAATGTCTTTATCGAAGGGGACGGATACACGTTTTAGGGGTTCAGGTGAGTCTGAGAGGGTTGTTAGTGATTTCCTATGAAGATGTTTTTCCTTTTTGTTGATGATAGCTTGAATTGTCCTCTTTTCGTACCCATTGAATCTGGCAGTTTCGAAGATATATGCTAATTCTTTGGCTTTTCCAGTTTTATTGAAAGGAAGGGTCTACATCCGGTGGATCATGTGGTGGAAAGTGGCCATTTTGTGCTGAAAAGAGTGGTTTGAAGTGTATGGGATGACTCTTTGGGTGTTTGTGGGTTTTCTGAAGATTTCAAACTCTAAAGAAGATGGCGACAACAATTCTCTCTTTACTAGAAGGTCGAGGAATGCCAGTTTTCCATCCTTTTCTATTTCATGGGTGAACTTAATGTCTTTGTGGTGATTGTTGATTTCTTGAAGAATTAGGGAGAGATCGTCTTTTTTTACTACGGCGAAGATGTCGTCGACGTATCTCCACCAACGAGTTGGGAGTAATCCTTTCGCTTTTAGGATTGTCTCCAAATTCGCCATAAAGAGTTCACAGAGGAATGGGGATAGAGGATTTCCCATAGGGGCTCCTTTTAATTGTTTATAGAATGATCCTCTGAAAGTGAAGTAGTTCTCTTCCATGCAAATTCGAGACAGCTTAAGGTACATCCGCACCTTTTGCTTCCATGTTGTGTCATCCCCCTGTTTCAAAAGTCAATCTTCTAAAAGGTTAATTGCGTCCTTGATCGGTACGCTAGGGAAAAGGGCCGTGACGTCGAAAGATACCATTACTTCATTGTCATTTATATGACCTGCTGTTGTACAAATTCTTGGGAGTTGCGAACTGAGCTTGTTGGGAATTGCTCGGAGATATCTTGAAATTCTTTTACTAGCCATTTTGCTAGCTTATGGGCTGGAGATCCTACAGATGAAACAATCTCCCTAATTTCGTTTCCGGGTTTGTGTACTTTTGGGAGGCCTTTAATTCTGGGGAGGATGGGGTTTGGTTCGCGAAGGCGGACTGCTGCATCCCCTAATATTGCTTTACACTCCTTTAGTGTTTTGTCCACGTGTTTCACCATGTTTGGTAGGGGGTCTACCCGGAGCTGCCTATAAGGACCATTATTGATCTTAGAAGCCATCTGCTTGTCGTAGTCCTCCTTATCCATGATGACGACTCTGTTGCCTTTGTCTGCTTTTAGGTAATAAACAGGCTTTGACTTCAACTCCTTAACGATGCGAATTTCCTTCTCGTTGTTGTGTTTTTGTTTCTGTCCGTCCTTAATAATGTTCGAAGTGATAGTCCTGGCGGTGTTTTGTAAAGATGTCGGAAGAGTGTTTGTCGACGACGTCTTCGCCGTAGTAAAAAAAGACGATCTCTCCCTAATTCTTCAAGAAATCAACAATCTCCACAAAGACATTAAGTTCACCCATGAAATAGAAAAGGATGGAAAACTTGTATTCCTCGACCTTCTAGTAAAGAGAGAATTATTATCGCCATCTTCTTTAGAGTTTGAAATCTTCAGAAAACCCACAAACACCCAAAGAGTCATCCCATACACTTCAAACCACTCTTTTCAGCACAAAATGGCCACTTTCCACCACATGATCCACTGGATGTTGACCCTTCCTCTCAATAAAACTGGAAAAGCCAAAGAATTAGCATATATCTTCGAAACTGCCAGACTCAATGGGTACGAAAAGAGGACAATTCAAGCTATCATCAACAAAAAGGAAAAACATCTTCATAGGAAATCACTAACAACCCTCTCAGACTCACCTGAACCCCTAAAACGTGTATCCGCCCCCTTCGATAAAGACATTACACAAAAGCTTAAACCACGACTTAGGGAATTTGGCTTAGACTTAGTTTTTTCTAGTAGGCACAACCAATTAGCATCGATGTTAGGCTCCACCAAAGATTCAGTAGACACATTAGGCAGAGCAGGGGTATACAGAATCAAGTGTAAACACTGCAGCAAAATATATGTAGGTCAAACAAAGAGAACCTTGGCAACAAGGTTCAAGGAGCATCTAGCGGAGGTAATTAAGGCTGTCAAACAGAACGAGAAAGGAATTTCACATAACTTCAAATCAACAGTCGCAGAACACATCTTCACGGAAAATCACGACATAACGACGAATGACATCACAATATTACGGACTACATCTACACCCTGTAAATTAGACGTCGCAGAAAGCTTAGAAATAAACAAACAAGAGAACACAAATCTACTAAACAAAGACCAAGGCAACGGTTACACATGGCTCTTCAACTTACTACCCAAACGACATCAAACCCGACGAAGCGGAGCACCCGCTGCTACACAATAAGTATGTTAGGTATAGATGAGAAAGAAGCGAGTTAGATATTAAGTACGCTTGTTTTTGACTCAGGATAGGTATAAACAAACTAGTAATAAGATAGGTATAAACCACATAATGATAGGTAAACGTTTTGTGTTTAGAAAATAGTATATATACGGCAGGTGGCGAAGGTTTTCTTCCTGTCGAGTTATTAGTACGAGACACTGAAGAAGTCTGCACATTGTAGACAAAATACGCGTATCTGTCGAAGATAAGCAAAGGTAGTTGGAATTAAATGGAGATTACTAATTTTTCTTCTAATTTATAGTTAACTGTACATACCTATAGATTCCATTTAGCAGCTACATTCCTGCTGTGAATATGTGGCATGCATTTGTCAGTTGCAACTATTATAAACCTTGCTGGGTAGACGAGTGACGAAGTCGAACTACCACTATGTTCTATACCATGAAAATTTAGTTCGACGTCAACGCGAGTAGCTGTAAAAGTACCAATAAAAGTTCGTAATAGAGATAGTAAAGTATTAGTAGTCAAAGTATAATCATGTTCATCTACTGTTGATTAAAACCCGCAGAATTACACTTTTTTTTTAATAGACGAAGAAACCGCCATAGAATGTTGAAGATATCCTAAAACTTTTAAACTATTAGTTCAATCGTGTGGAAGTCAAAGAAAAAGTTGTTGGAATATCCATGTTTTTTTAAACAAACATAGTTTCGGTGATGGACCACCTCGAATAAGTTTTTAAAATTGGCGTATTTCTTAAGTTTTAGATGTTAACCAGTACGCCGGGGTCACCCCCGGTCGATAAAGTAGATTTGCCAGCTTCATGAATAAAGTTTTCAGTATCTGAAATTCAGCTCATGGTTTTGACCCGATTTATTCATGAGTTCATTGCAGCGGGGAAATGTTTCATGATATCATGAATATTATTCATGGTGTGTATTCATAACACAAAAACAGAACATGTTCATGAAATCATGAGTTGTTTTTCTCGTTTAGAAGAACACATTATATCCCGTGCGAGATTCATTTTGTTCCTTTACCTCCAAACGCATGTGAACCTCTAAAATGAAATAGTACAAAACCTGGTCGTTGCTCTTCGTCAATTTTTTATGGATGCGAGAAGGTGTCACCGTATTCATATTAATGAGTTTTATAATCAAATGAATTCCGCATGTTCCCAGGTATCGCTGAAAACGTTTAACAACAATTCGTTATTTACGGTACCCCAAATTTTACTAATTTCAATACTGTACCTTTAATTTTCGAGCGTTTAATTTGAATCTATTATGCATATCATGTAACATGAAGTAATCTTTTGAACCATCGATATTTCCCTGAAATAGTGCAGGTATAGTATGTTCCAGAAAGTTTTATATTTTTATACTGCAAATAAGTTTGTGGAGCATTGAAAAAAATGTTTTGGTGAAATATGTGTTTTTGGAGGTAAGTTCTTATAAAACGCTCTTTATCCCCAACTAAGTGAAACATATGATTAATATGTCTTGAAAAAAGTTATTTGTATTGACTTTTCTACAACTTTGCTGAAGACATCAACTCTTTATATCAAAATCCTAAAAAATTGAATTTTTATCTCAAGGGGGGTGCCGAAGTTATGCCGTCAAAATACAAAGCTTGTCATACACATCAACTTTGCCAAAGACGCCAAAGCTCTAGCTCCACCATTTAGGGAGCTATCAGTTGAGAGCGTTAAAATCCACTTTTTGACCACTGTGCATCGGTAAGAACCGGTCAACGGTAACCGCATTGTAGGTTTAATGTTTATTTTGAACTGAATTTGATTGGGTGTGTAAGTTGGTAAGAGAACGAGAAGCCAGTTAAACTTTATTCTCTTTTTTTCGCTATTCGAAGGTTGGCAATAAGGACATCTAAACTAGTTCTAGATAATGCTGGAAATGATCTAGTGAGACACATTTTCTACTTATTGGTTCTTATATCGGCCTATAGATCTCAATCGGGACAATCAATAAAAAATCACCTTTTTTACCCTTCTTACATCAATAGAAGGGTATTAAGATCGCTTGAAAACTCGACTTTTTATCCGAGACCCACAGGGCCGACTGTCATATACCATTCGACTCAGCTCGACGAACTGAGCACATGTATGTGTGTGTGTATGTGTGTGTATGTGTGTGTATGTGTGTGTGCGTTACAAATAATGTCACATCGGTTTCTCAGCCATCTGTGAACCGATTTCAGTTCTGTTGACGGCAAATGGTAGCTACATTATTCCCATAGAACGTTATTGATTTTTTTTTCATTCGGACATTTCGTTACGAAGATATAAACGAAACAATACTTGAAGGCCTATTATAATAGTAATCAAACAGTTTAGTCTCCGATTACTTACTGAGCTATTTCTGTACCGATTTTAGTTTTGTTGGTGCCAAATCAAAGCTATGAAATCTTTAAATAACTGGTCAAAATTTCATTATGATTGGATAATCCTTCATGGAGATATGACCAAAACAATACCTGAGAGCACATAATTGTGAGATGAAAATATACTCGTTGCAGTGCAAAACCAAACTAGACCAATCACACCAATCGATGCCGCTTGCATTCTATTGTGTCGCATCTGGTGCGTTGTATAGCACATACAGCGGACTAGCCACACTATGCGACTCTATAGAATTAGAGCAGCATCGATTGGCTCGAATGGTCTGGTTTTGAACTGCAACGAGTAGATTCGAAAATTACACAAAGTCTCCATTTACTATTTTCAACGAACATGTACTTATTAAGCATCTTGAATCCATATCGATAATCAAAATTGACGCTTAGGATTGTCTAATAATTCATGCTATGGACTGATAATATGAAATTTCTAATATTTATGTAACTTCCCCTTTTATATAACTAACATACACAGGTCATTAAAGACTATTAATGGAAAAATTTTAATTTTTGTTCAATCCTGAACAATACGTTCAGGATTGACAAAAGCTCATTTTATCAACTGAATGTATGGCATGTTGAATTTTTCTGAATCTTCTTGGAATTTCTGATGAAAATATGTTTTTTTTTTTACGAATTCATTTATTTGTACAGGCTCAATCGAATCAACTTTACAGAGCCAAGTTTTAATGTTTATATACATCAGTTATCTTAGAACTAAGGTTAAGGGGATAGAACCGATTACTCGCGGTCGTCTCGAGGTTAATAGGAATAACAATTTTAAGGATGGGAAAATTGGGGTGGAAATTTTGAGCAAAGCATAAGGAACAATGGTTTTCTTATATCTAGAACTTCAAATTACATTTTTTTAATTGGATAACTCACTCACACACACAATCACACTCACACACACACACACAACCACACTCACACACTGGCGCACACATTCCTCACAAATTAAACCTAAACAAGTTAGTTAATCAAACTACAATCTAAGGTTAATGTTAGTCAAAAACACATAAATGAGTTTCATAAACTCCAGATCGCGCGCAGCCAAAATATCTCGAATCGGTACATTGGGTTGTCTACCTCGAGCCCGAAGGGAATCATACAGCCCAGATCTGACTCCACGATGCTCAGCACAAAACCAAATAACGTGATCTGCGTCCTGGTAACCTTGTCCGCATTCACAGAGATTGCTGTCTCCCAGCCCAACACGGAACAAATGAGCGTTTAAAGAATAATGATTGGACATGAGGCGAGACATCACACGAATGAAGTCTCGACCCACATCTAATCCCCTGAACCAACATTTCTTAGACACCTTTGGAGTGATAGAATGTAGCCATCGCCCCAAGTCTCCTCTACTCCATTTATACTGCCAGCTATCGAGTGATATCTGACGAAAAATATGGAAAAATTCGTTGAAGGCGATTTGTCGATCATAAATATCGCCTTCCATAGCGCCCACCCTTGCAAGCGAGTCCGCTTTCTCATTGTCAGGAATCGAACAATGAGAAGGGACCCACACAAAGGTGATAATAAAAGAACGTGAAGATAAAGCACTTAGAAGACCTCGTATTTTCATAAGAAAATAGGAGGTGTGCTTTACCGGCCTCAAGGAGCGAATAGCCTCTATAGAACTAAGACTATCCGTGAAAATGAAGTATTGATCCGGTGTAAAAGAGGCAACAGTTTCTAAAGAAAAATAAATTGCTGCCAATTCCGCGACAAAAACAGAACAAGGTGCTTGAAGTTTACGAGCGACGCTATAATTTTCATTGAATACACCAAAGCCAGCGGAGTCTTCTATCAAAGACCCGTCTGTGAAAAACGTTTTGGTGGAATCAACTAGGCCAAACTTTGCAGCAAATATCACCGGAGCAATCATAGGACGATGATGCTCTGGGATTCCATGAAGCTCCTGTTTCATGGATAAATCAAAATGAACCGAATTTCCGAAGTCGGAGAAGGAAACACAATTGGGAATATTAAGCGAAGGGCTGACATCCTGTGTTATGTACAAATGATACAAGCTCATGAAGCGGGTTTGAGGATTCAACTCTAGGAGCTTCTCAAAATTTTCGATCACCTGGGGGTTCATAACTTCACACCTGGTGAGGAGCCGGAGAGATAACTCTGTAAACCGATCTGAGAGTGGCAACATGCCAGCCAGCACTTCAAGACTCATGGTGTGAGTCGAGTGCATGCAACCTAACGCGATACGAAGACACCGATACTGAATACGTTCCAGTTTAATGATGTGCGACCGAGCCGCTGACTGAAAACAAAAACTACCGTATTCCATAACCGACAAAACCGTTGTCCGGTACAACGTTAGAAGATCTTGCGGATGCGCTCCCCACCAGGTCCCGGTAATTGTGCAGAAAAAATTGACCCTTTGCTGGCATTTTCGCTTCAGGTACTCAATGTGAGATCTCCAGGTGCACTTTGAATCGAACCAGACCCCAAGATATTTAAATGACATGGAATGAGTTATCGGTGTACCCAAAATTTGAAGTTTCGGTTGTGCAGGGTTATGCTTCCTAGAAAAAACTACCAACTCAGTTTTCTCCGTAGAGAATTCGATACCTAGCTCTAGAGCCCAAGTAGACAAATTGTCTAAGGTATCCTGCAAGGGTCCTTGTAGATCGACCCCATTGGGTCCCGTGACAGACACTACGCCGTCATCTGCAAGTTGTCTCAACGTACAGTTGTCACCTAGACAACCGTCAATGTCTTTGACATAAAAATTATATAAAGAGGGCTTAAACATGATCCCTGGGGAGACCCATGTAGCTAAATCGAAAAGCTGTAGAGTTTCCATGAGAAAAGCTCATATGTTTCTCTGACAGCAAATTGTACAAAAAATTGTTCATTAATGGTGAAAAACCACAAGCATGGAGTTTATCTGAGAGAACTTCAACAGATACTGAATCAAAAGCCCCCTTTATATCCAAGAATACAGAAGCCATTTGCTCTTTTTAGCAAAAGCTAACTGAATATCTGTGGAAAGCAACGCGAGACAGTCGTTCGTTCCCTTACCCCTACGGAAACCATATTGAGTATCTGAAAGCAGGTTATTCGTCTCAACCCATTTGTCCAGACGGAAAAGGATCATTTTCTCCAACAACTTGCGAATGCAAGATAACATCGCGATGGGTCGATAGGAGTTGTGGTCGGACGCGGGCTTACCAGGTTTTTGAATGGCAATAACTCTCACCCGTCTCCAATCATCCGGTACAATGTTGAGTTCCAGACACTGATTAAACAAGTTCAACATGCGCCTCTTCGCGACGTCTGGGAGGTTCTTGAGCAAGTTGAACTTGATCCTGTCAGCTCCTGGAGCCGTATTGCCACACGAAAGGAGTGCGAGAGAGAGTTCTACCATTGAAAAGGGTTGGCTAATCTCATCTATCGAATTCGTTGTTTCGCGAGGAAACATTTGTGCTGGCACAGAATCTGGACAAACTTTTCGCGCGAACTTGAGGATCCATTGGTCCGAGTACTCCTCGTTCTCGTTGTTCGTAATTCTGTTACGCAATCTTCGCGCCGTATTCCAAAGGGTACTCATCGACGTTTCGCGCGATAATCCGTCCACGAATTGTCGCCAGTAACCGCGTTTCTTGGCCTTGATGAGGCTCTTAAATTCTCGTTCGAGAGCCGTGTACCTTTCAAAGTGCTCAGGTGTTCCACGTCTACGAAAAACTTTGAACGCGTCAGACTTTTTGCGGTAAACCTCGGTGCATTGCTGATCCCACCATGGGGAAGGAGGTTTCCTGCGAAATGACGTCCCTGGAACTGGTCGAGTTTGAGCTTGAAGCGCGCTTTCCAAAATCAGGTTGGAGAGGAAGTTATATTCCTCCAGCGGTGGAAGTTCTTCTACCGTTGATAAGGCTTCATCTACTGCTGTCTTGAACCTTGTCCAATCGATACTACGAGTTAGATCATACGTGACGTTGATGGATGCCGGTGGAGTGAGCCCGGTGGCAACCGAAATTTTTATAGGCAAATGATCACTACCGTGGGGATCCTGGATCACATTCCACGTGCAGTCCAACGATAATGAATTCGAGCAAAGTGTGAGGTCTAACCTACTACCAAGTGAGGATGGACCAGCCAAGCGTGTAACTTCTCCATTGTTGAGAACTGTCATATTGAAGTTGTCACAGAGGTCATATATTAGGGAAGACCGGTTGTCATCGTACAGTTCTCCCCAGCCTGTACCGTGAGAGTTAAAATCTCCCATGACCAACCGCGGAGCAGGCAGAACCGAACAAATATCTGAAAGTTGTTTTCGGTTAATTGGTGCTCTAGGAGGAATGTACACGGAAGCAATGCAAAGGCTTTTATTTTTAATAACAGCCTGACATGCGACAACTTCAATACCTGGAATTGGAGGAAAATTCACTCTATAGAAGGAGTAGCACTTTTTGATCCCCAAAAGTACTCCTCCTCCACGTGAATCCTCACGATCAAGCCGAATAATGTTGAAATCGTTAATCGGAAGATCGATTTCGGCTGAAAGCCATGTTTCATAAAGAGCAAATGCATCACAACCGATATTGTGAGCTAAAAATTTGAATGATTCCAATTTAGGAATAAGACTTCGACAATTCCACTGCAGAACAGTGATCAAATCCCCGACCTCTTTTGGCAAATTATCCATCGAAGGAAATGATAGCTGCAAGGATGGGCCACTTTAATGTTAATTTCTTCAAAAAAATTTTCACAGTGGGAAGCATTGCCATAACAATGCTTTTAAGAGGGTCAGACATTTCGAGGTACTTCAAAATACCTTCCACAATATCATCGAACGAGAACAGCCCAGATGAAGGGGGGGCTTCTGTTCTTAAAATCGGGGCATCAGGGGATTTAGATGTCCCCGGGAGAGATGGGAAATCCTGTGTGTAGTTGGCACTACGAAAACCAGGAGGATTCGGAATATCCTTCTTTTCTCTGCTCTTTGAATTGGGCATGTTTATTTGAGGCTTCTGTTCAGTTGCTTTCACAGCTCGGATGCGTCTTCGCTTCCGTGGAGCACCTTCTGGAAAACTAAAGATGCCCCCTCCTCAACCAAATCCGAATCAGACTCGTCATCTGAGAGAGGAGCGAAAGGATTTGTATTGGTATCGGGTGGCGAAGCTTTCTTAAGCATTTCTGCAAAGATTGCTTCGAACGTTGTTTTAGCGAACGTTCTAATTTTTCCCCGCGTTGTTTATACGCCGGGCACGACGAGAGAGCGTGAGGAGGGGTTCCCTTGCAGAAAACACATTTTAGTGTGTTATCTGCACAGGGGCCAGCCTCATGTTTCTCCCCGCAAGTTGAGCAGCGTGTCTTATTGCCGCAATGGGAGGCCGTATGCCCCATCTGCTGGCAGTTTTGGCAAATCATTACCCGGGGTACAAATAACCGCACAGGTAGCCGAAGTTTGTCCAGTTCTAAAAAGTGAGGAAGGGCAGAGCCAGAAAAGGTTACCCGAAACGAGTCTGTGTGGGTAACTTTCTTCTTACCCTCGCTGTGCGATATTTTAACTAATTTTGTCACTTCCAGTATCTGAACTGGGGGAGCAGAGGGTTCTTGAATCGGCCAACCGCCCGCTTCTTCAAAATTTCAGGGCACAGACTCGCCTCTGTGACCACTCCTACAATCTCCACATCACGAGCTGGAATATAAACTCGATATTCGAGTGTAAAATGCTGGGAAGCAGCAATCTCATTAGCCTGTTTCAGGTTAGAGACGACAACACGGAGTTTATTAAATTTTACTTTCGTGATCTCTGTCACGGCTGAAAATCGCTTCGTCAGATCAGTAGTGATTTGGTACACGTTCAAAGGTTTCATTTTGGGCTGAAAGTAGACAACCCATGGACCGACCGAGTCAATTGGATACGATCGCGGTCGGAAATTTGTTTGTGCCACCCCATCATCGGGTGGCAAAGGCTCTTTTTCATACAAACCGTCCATGTCGAAGAAACCTCTTCCACATGCACGATTTGCCTTACTTGCCAACAATTTAAATCACACACAGACACAAACAAGGAACACACAAATTAAAGCTAAACTCTAGTGGAATGAGGGACGGGGAAAAAAAAAAACTTAACTAATATTACTGATCTTTTGCTGCTGCTGCTGCTGCTGCTGCTACTGCTGCTGACGCACCGTATGCGCGAACGTCGCACTTCTATGCGGGGAGCGGGGAGCGGTGCGCTGAAACGATCGCCTTCGGGTGCACTCGCTCAACGCTGTCGGATGACCGTTGGCGATGTAGTAGTGTATCGCTGGTTAGCGTCACCACGCGGAGATTAAGCGAAAATAAGCGGGAAGATAATTCGCCAGCAAGCACTGCTTGATTTTCCTATTTCACTGGAAAACCACACTGCCTTCTTAGAAAAAAAGACTCACTTTTGCTCTACTCACTGAGGTGAGTATATTTTGAGAAAAAAAACTATTTATTTCCAAGGTTAGCACTCGAATAAATCTTCCAAATAACGGAGCGCTGGATCGAACGAACTTTCTTCTTTCGCTGAACGAAGTGGGGGTGGATGAAAATATGTATCCAGTACAATATTGCCCACATTTGAGTTTGTAATTCTAGTGAAATGTAAGAAGGGTTCAGTCTCACCATCGGTGGATTAATGCGGGTTTTTTTTTTTTTTTTTTTGACAATAGCAGCAGGAAAATTAAAATAACTAAAGTTGGCATTCACAAGCATATGTAAGAATATCCCTTTTTATAATTCCTGTACAAATCAGAACCATTATGTTTACACATCCTCAGTTTCTTTTGGACCCATTTAACAAGCGTATATTTCAATATACCCATTAATATCAATTTACCGCTGACGGAATACTAAATTATCTTCTGTTTAAGGAACGCCAGAAAAAAGATCATTCTACGGAATAATAATTTTGCGTGTTGAATCCGCTGGTATATCCCCCCGTAAACCACTGCTTTGACGTTTCATTGTTAACATCCGCTTTAAAATTCTGCCACTATTTCAAAAAGTAGGCGTGTTGAGTACACCGACAGTGATTTTAAAGCGATTAACAAAAAAAAAAAATGTCGCTACAGGTCCGAAATCTGATCGTGCGTGATTGCAATCGGAACCATACCAAGCACGCAGTTACCGATTGATATGGAGTGAGCTGTAGTGTACTTAAGCAGATTTTTCTGAAGCACCACAAGCTTGAAGTGTAGCTGTTTGGCTGGGTCGTGGAAGAAGACGTAAAATAGATTACCGAGATGACTGCATAATCATCCGAGAGATCAAGAAAAATCCTTTCATCACCTTCCGAAAAATGAAAGATGAGCCTACCGATTTCGGATCGCATTATCCGTCAACGCATTGCTGAGCAAGGGTTTAAAAGCCATTTCGCCTGGAAGCGACCGGTCATCAGCCGGACGGCTCCAAAGAGTAAAAAACGGCGGCAAAGAGTATGGCGCAGAAGTGATAACTGACTGCAGGATAGGCATCACCAGCCATGGTCTGGGGCTGCTTTTCGTGGTTTGGAGTGCGGAATCTGGCCCTGACAGTAGATGTCTATATTGGTATTCTGTGCGAAAATCTGGAGGAGTCGTTGCTGAAAATAGGGTTGGAAGGCAACTTCACCTTCCAGCAAGATAATGATCCCAAGAATACGGCCAAGAAAACGATCGCCTTTTTCCGATCCTGTCACATCAAACCCTTAGAATGGCCGCCTCAGAGCCCTGACTGCGGCGTTGGAGAAGGCTTGGAACGAATTGGATCCCTGCTACCTCAAAAACCTGGTGGAAAGCATGCGAAAACGGCAACAGGCGATCATCATGGCGAAAGCAGGTCATATTGAGTACTAATTACATGACTTTTACCGATTTTTCTGTTCAATTTTAAAATTGATCTTTTTTGTAAAAGTGATCATTCTTTATAAAAGTAGTTTTTCTGAATTGTTTAATAAGTTTGGTTTTTGTAATAAAAAAACATTACCAGTAACCCAAATAAAACTTCCATATAATCCTTTTTAAAGGATGCAATCACAACGCCCAGCTCTTCAGCAAATCTATGTAAACATTTACAAATTCATTACGGTCATTTTTTTCCGCCGGTCACTGTAGTAGTTTATGCAACAAGTTACAAATAGAAAAAAAATTCAGCACGATTCGTATTGATCCAACGGAATGCTGAGTTGAATGATTACGATGCTGAAAAAATGGTGTTATGTAATCAGCTGTAGCCTACATACACCTTTATGAAATATACCGCTTAAAGACGTCCACTTGTAATGGCAAGACGCTCTGATCCACGAAGTATTTCAGTATGAAAGTCAAAAAAGTTCAAATTCTACATTGAAAACCTCAGGCATCGAGGGTAGAGGTCATTTACTGTTGCAGAATTGTTGTTGAAAACTGGTTGCAGCAGAAATTATTGATTGTGGGAAAAATTTCAGTATATCGTTGGAAATTCGGCACACTCAACAGGAGAACAAAACACCCTTCTGAAAAGTATTGGAAGTTTTGATTCACCAATATCATTGCCCTTGGACGACCTGAAACTGATATAATACAATGTCAACATAAATTCCTTTCAGTTATTTTATTTTGTAATCCATGAAACATGTATTTTTTTTTTGGCGTGCAAGCATGCAAATAGTAAAACAACGTTAACAATACTTTCTTGTCGTGAATGTGTGTAAGGACCATTTTGTAAGTACATGTTATGTGTGTTTGGCTGTGTTTATGTGATTATAGAATCACAGGGTGCTCGTTATGCTTCGAGCATTTTAAGCAAATCCACTTTACGAGTATATTTTGAATTTAACTTTAACTATTATTTTACTTTTTCGACAGTTAACAAATCCACTTAAGCAGTGATATGGATAATAAATGGAATTGAGCAAATAATTTGATATATAATCGTTATTTGATAAGCTAAAATTGTGCATCCGCTAGGGTACCCATAATGATCCTCTTAAATCTAAGACAAAATTAAATAATACTATAGTTTCAACAAATAATTAGGATTGTAAAAGCAGCAGTTAAATTGATTCCGATCAAAGGTTAATGTGAAAGGTGTTATGTTCCCTTTCCTAGTGGATCGACCTAACTGGAACGGTATCGGAATGACTTTGGCAAAATCACACACGTATTGCTAAATTTTCAAATCAATGCCTGCGGAAGAAACTGAGATTCACGTTTGCAAAAAGCGAGATGATGGCTACCGATGTGAGCCTCGTGCCGTAGTTAAAACGATTGACCTCTAGAAGTGTATGCTTAAGCGCCAATATTTGGAGTTTATATTGGTCATTCAATATGAGGAGCGAGTAAGTTTGGGAAACTTTTGCAAGGCATTGATGGTGTTGAAATTCGAAATGAAAATCGATGTAGCTACGCCAAAGATGCACATCGCTCTGATCAGAACAACGTTTGTTGATTGAAGCGAAGGTTGTTTAGCCAGCAGTTAATTTTTTTTAATATGCGGTGTCGGTTTCCACGCTGGGCTTTCCATTGAGCATCGAAAAAGGAATGCTCACTAATTAACCAAATAAGTCTCTTTTACGTTTTCTCGATTTCGTTCTTTCTTCTTCTTCTTTAGCATTTCAAGCTTATTGCTTTCACAATTAGCTTATTGCTTGCTCTCAACTTAGTGTTCTAGATGCACTTCCACAGTTATTAATTGAGAGCTTTCGATGCCAGGTACCATTTTTGCATGAGTATGATTGTGTGGCAAGTACAATCATACGCTATGCCCAGGGAGTCGAGAAATTTTCCTTAACGAAAAATTCCTAGGCCAGACCGGGAATCGAACCCAGCCACCTCCAGCATGGTGTTGCTTTGTAGCTGCGCCTTTACTGACTAAGCTAAGGGAGGACCCTTTCGATTTCGTTACCTCTCATTATTTCTCTTTGTTTCTCATATGCTGCATCTAGCATCACGAGGATGCTGATGTGATAGTTCAATAGTTATGTAAACGTAAGTACATATGCGTATTCAAGAGATCGCCCTATTACTCAATGTTCTTCTTCCAACTGGCATTGACGCTCTTTTCAACGTGGTTTCGTCTGCTATTACCTTAGAATTCTAGAAGCATTTCCACAGTTTATTTTTTGTTGGGGCGTAGAACCATTGCGTCCACTGAGTTTAAATTTTGTGGTAATTTCCTTGCTTTCTATGCAAACACCAAAGCATGAATTTGTATATTGTGTAGCAAGCAAAATAATATAATAAAAATAAAATTACGCTAGAGGAAGTCAAGAACAATTCCAACCCGGAAGAATTCCTCGACCGGACCGGGAATCGAACCCATCGCCTCTGGTTATAAAAACGTGCTCGTACTGACTACTGATATTTTTTTTATTCCGTGTTGGGAATACCTATCACTGCAACCATTTTCTTAGTTATATTGTGATATATTCCCTGTATTGATATTGCTTTATCAGTATGCCGTATCACTATTGCGTGAAGCGACCGACATGGGCTGTTTTGAAGCATTTTTCCAACCAGGTATTACATTCCGAATAAAACGCACTACTTGGCTGGGCCCTGCATTTCAAAAAATAAAGGGTTCTGCTGGAAATGTGTGTGTTGTTCCGTTGCGCAAACACCCCTATTATCATTTGTTAATATGTTACTTATTAAGTTCTAACAACAGTTGTCTATGCCCTAGATTGATTTCTTAAAATGTAAAAAAAAAACAAAAGCAAATGGACCCTAGTTATAAATTAATAACTGGAATAAATTAATTAGCTGGAATAAATGGAATTCCATGATGATGCAGAAAATTTCTTAATAAGTGGAAATTTGAAGCAACCATCTTTAATTTGGATTAAATTTAGCTTGAGAAGGAAACTTGATTTTCTACTAGCACTAAGATCTTATGGATTCAATCGTATTATTTTAAAAGAGCGTTTTCATTCGTTCAATATTTGGAATCTTAAATCAATGAGAGTCATTTAAAAAATTGTAAAAATTGACCCTTAACTGGGTTTTTTTTTCTAGGTTTCGAAGGAGAGCCGTTCTAATTTGTCTTCCTTATTTTATTTTCCTTACTATGGACTTTTTGAAAAGCAAGCTAAAATGCAGCCTTTATCTCTTTTCTTATATTTTTCGTGAAATCTTCGTCGTTAGAATGGATTTTTATTTTTTGTGTATTTTTCGAGCTAAGTACAACATTATGATATCCGTTAACTCCTACATGGTAAATGCAATTGTATTGTTTTTTCATCAATGAGACTCAATTCTTCTGCAGCATATGACATTGCCATGCTACTAAGCATACTCAAATGATGCATTGCACTCAAGATTGACTACGAGACTATTATGGCAGTTGATGTGTGACTCCTAACCGCTTCTACTTGAACAATTCAAAATAAATTATGATTACATATTTGCTATGATGATATATTGTTTCAAATTGCTCACTACAATAAGCAACAAATTCATCTACTGGTCGCTTATCAATAAAAAATAAGGTTGTTTAGTATGTATGATGTATGATATGTATTACCACCCATTGTAGCACGGAAACTAAGTCCGACAGTAGTGAGCTCTCCTCGCTGTTAGACTTGATCAAGCTTTAACAACCACTGATTATCCTAATCATGCCATTGTATGAAGGGCCAAACAGGGGTTGGGTGGATCGATAGGATCTTATACGTATCCACAAGGATATAAAGAATCTCCTTCCAACAACAAGATTGAACAATTGGTCAAAAGAGCAAGCTATCTAACATGAGGATGCCCCAATGGGCGGGGAGAAGAGCCCGCCCTCTATTCACAAACTGTTAGCAATGGGGAATTGGCATTTCCACTCTCCCCATCCAGAGTGTTTCAATCGGGTGCCCTGATGGTCCCTCCCATTCCCATGAAATATTTATATAATAGTGTATATGTTTATGTAAATGAAAAATACTGCAATCACTCGTATCTATTATTTATGATCTCCATCCGGTTGATCCTGATATATAAGAAATGTTGTCAAGTGTTAAAGTGTAGAGTTCTGTGGTTTCGCGCTTAAGCACGTTTTCGTTCGTTGTTAGCGATAGCAGAAATTTCCCAAAATCTTGGTTTGAGGTATCCTGAAAAAGTTTGTTAAATTTTACAAAACTAACATTTATACATTTTAATTTACTGTTGCCTAGGTTACTATTTGCTGCTTGATGTTGATTTTATAACAGCAATCCGCTTTTATTTTTGCTGGCCAAATAACTATTGCTCCTGTGTAAGGAAAACAGAGAAGATTTTATTTTATTTTATTGAATTGGTTGTTTAGTTAAAGACAAATGGACATAAAAATACCACAAACAATTTTTAAATCATCTATGAAGTAAAATCAATAAAACAATATCATCAAATATAATGATATTGTGAGTTATGATACAGTACTGAGAAATAGAGCTGCACGAATCAGATCAGCTCTGATTTGGAAAAAGATCCATTTGCAAACCGAAATTTAAAAATACATTTGGTAATAAGTGCAAAAGCCTACGATAGATTCCGTTGCAGCTTCTTTTACTCAAGGCACTAGATACTTCTCAATCATAATGATAATTGGACATATAAGATATAATAATTAAAAGTATGTATAACCTTTTAGGTGAAACTATAAAAAAAATTATGTTAAAATGTAAATCCTGAAAACACCAGTAATGATAAAAAGGATAATGATGTTAATAAAGAAAAGTGATAATGGTTATGAATAAACAGTGAGAAAAAAATTAATTTTAAATATTAAATTATTATAAAACACCTGATGAGCTGGAAGACCTGAGAGATATGAGAATGGAAAACTATGATATGATTTACCGTTCGCACCCCCTCACTTCACTATTGTCAGATTGACAACATTGCCCAGGCTACGCAAACCAGCGTCTCCATGTTTCAGTTGGCAGTCTTTTGTGATCATATGACTCGTGGAGGCGTGAGGTAGGAATTTGTGAGGACCGGAGGTCGGTCGCACTCTCCTTAGAAGTTGTCAACTCACAATTTGAAGCCCAAAAAAAAAAAATATAAGGTTGTTTAGAAACAATAAACTACAATTTATCTAGAGTTTCTGAATAATATTCTTTTTAAATGGCCTAAAGCTTTCCATTCTGCATTATAGGAGTAAAGCCCTCTTTTCCAGGTAAGGACCAGTGAATTTCAACGTCGTTATAATATTGAACATTGCGTAAACATTGTTAACAATTGCTTTTTGGCGTAGAAAATATTGCTCGTCTTTTGCAACACATTTTTTGATGTAGAAGGAGATGTTCGCTCATCACCATGAGGCACCAAGAGTGAACAACAATGTTTTTGGCTAGAATTGAAAGATATGAAGAGAAAGTTTTGATAGTTCCGCTAGTGTGCGGCAGGCTTGGAAACATAGCAGATGTTTTATGAAAATTGAGCGAAAAGGGCATGTGTACAGTGGTACTCGAACCAACGACATTTTTTGCCTAACATCCCACTGCGGGGTAGGTTAAAGCACGGACTAAGTCCGCCACTTCAACAGGCAAAAATGTCCGGTTGGAAGACGCTCATGTACCACTGTGGCTTGTATAGTTATTAAAACGTAGCGGGTAGAGGTTTACATTGATAATAAGTTCGATTATCGCAGGTTGGAACTGTTTCCAACTTTAGTTCGAAAACGAAAACAATGTAAGACTTCTTATTGGTATTTGAAAAACTGTTATTCTGACTATTAAGTTCAGTGGGCGCCTCGACAAAGATCATGGTGATATGACAGATGTTGCTGCGCATCATCTTAATCGTCTCGTTATGATAGTTGATTGTTAAGTTACGGCCGAGGTTACAGTTTACACTGATTAGGGAAAACACACTTGTTTTATCCATGCTCCTCCTTAGAAGATACTATTTTCGTTGTTCGATACGTTTTTTTTTTTCTTATGTTAGAGTTCATTTGTTGCGTTGAGATTGTGGATTAAAATCTGGCTGTGTTCCAATTCACGAATTAATTTTAATATTTTACTTCAACGTGACAGATAGAAAATTACTCAATTTTTGCCAGGGATTAAATTTTCTCCTCTTTCCATTTTAAAAACATTATTTGATCACCCCTGATACAGCGTTGTTGGTCAGATTGAGCCGCCATTGCTTGAGAAATGATGAGTGTTTCTATAGACACAGATAATACTGTGAATCAAATCCCTATGCTTTCTAGTTAATCTTAAACCAAAATCAACATAATGTTGATGAACAGTTTTGCAAATCCTTCTTCAATGCAACAGAAACATTGAGCAGAAGAGTGACAATTACAATACTGTCTGACCGTGATTGCTATTTGAGTGTTGTATAATGGTCTCGAAATTATATGCATTATAAACTGTGCCTTATAGTAATTTTGCCCATTTCTTCTCCTTCCGTACAGAGCAAGTGCAGCGTCGATAAGTTTGCGTTTAACCATGAGGGCACTGTAAACTATGAACATGATTTGCCGTCATTGCAACAGTTCACCTTATGCGCTTGGATGCGTTTTACAAATCATACTGGCGATCATACTATCGTTACATATTCAGGTAAGTAGGCACATTTTGAAACCATCATGGAATTCCAAGCAGTTCATAGTAAGAAGAAAAAAAATTGTATTGAACTAACTATTATCGAAATTTCATAGAGAAGACTTAATAGAGTGGAAACTAGTTTTTTGATCCTCACACATAGTTGAGAAATTGTTCGAGAGAATTCAGCAATCCTAGAAAATTATATACGCTTGCTTACGAGTAGCTCAATGTATAAAAAAAACTAAAACAGTGCGAAGACAAAAATGCTTTATGATGCATTCACGTTTCCTCGACTTGGCAACATCTACAAAGAAAATAAGACCCACTTGACTTGCGTCGATTTGATTACACGAGAACAACTGGGTTTCAAGTTGCCCAAAGGTAACAAATCTCACAAGACTGATGTTGCATCAAGTTGTCATAATGTAAATGCACCTCTCAGATTCATTGCCACTTTGTTCAAGAATGGTTTTAGCCTCAACACTATTCGGCAGATACGGCAAAAAGAAGTTTCTGACCATAAGCAAACCTCTCACAGTCGGCATCAAACAAATTAATGGTTTGAAGCGAAGTGGGAGCAAAACCTGAATTTATTTTGCCCTACATTTCTCTTGAAACCTTGTCGAGATCTGCACGAAAGGACCTTGAAGAATTGAACGCAGAAGAATACTTACGCTACAAATGATTGAACATTGCCATTTAGTGTATAAAGGCAAATTTGTGTTCAATGATTGCATGACAAACTGGTTATCATCCACAAGTCTCTTATATAAATACAGAGACGAATTGCATAACGATACACATCTTAGGAGCAACATGTTATCTCTTTTTCACTGTTGATACTTATGAGCCTATTTTTTTGCTAGATTACTTGGTGTGTCATCATCTCTAATAAAAATAATCTTCAGCATAAATTTGCTCAAAGCTGCTGGGCTGGCTGTTGACAAAAAATAAGAATTTAAGTCGAGGCCCCTACTAATGTGGCGGATATGTGGCATCACATATTATGTCAAAACATCGATCTTGTGGCGTGAGGCGAACGTCGACAAGATATTCTGACATGCTAGTATATGCCACACCTCCACCACATCAGTGAGTGCCTAGACCAACAGTAAAGGGTCAGGTTCAAGGCATGCTGGATTCGCGGTTAATCTTTCGAAAGGGCGTGTGTGTCTTCAGATTGACTTAATATCTTCATTTAAGTGTTTACTAAATATTTAAATATTCGTAACACCTACAACTGTCTATATGCAAAAAATAATCCATAATTTTTTTTAATAGATTCAAATTGTTTCAATAGATTCGAATTGCTTGATGAGTATTGCCATCGTCTAAATCATAGTTTCAAATTTGGCATAATTTGCACGAGGGCGACTTGAAATACTTTTGTAAAAAAATTCTAAATTGTAATTTACGGAAATGCATAAAAATGTTTGAATAAAAGTTCTACTATATTAGTAAAATGAAACGATATCTTATATCTATGACATCTCCGCCAATTCAAGACGCTCTTCTGATGTTCGAATGCTAGAGATAGAAATGATAACAAGAAATACTTTTGTATTGATTCTAATTGTTCTTCATGAGTAATTTATAATTCTGACCAAACTATGATGCAATATTCTAGTATTAAGCTCACATATGAAATATATAATGTATTCACTTTATTGGAGTCATGGCAATAGTAGCTGAATTGCTTCATAGAGCCAGGCATAATTTTTGCGTTATGGAAGACTGATAAATAAATCATACTTTTTCATCAACGATTACTCTTCACACCACATGGCTGCATTATATGATTGTTATGTCAGGCTTGATATTTTTTTTCTGCTTATGGCTTTTGAATTACATACTTTAACATATTGTTGCAGATGATTTTTGCTACTCAAATTGTAGATTAAGATAATTTCTTCCACGAATGTTTTAAATTTATCATTTCTTTTGTCTAAAAATCGCTAAATCTTGTCTGCATATCTTAAAATGTTAATGTTCTTTTAGATGATGAAAATATCATTATCAAATAAAATACAAAAACGATGGGATCATAACGGAGACATTTGTTTGGTTTTTGTATGTACACTCAGTAGCAAAAAAAAGCCAAGCAAAATTTTGCTTAAAAAAACGCGTTGTTCAACCTTCTGTAACTTTGTCAATTATCAATATATTTGGCTGAAATTTGACAACATAATAACAATAAAAAATTTATGTTGATGAAGTTTATAAATTTGAAGTTATCATAACATATGTGAAAAAAGACATTTTTGGACAGATCAATTTCAAAAATCCGTATATCTGTGAAAATTTAGATAGCATATTAAAAATTTCTCCATGACTCCATGACTACAAATGATTGAACATTGCCATTTAGTGTATAAAGGCAAATTTGTGTTCAATGATTGCATGACAAACTGGTTATCATCCACAAGTCTCTTATATAAATACAGAGACGAATTGCATAACGATACACATCTTAGGAGCAACATGTTATCTCTTTTTCACTGTTGATACTTATGAGCCTATTTTTTTGCTAGATTACTTGGTGTGTCATCATCTCTAATAAAAATAATCTTCAGCATAAATTTGCTCAAAGCTGCTGGGCTGGCTGTTGACAAAAAATAAGAATTTAAGTCGAGGCCCCTACTAATGTGGCGGATATGTGGCATCACATATTATGTCAAAACATCGATCTTGTGGCGTGAGGCGAACGTCGACAAGATATTCTGACATGCTAGTATATGCCACACCTCCACCACATCAGTGAGTGCCTAGACCAACAGTAAAGGGTCAGGTTCAAGGCATGCTGGATTCGCGGTTAATCTTTCGAAAGGGCGTGTGTGTCTTCAGATTGACTTAATATCTTCATTTAAGTGTTTACTAAATATTTAAATATTCGTAACACCTACAACTGTCTATATGCAAAAAATAATCCATAATTTTTTTTAATAGATTCAAATTGTTTCAATAGATTCGAATTGCTTGATGAGTATTGCCATCGTCTAAATCATAGTTTCAAATTTGGTATAATTTGCACGAGGGCGACTTGAAATACTTTTGTAAAAAAATTCTAAATTGTAATTTACGGAAATGCATAAAAATGTTTGAATAAAAGTTCTACTATATTAGTAAAATGAAACGATATCTTATATCTATGACATCTCCGCCAATTCAAGACGCTCTTCTGATGTTCGAATGCTAGAGATAGAAATGATAACAAGAAATACTTTTGTATTGATTCTAATTGTTCTTCATGAGTAATTTATAATTCTGACCAAACTATGATGCAATATTCTAGTATTAAGCTCACATATGAAATATATAATGTATTCACTTTATTGGAGTCATGGCAATAGTAGCTGAATTGCTTCATAGAGCCAGGCATAATTTTTGCGTTATGGAAGACTGATAAATAAATCATACTTTTTCATCAACGATTACTCTTCACACCACATGGCTGCATTATATGATTGTTATGTCAGGCTTGATATTTTTTTCTGCTTATGGCTTTTGAATTACATACTTTAACATATTGTTGCAGATGATTTTTGCTACTCAAATTGTAGATTAAGATAATTTCTTCCACGAATGTTTTAAATTTATCATTTCTTTTGTCTAAAAATCGCTAAATCTTGTCTGCATATCTTAAAATGTTAATGTTCTTTTAGATGATGAAAATATCATTATCAAATAAAATACAAAAACGATGGGATCATAACGGAGACATTTGTTTGGTTTTTGTATGTACACTCAGTAGCAAAAAAAAGCCAAGCAAAATTTTGCTTAAAAAAACGCGTTGTTCAACCTTCTGTAACTTTGTCAATTATCAATATATTTGGCTGAAATTTGACAACATAATAACAATAAAAAATTTATGTTGATGAAGTTTATAAATTTGAAGTTATCATAACATATGTGAAAAAAGACATTTTTGGACAGATCAATTTCAAAAATCCGTATATCTGTGAAAATTTAGATAGCATATTAAAAATTTCTCCATGACTTAAAACAATACAGAGATTGATGTGAACAAAATATGAACTGTTTGCATCAAGTGGTTTGGACTGCAGCTGGCGTCAAAGTTGAAGCTCCAACATGAGTATTTCCCTTTTTCTCCCGATATTAACCATGCTGAACTATCGGTGCAAAAAAAAAAAGATGAATAAGATGAATTCGCCTCGGCTTTGTTTTTGCACTGATAGTTCAGCATGGTAAATATCGGGTGATAAAGGGAAATACTCATGTTGGAGCATCAACTTTGAAGTCCACTGTAGTCCAAACCACTAGATGAAAACAGTTCAAATTTTGTCCACATTAATTTTGATCACATAAATTCGAAACATTATAAATAATGTTGGCAAATTTTCAGCAAAATATATTGAGGTTTGACAAAGTTACAGAAGGTTGAGCAACGCGGTTTTTGCAAGCAAATTTTTGCTCGGCTTTTTTTTCTACTGAGTGTATGTACAGTTGACGGATTCTGATGAGTTTTGTAATAGTTGAACATCCTTATTGAAAATGGTCTTGCATATTAGTAATTGTTCGATCTCAAACAGCACACAACTTGCTTGCTGTTGGTTGAATAGCACCAAACACACGTCCCCCTCAGGAGCGTGTATTGTTTCCATCCATTCGAGAGCGGCTAGCATGCAAACATCCTGATGCTATTATCAGCTTAAGTGGGCAGCGTGGACACATCGCCCAATATAATTTATTGGTGTTTTAGTTGTGTTATTATCTTGTACCCACCGAGCAGGCTCGCTGCCTCTCGGTGATAATAAATTATCATCGACACAGTAGTCCGTTTTCTATTGTTCGTCATCGTCGTTCTCAGAAGTAAAAATAATCACAACGTAGGGCCTGGTCAAGCCCTGGACGAAACAGTTATATTATTTTTTATTTATCGCAATATAACCGACATTGACCATACATCAGACCCCAAGTCCTAACATTTCATACAACCGAACATTAGATAGAAGATATTCCTCTCTGAACATTATTTTTAAAGTCACTAATGTATATAGAACATAAAAACTTGGCTCTATAATATGTATTGCATTGAGCATGCTTATTGCATTGAGCAACTAAAAAATCATATAGATGTTTTCAGTTGCTTACGGTGAACAGGAGAAATATGTATAAAGGCTTCAACTTATATTATCTGGTATCTGAGGATGGATCACTCATGAAAGAGTGACACTTTTTGATCCACAAAAGTACTTTTTCTCAAAATTAATCCTCGCATTTCAAACGAATTTTATTGAAAACCTTTAATAAAAGGTCGATACCAAAGGAGAGCCATGTTTCACAGAGAGCAAAAGCATTAGAATTTTTATTGTGAAGTAGAGACTTGAAAGATTCAAATTTTTGGAATGAGACTTCCATGATTCTACAGCAAAACAGTGATCAAAACCCCCTCGTTTGCCAATTACTTGAAAATGGCTTCACAGTAAATGTAAAGTATGCATTTAAAAATGGACTGATTTTTGCGATTTTTTATTAGATTAACCTGTCGATCGATAATCGCAGCACTCCTGCTGTGTACAGCAAAAAATGACAGCGTTATTGCCCAAACACAATGATAACGGCAACGGAAAACGGCAAAGCCCGATTTGAGTATGACTGCTTGTCGGAAAGAAAACAGGCTAGATCCAAACCGATTCTAATTGGACATATCGAAGTCATTTGCAGCAACTGTCAAAATTGCCGTTTTCCGTTCCGTTTCCGTTAACATTGTGTTTGGGCGGTTATCAGTTTATTTGCAGTAGTCATGGCGATAACAGTCAAACAACTTTGTTCATACTGCCAGGTTTATCCCGGAAGAAAGAAGTTGAACATCGTGTGCCGCTTTGTTAGTTAAGCGGATATACTCGATCCTACATTTAAAACATCCCCTTTCTTCAGAAGATAGACGAGAGCGTCGAACAAAAGCCTTAATAAACGTAGGATTTGTGGAAAATTTGAAGTTGTTTTTTTCATCGTCAATCGTCATCGGTTGAAATAGTTAAGCTGAAAAGATTGTCTTCACGATATTCGAATGTTATAAATTTTGCTAAATTGAACCGACAAATCAAATAATGCAGCTTAGATATACACTGATAGGCAAAATAAAGTGCCCACCTCTTCGTTTTTTCAATTTCTCTCATTTACTTGGTTCAAATTAAAGTAGACAAAGTGTAGTTTTTTTTTCTTATCTTATTTTTTATATTCTTTTTAAGTTTCACTTATGGAATACTGAAAAAAAGGAGTTTTACTTAAAGAAAAATCAAATCAATTTGTGTTGAAAAAAAACAGTGACAAAATAAAGTGCCCACTTCAAAAATCGATATGTTTTCGATAAGTTTCCATTGGAAGACCCCTCGAATGTTTATGTTTTGATATTTTGACATGTTTTGTAGCAAACGGCTCAACCTGGTGCATTTGTATACGTGATCGCATTTGATTCAATTGAAAAAAAATGGAGAACGCAGTGCTTTCGAAAGCAATTCCCTTGTGTATCCGAAAATTGGTCGTTCGTGATGTGGAAAACGGTGAATCGCACCGGGCTGTCGCTAAGAAGTACAGTATCAGTAAGGGAGCGGTTGGTAAGATTCTTCTGAAGCTTAAAACTTTTGGATCAGTGGTGGATCACCCTGGCAGAGGCAGGAAGCGGAAAACGGATGCGAGAACGGACACCAAGATCATGCGCGAAGTCAAGAAGAACCTGAAGGTAACTGTCCGCGAGATCCAGGAAACCCTTCAGTTATCAGTTTCCGGTCGAACTGTTCGTCGCCGTCTCGTAGCACAGGGGTTGAATAGCAAACTTGCCCGGAAGCGCCCATTTTTCAGCAAGGCAAACAAAGCCAAACGGCTTAAGTTTGCTAAGGAGCATGCTGATAAGCCCCTAGAGTTCTGGAAAACGGTTCTCTGGACGGACGAATCAAAATTCGAGCTGTTTAACCGAAAGCGGCGGGTTCGTGTTTGGTGCAGACGGGAGAGGAGCTTCAGGAGCGCCACATCCAAGGCACGATGAAGCATGGAGAAGGAAATGTGATGGTCTGGGGGTGTTTTTCGTGGGGTGGAGTGGGAATAATGACGGCAGATTCTTACATCAACATCCTGCGAGAAAATCTGGAGGTTTCGCTGATCCAGACGGGCCTTGAAGAGAAGTTCGTATTCCAGCAGGACAACGACCCGAAGCATACTGCCAAGAAAACCAAGTCTTTCTTCCGGTCTTGTCGGATCAAACCGCTGGAATGGCCTCCACAAAGCCCGGACCTCAATCCCATCGAGAATTTTTGGGCGATTCTCGATGCCAGGGTTGACAAAACTGGTGTTACCAATAAAAATAACTATTTTGAAGCCCTGGAGCGCGCCTGGGAAGAGCTAGATCCACAACACTTAAAAAACCTGGCCGAGAGCATGTCGAAGCGCCTGCAGGAGGTCCTGAAGGCCAAACGGGGACACATCAATTATTGAAATGCTTTTATTTTACTTTAATTTATGTTTTCTGTAGCCTAAATGAAGTGGGTACTTTATTTTGTCACTGTTGTTTTTTTAACACAAATTGATTTTTTTTTCTTTAAGTAAAACAACTTTTTGTTCAGTATTCCATAAGTGAAACTTAAAAAGAATACAAAAAATAAGACAATAAAAAAATACAGTGTGTTTACTTTAATTTGAACCAAATTAATGAGAGAAATTGAAAAAACGATGAGGTGGGCACTTTATTTTGCCTATCAGTGTACAAGAACCAGTCATACGTTATGAACTAACTATTCATATAAATAAAATGACAATGATTTTATAAAAAAAACCATAGGCCCAATGGTAGGAACATATTTGTTTCAATGTTCCCAACTATGGCCTGTTGTATTCATAACGTAGTAAAAATGTTATTGTTTGTAACATTTATCAATTTATAGTGGTTGACTTCCACGTAATTTTCCATTTCCTAGGCTTTTTAGACACCATGATTTTACTGGTTAAGCTGAACAGATTATCTACACGATCTTTGAATGATCTAAATTTATCGGAATTGAACCTATAAACCAAATAATGCAGCCAAGATGTACAGAAAATAGTCACACGTTATAAACTAACAGGTGACATAGACATAAAATAACAATGATTTAACATTAAAACTATAGACCAAATTTTAGGAACATATTTTTTTCTACGTTCCCAACTATGGCCTGTGGCTTGGAAAGCGTAGTAAAAATGTTGTTATTGGTAACATTTACAATTCAAATGTATGAGATGTGGTTGAATGTTTAATATATGGCAATTCTTAACACAAACTAAAGTAACAAAATCTGGGTGGAGTAAATTATAGTGTTGTGCTTGCCGAATGGACGCTAAATCATATGTTAAAATCACTGAAGTGTTTTTTAACAGATTCAGTATAGTTTGATTTGTGAAATTGTTTGTTGGGTAGAGTGAATACAGCTGGCAAATACACCTTGAATCAGAAAAACAGGAGACAAAAATCGTACATACACAACATTTAATAACAAATCTATGGAATGAGATGAACTTGCATCCATGATTAGACCCAATTTGGTACCTATAGACCGACATTACATAAATATCCCCCGAAAGTTTCAGACTTAATAAAATAAGTTGTGTACCTTTTCGTGATACATATTACCAGATGGCGTATTAAACATATCTTAGCAAGTGTATAGCTAGTTAAATTTTGCTTCCAGCACAAATATCTTATGAGTTATAATAAAAAATATAATCGATTGTTGCATATTAGGCTGAGTAAAGGGACACATACCCTATGTTTGAGTTTCGGTTGTATTTTTTTCAAATAGCTCATGAAACACAAACCAAAGTCACAAAATCTGCTTAGAGTGAGTTATAATGTTTCCATTATCAAATGGCCGATAAATAAATTGAATGGGACGAAGTTGCATCCACAAAAAGACCCAATTTGGTGCTTTTAGACCGACATTACATCCATATCCCTCGAAAGTTTCTGACTTTATAAGATAAGTTGTGTACTTTTCGTTAGTTTGATATCGCTTGCAACTCAAATATTTTATGAACTATAATTAAAGATGTAATCGAGCGTTGCATATAAGGCTGAGTCAAGGGACACATACCCTATATTAAAATAATCCGATATGTTTCTTCAAGTCATTTCAAATCAAAATATCCTAAATAAACAACTTTATATATAAGGATATTTTCAAGATAGCTCGAAAACAAAATCCTCAAAGAAGAACCTCTTTTGTAAGGTAGTCGTGTAAGTTTGCGCGTCTCATTGGTGAGTGTTCTTAAGATTGTCGAATGTATGGCAGGTGGGGGTTTTAGTTTTCTAGTAAGCAAACTCCCTGGTAAGCAACAATAGGAGAGCTTACTTTAAAACGTAGCTATCCACCTTACCAAAACTTGCAAAACCCACCACCAAGTGGACGGACAACCGCCTGTTGAGAGTCCTTTAGGGGTGGCGATAGCCATGGCCACTTGAATGGGTGTTAACGAAATATCCCAAAAATTAGCGTATGGCTCGGGTCACTCAATGACCTACTGGACTTTCAAGATTCGATTACTTATCGAAAGACCATCAAGCTTAACAGGAATGAATTTACTTAAATATGCTAGCTCAAGAAAAGGTGTTTATTAACTTTGGATGTCAAAGGTGACAAATGTTATATTAGAAAGATTCGAAAGTAGTAAAAAGAATATGAGCGGCGGACTGAACAGACAACGGGTAGCTAAAACCAAACAACAAACATTGTGGGACCCCGTTGTACTTTTGTAAGAAATTCCGGTAGACGTAGAGCCAGGGTACACGATCCCTTAACTAACGACGGCCACTACCGGCACCCAAGCACTAAGTTTATGGGTTGTGCAAGACTTGTGCGCAAGTCATGACCATCGCCACCCTGTTTTCAATAGTTGAATCGCGCGCAGGAAAGTTCGCACATGCTTACCATAATTTTCCTCGTTGAGATAATGTTTGAATTAAACTTATTCTTTGACATAAATAGAAAATAAACAGTATGCCTGGAAATAGATTAACTAGTAGCTTCTTAGAAACGCGGTTTACTATTTTCCATCATCAATCACATGTGCCACGTACTACAATACTACAGAGTTTGTTACCAATCTCGTATTACAGGAAATCGAATTGAAACAAATTTCTCCTGAATCTTTGTTGATACTCATTTAAACACAAGTTGCTTTTCTACTGACCATTCTACTGACATGTCTATTATAAATCAAACGTTCCGAGCTTGCGGCATGATTGGTGTGCTTGTTCATTTTTTGTTCGTTATTCAATTTAAAACGATTAACACATTTCATTACTGTTGACGTACACGCCGATGTTTTGTGCTGTTGACTGCACTTAAAGCCCCACCAGCATATGCATATTCTTTTTCTTTTTTCAATCCATGCTCTTATGCCCTAATTATCCACATTTGAACCATCTCAACACATTAATCACGGGAGCTATCGAGCACCAATAAAACCCTACATTTACTTTTTTTACACATAACAAACAATTAGCGGTATTCGGGGCATAATGAGCACCTTAAGCAAATACACTTCTTAAGCATATTATATAAAACATTCAATCAATTGGTTATTTATCCTCCACTGTTTCGTTGGTTTGGATTCATAAAAAAAGCAATTTTGGCGATAAAAAATTTAAACTAAAAATGTGCTTGTCAAGTTGGTGGGCCAGGAGCAATCGGGGCATAATTGGCACCTTACACAATTGTGGATTTTTTAACTAAAAATATTGATGATGTTGTTTTGAGAAGGAAATAATTTCTCATCACCATGAGGCTCTAGGAGTAGACAGCATTTTTTTGCTAGAACAAATTTGTAAAGAGAAAGTGTTGATAGTTCCGTTAGCTCACGGCAGGCTGTGAAAATTGAATAGAAGTAGTTTGAAATTGAGCGGAGGGCATTGTGAGGTAGTATTCCGAAACAGGAAACACAAACTTTTGCCAAGCATCCCCATGCGGGGTAGGTCAAGGCATGATCGAATGCACCACCTTGACTGGTAAAAGTCTGTGCACTTGATCGTGCTCATATACTACCGATAGCTTTTTTTAATAGTTCTAACGAACTGTCTACTTGTACTCCCAAATCCTCTACATGAGAGAGAAACTATTCCCGCTCCTTTTGGGTTTATTTTTGGCATACGACTTCAGCTTTACCTAATGCTTGGCAAAAGTTTGTGTTTCCTGTTTCGGAATACTACCTCACAATGCCCTCCGCTCAATTTCAAACTACTTCTATTCAATTTTCACAGCCTGCCGTGAGCTAACGGAACTATCAACACTTTCTCTGTACAAATTTGTTCTAGCAAAAAAATGCTGTCTACTCCTAGAGCCTCATGGTGATGAGAAATTATTTCCTTCTCAAAACAACATCATCACAGATCGTTACCCCGCGTATGGCAAAATACAAGGAAAGAACAATATCAAGTCTAAAAATATTTCTAGAGCAAAATCAAACAAATGAATCGCTAATATGTTCAATTTTGTCAAATATGTCAGCATATTTTGGAATTTTCCAAAATGATCTGATTACATAATACAAACTTCATCCAAGAAATTTAAGAATTATTTGTTTGGAACATACTTAAGTGATTTACATAACAAATTTTATTAAAAAAAAGTGGCTAATTTTGCTTACATTAATAGGAATAATTTCACCCTGTATGCTATTTATGCCCCTAATATCTCTATACGTATCGAAATCGGCCTTAATCACAGCACTTAACGTGTGCATTGCAAGTGAAGCACAGCACTTAACGTGTGCATTGCAAGTGAAGCATTGCTTTCCAAACATGTTATCGGCATTTACGGTTTAATACGGCTATCTTCATTGCAATATTTTAAGTGTTTAAAAAAAATCATCGCAAATTGATTATCACTGTTTTCAATCTTGGCATCACAGTGGAAGCAACATAACTATAGTTCTCTAAAAGCCATTTATCACAAAATTTACATTCGTTCGCTATTTTTCCTTTATTGTGGATAAAACGAAACTGGGATCAGTAATTTGATCTATTGGATTATGTCCCGTGTCAGTTTCTTTACAATTTTTATTATTTGTTTTGATCGCAAATAACAGAATTGTTGAATGTTTTCGCTATTTATGACCGTTGAAAAATGATAATACTGTCTAAAAGCGCACCACTTTGTCAGTCAAAACCGGAAAACCGCAAACAAAGCAAGGAATGATACCGATATTGACCATACTTCATAACCTAACCTATCAATAACCTAAAGAATATCAAAAAGAAAATAAGAAATCACATAAAAAAAGATGTTCCCTGTTTCAAGCACATCATCGATGGGCTAATCAGTCTTTTCATTTTAAAAAATACTAAAATTATAAGGACTCAAATATTCTAGGTATTTCTTTAGCTCAGCTAGTACAGGCGCCGCTACAGATCAACACTATGCTGGTATAGTTTTGGAACATTCCACGACTTTCTGTGCAAAAGGTATGATAGTATGTACTTGCCATGCAACCATACGAAAGCTTACAATTTATAACTGTGGAAGTGTATTTAGAACAGTATGTAGAGGTCAATCAAAATGTTTATTGTGAAAGCAATAAGCTTGAAATGCTTAAATGAATAGTAAAACATGTTTTTATCAATACATACGAAGAAATTGGAATAATGCGGATGAGGGTTCGTTTTTTCTTTTTTTTTCAGTTCATTTATTTGTACAGGCTCAATCGATTTAACTTTACAGAGCCAAGTTTTTATATTTATATGCATCATTTATCTTAAACCTTACGTTAAGGGGTAGGACCGATTGCTCGCGGCCGTCTCGAGGTTAATACGAATAACAACTGAAATAATGGCAAGGTGGGCTGGAATTTGAAATGTGGTTTATATAAAACTATTTTTTTTTAATAACTATATTGTCTTAAAAACTTAAAACTATACAACTTTTGGCTTCTATTGACTTGAACATTTTTGAGAAAAAAACATACACAAACAGATAAAAAAAACTTAAAGTAAATATACAAGTTAAACTAACTACAATCTAAGGCTAATGTAAGTCAAAAACACAGATTCCGCATCGAACGCTGAAGTGCATCGGTCGAGTTTGTTTTCGCACTCCGCATCACGTTTTTTTTTCATCCCGCATAAAATCACGCGGTTATTTATTGGAAGCAGAGTGGACTATTTTCAACCGCCGAAAACCCAGCCGAGCGTTCCTTGAGGGAAGCAGACATTCCCGGCCGAGTCCGACGGATGTTCTGTAAAGTTACCAGCCGGTACCCATCATCACCATCAGCATAATCGTAGCAGTGACGGTCAACGCCACATTCACAGCCGGTCACCAACCGGTGCTTTGTTTATCAGCAACAGCAGACGGAGTCACATCGAAGACAATAGCTTACACAACAGCAGCGGGCAAGTAGCACATTTGTTTTTGTTCCCTCTCGTCTGTTACTGAAGTGTGTATTTTCTCCCATATAGAAGAATCGTTTGCATAGGGTGGTTCAAAAAAACATTTGATTTACCTTATTTTATTATTATTATTATTATTATTATTATTGTTGTTGTTATTATTATTATTATTATTTTTATTAAATTTATTTTTGCATGGATGATTCTTGCCTCTCAAGGATGTTTTTAGAACGCGCTCCCAAGGATGTTTTTAGAGCGCGCTGTTACCAGCCGTCTTCTGCCTCTCCCTGGGTTGTCTACTTTCGGCAGAAAGTGAAGGCCCTAGACTTTTTGGGCATAAAAAGAAATTTGACGCGTCGTTATCCGGGGACCGAATTTCATCAGGTCAACCGAAACAAACTGCGTGTTACTGCACGAACATATAAAATTGCAAATGAAATTCCTAGTGACGTAGGTTACAATGGTGTGTTTCTGCAGTGACCCTGACGTGCGAAGACGTTATGGAAGGTATGGGGCGCCTTCCTGATTCTGTTTCGTCTACCGTTGAAATCCTGGAATTCAAAAAATTGCATGCAGCAATAATGGTAGATGGAAGAAAGACGTATTCGCCGTCGGATTCGCTCCAAGTTACCTTCGCCGGATCAGTTCTCCCAAAATTTGTAGAAATTGATAATGTTTTCTTTCCAGTGCGCCTTTTTGTACCAAGGGTATTTAATTGTACCAAGTGCAAACAATTGGGTCATACGGCTACTTTTTGCGACAACAAGCCCCGTTGTGGCTAATGCGGCCAAAGACATCTGGAGGATAGTTGCCAACAGGAAGCAACAAAATGTGCTTACTGTGGCAAAGAGCCTCTTCACGATTTGCAGAACTGCCCCGTGTACAAGAAGCGCACTGGTAATAAGAGACGTTCCATACAAGAACGCTCCAAACAGACGTATGCAGAAATGTTAAAGTCGCAAAACGGAGCGTCTGCATCGTCTGTATCAGCCGCTCAAAATGAAAATCCATTTTTGATTTTGTCTTCTGACGAACTGGACTCTGACATAGCCGATGAGAGTGGATTTCCAGAGGTACACGCCCCCGGTAAAAGGAAGCCAACTAGTTCCCCGGGTGTGCCCCGGAAACAAATAAAAGCCACTCTCAAAAGCTTGCAAAAAATGGAGGTAGCGGGGGTCCACTAAAAAAACCGAATAAGCCGGTAATAGCTGATGCATCCGTTCCTAGCTGTAGCTATTCCACTCCGCCGCTACATAATAACGGTAACCGTAGTAAGAGGTTTCCAAAACCAAAACCTACGTCTTCTCGCAATTCAAAGAATATCCCGTCCAAGCGAGGTAAGATTAATTTTAGGGACGTTGTGGATAACATTTTAAATGCTCTTGGTATTTCGGATGCTTCACCGCTCCGAGGACTTATTGGCCTGCTTATTCCTATAGTTGGAAACTACTTCAAGCAATTGACTGTATCATGGCCACTCATTGGTGAGTTTATATCTTTCGATGAATAATTCGTCGAGTGAGGTTCAAGATATGATCACCGTATTACAATGGAACTGTCGTAGTCTAATACCTAAGTTAGATTCATTCAAGTTTTTGATTCACAATTCTGATTGTGATATATTTGCTCTCTGTGAAACATGGCTTTCTCCTGGAGATGAATTAAACTTCCACGATTTTAACATTATTCGCCTGGACCGAGATGATTCATATGGTGGCGTCCTTTTGGGGATAAAAAATGCTACCCCTTCTATAAAATCTCACTCCCAATAACCCCAGGTATTGAAATCGTCGCTTTCCAAATAAATATAGAGAATAAAGATCTTTGCATAGCTTCTGTCTATGTCCCTCCGAGGACATCAATAAACCGCCGTCAACTTTGGAGTTCAGTAACATTACTTCCATGTCCAGTTTTTATTCTGGGTGATCTGAACTCCCACGGTATTGCTTGGGGCGAACAATTCGATGACAATAGAGCGGGTATTTTCTATGACTTATGCGACGATTTCAACTTGACCATCTTGAACACTGGGGAAGCGACACGAATAGCAAAACTTCGTGCCAGGGAGAGTCGACTTGACATATCTTTGTGCTCTAATTCACTATCATTAGATTGTCTGTGGAAGGTAATCAATGATCCCCATGATAGTGATCACTTACCAATTATTATATCAATCACAAATAGTTTTCAAAAAACAGACCAGTCGACCCATGTTGCTTATGACCTCACGAAGCATATTGATTGGCAACATTTTACATCGGCGGTAACCCTTGGTATTGATTCTACCGATCCTCTTCCACCATTAGAAGAGTATCGTTTCCTTTCCGAACAGATGTACAAAAGTGCATTAGAATCTCAGAAACGACGTGTTCCAAGTGCATCCCTCAAAAGAAGACCCGCCACCCCTGGATGGGATGACGAATGCACTAACTTGTATCTTGAGAAATCCGATGCGTTTAAAGATTATCGTAGACACGAAACATGTGAGCTTTTTGATAAGTATCTAAAGCTTAAAAACTTACTCAAAGCAAAGAAACGCAATTATTGGCGTTCGTTTGTAGAGGGACTGTCTAGAGAAACCTCGATGACAACGCTTTGGAGAAAAGCTCGCTACATGCGAAACCGCTCATGCTCCAATGAGAGTGAAGAATACTCCATGCAGTGGATATTCGACTTCGCTAAAAAGGTTTGTCCAGACTCTGTCCCAACAAAACCGAACTTACGGGATACCACCCGAAGTAACGGTTTTCTGGACGAACCATTCACAATGTTGGAATTTTCAATGGCTCTTCTTTCATCCAATAATTCTGCTCCGGGAAGCGATATGATTAAATTCAACCTTCTGAAAAATCTCCCCGATATCGCTAAAAGACGATTACTTAACCAGTACAACACTTTCTTGGAATTAAACATAGTTCCACCTGAATGGAGACAGGTTAAAGTAATAGCTATTCAAAAGCCTGGGAAACCAGCGTCTGATTACAATTCTTACCGTCCGATCTCTATGCTATCATGTTTAAGGAAATTGTTAGAAAAAATGATCCAATTAGGACTTGACCGTTGGGTTGAATCAAACAACCTGCTATCAAATACGCAATTTGGTTTCCGAAAGAGCAAAGGAACAAACGATTGTTTAGAGTTGCTTTCATCTGATATACAACTGGCCTTTGCACACAACGAGCAATTGGCTTCAGTATTTCTGGACATTAAGGGCGCATTTGATTCAGTTTCCATAGATTTACTGGCAGATAGCCTGCACAGTAGTGGGTTACCAGGAATTTTAAATAATTTTTTGTATAATTTACTGTCAGAAAAACAAATCACCTTCAATCTAGGCCAACTGACAACTTCCAGAATTAGCTACATGGGCTTACCCTAAGGCTCATGTTTAAGTCCCTTACTTTATAATTTTTATGATAAAGATATTGATAACTGCTTGGAAAATAGATGCACGCTAAGACAACTTGCAGACGACGCTGTGATCTTCTTAAGAGGTCCGCGTGCGGAAGTCTTGCAAAGACCATTGCAAAATTCCCTAAATAATCTGTCCATCTGGGCCAGAAATTTAGGGATCGAGTTTTCACCGCAAAAAAAACCGAATTGGTAGTGTTTACTAGAAAGCGGTTCCCAGCCCAACTGCGTCTCAAACTGTTGGGAAGAGACATTACCCAATCTTTGACTTTCAAATACCTTGGAGTCATTTTTGATTCAAAATGCACTTGGGACAATCACATTGCGTATTTAAAACAGAAATGTCAATCAAGGATCAATTTTCTAAGATCAATTTCCGGAACATTGTGGGGTGCTCACCCGGAAGACCTAATTAAACTCTACAAAACAACTATTCTTTCAGTTCTCGAATATGGCTATTTTGCTTCCTCTCGGCAAGAGACAGCCACCTCATTAAATTGGAACGCGTTCGTATTGCCCTTGGCTGTATGCATTCAACGCATAATATGAGCCTGGAGGTTCTGGCAGGAGTAAAACCCTTGCAGAACCGCATGTGGGAGCTCTCATCTAGAATACTGATCAAGTGTGGAGTCAGTAACAACCTTGTGATTGAAAACTTCGATGAAATGCTCGAATTGAATCCTCAGTCTAGATTCTTGCGAATCTATATTAACTATATGTCATCCATTATTAGTCTTCCATGCTACAGTTCTCCTAGTGTACGCTTCCCTTATCACAGTTCCTCCATTGATTATGATCTCTCCATGAAACAGGCCATTCAAGGAGTTCCAGATCAACTTCGGCCTATTTTAATTCCCCATATTTTTATTGAAAAGTACCAACATGTCAATTGCAATAGTAGATTTTTCACTGATGGGTCGCGCATTGATGAATCCACTGGTTTCGGTGTTCATAATGAATAGTCATCTGCCTTCCGGAAACTTCAGGAACCTTGTTCCGTATATGTTGCTGAGCTGGCAGCAATCAATTTCGCATTGGGGATAATTTCCGGCATGCCCATAGACCATTATTTCATCTTCTCAGATAGTCTCAGTTCTATTGAGGCCCTGCAGTCGATGAAAACAGTGAGGCACTTATCTTACTTCCTTGCACAAATAAGGGAGCAGATGTGTGTGTTGGTTGAAAGATCTGTTAAGATTACCTTTGTATGGGTCCCCTCACATTGCTCAATTCCAGGCAATGAGATGGCGGACTCCCTAGCAAAGGTGGGCGCACAAGAAGGCGAGATTTTTGAAAGAAGAATCTCACATGATGAATTTTTCCCATTAGTACGTCAGAGTTCTCTTCAAAGTTGGCAAAACGATTGGACAAGTAATTCTCTTGGGCGGTGGTTACATTCCATTATTCCAAATGTGTCGTCGAGATCGTGGTTCAAAGGTCTGGGTGTAAGTCGCGGTTTCATTCGTGTGATGTCAAGACTTATGTCCAACCACTACTCGCTAGACGCACATCTCTACAGAATTAACCTCGTCGATAGCAATTTATGTAGGTGCGGAACCGGTTATGATGACATCGCTCACGCAGTTTGGCATTGCCCGGATAATGATGCCTCCAGAGCACGACTATTGGATACCCTAGTGGCCCGAGGTAGACAACCCTTCCGCGCGATAAGAGATGTTTTGGGAATGCGTGATCTTCCCTACATGCAAGCGATTTACAAATTCCTTTGTTTGTCTGATCTAAGAGTGTAACGTCATCACCCTCCTTCCTTCCACTCTAGTAAATTCCCTACCATTGTGTCCCAGTTAAACTATCCTTTTATTTCCGGGCTACTTGTACCTGCCCAGCAAACTGTGGTCACCCATCTGCGGCTGAGTTCCTGAAAGGGATTACAGGGATCGAGGATTTGGTAGATGTCGCAACCAAAAGCAGCAAATAATGGCTTAAATAAGTTACCTACCTAGCCCTTCCCAATCGATTATGTTACCCATTAACCTCGAGCTAGCCACGAGTAATTGGCATCCCTCTTTTACTAATAACAAAAAGTAAAATGTTTTGTACAAAAATATTGAATATCGGCTCCGTAAAGTGTTACACACACCTGAGCCTAACAAATAAACGAACTGATAAAAAAAGTCAAGAACACATAAATGAGTTTCATAAACTCCAAGTCAAGTAGAGCCAAAATATCTCGAACTGTTACATTGGGTTATCTACCTCGAGCCCGAAGGGAATCATAAAGCTCAGATCTGACTCCATGATGCTCAACACATGACCAAATAATGTGATCTGCGTCCTGATAGCCTGTTCCACACTCACAGAGATTGCTGTCATTCAGCCCAACACGGTTTAAATGAGCGTTCAAAGAATAATGATTGGACGTGAGGTGATACATCACACGAATGAAGTCTCGACCCACATCCATACCCCAAAACCATGGTTTCTTCGAAAAAATACTAGGAGTGCTTTACCAGCCTCAATGAGCGGAAAAACTCTATAAAACTGAGACTATCCGTGAAAATGAAATACTGGAGCGGTGTAAAAGAGGCAACAATTTCTAGCGTTAAGGGTATTGCCGCTAATTCAGCGATATATACGGAACAAGGAGCTTGAAGTTTACGATTGGCGCTATAAATTTCATTAAATATACCAAAGCCTGCTCACTTCTCTATCAATGATCCGTCAGTGAAGAACGATTTAGTGCAAGCAACTTGGCCAAACTTTGCAGCAAATATCACCGGAGCAATCATACAACGATGGTGCTCTGGGATTCCATAAAGCTCCTGCTTCATGGATAAATCAAAATGAACCGAACTGTCGAGGTCGGAAAAGCAAACACGATTGGGAATATTCGGCGAAGGGCTGACATCCTGTGTTATGTACAAATGGTACAAAGTCATGAAACGAGTTTGACGATTCAACTCAAGGAGCTTCTCAAAGTTTTCGATTACCTGAGGGTTCATAACTTCATACCTAGTGGGGAGCCGGAGTGATAATTCTGTAAACCGATCCGAGAGTAGCAACATGCCAGCCAGCACTTCAAGACTCATGGTGTGAGTCGAGTGCATGCAACCTAGCGCGATACGAAGACACCGATACTAAATACGTTCCAGTTTAATGAAGTGCGACCGAGCCGCTGACTGGCAACAAAAACTACCGTATTCCATAACTGACAAAATCGTTGTCCGGTACAGCGTAAGAAGATCTTGTGGATGAGCTCCCCACCAGGTGCCGGTAATTGTGCAGATAAAGTTTACACTCGGCTGGCACTTTCGCTTCACATACTCAATATGGGATTTCCACTTGAACTGGTGCACTTTGAATCGAACCAGACCCTAAGATATTTAAATGACATAGAATGAGTTATCGGCTTACTCCCAATTTGAAGCTTCGGTTGTGCAGGGTTCTGCTTCCTAGAAAAAAATACCAACTCAGTTTTCTCCGTAGAGAATTCGATACCTAGCTCTAGAGCCCAAGTAGACAAAATGTTTAAGGTATCCTGTAAGGGTCCTTGCAGATCGACCCCATTGGGTCCCGTGACAGACACTACGCCATCATCTGCAAGTTGTCTCAACGTACAGTTGTCACCTAGACAACCGTCAATGTTTTTGACATAAACATTATACAAAAGAGGGCTTAAACATGATCCTTGGGGGAGACCCATGTAGCTAAATCGGGAGGCTGTAGAGGTTTTTTGAGCCGTGTATACTTCGAAGTGCTCAGGTGTTCCATGTCTACGGAAAACTTTAAACGCGTCGGACTTTTTACGGTAAACCTCGGTGCATTGCTGATCCCACCATGGAGAAAGAGGTTTCCTTCGAAATGACGTCCCTGGAACTGGTCGAGTTTGGGCTTGAAGCGCGCTGTTTATGATCAGGTTGGAGAGAAAGTTATATTCTTCCAGCGGTGAAAGCCTTTCTACCGTCGTTACCGCTTCATATACTGCTGTCCTAAACTTTGTCCAATCGATGTGACGGGTAAGATCATACGTTGACAGATTTCGACGGATTGAACCCGGTGGCAACTGAAATTTTTATGGGCAAGTGATCACTACCGTGAGGATCTTGAATCACATTCCATGTGCAATCCAACGATAATGAATTCGAATAAAGTGTGAGGTCTAATCTACTGCAAACTGAGGATGTACAAGCCAAACGTGTTACTTCTCCATTGTTAAGAACTGTCATATTGAAGTTGTCACAGGGGTCATATATCAGGAAAGACCGGTTGTCATCGTACAGCCTGTACCGTGAGAGAATCTCACATGATCAACCGTGGAGTAGGAAGGACCGAACATAAATCTGAAAATTGTTTCCGGTTAATTGAGGCTCTAGGAGGAATATACACAGGAGCAATGCAAAGGCTTTTATTTTTAATAACAGCCTGACATGCGACAGTTTCAATACCTGGAATTGGAGGAAAATTCACTCTATAGAAGGTGTAGCACTTTTTGATCCCCAAAAGTACTCTTCCTCCACGTGAATCCTCACGATCAAGACGAATTATATTGAAATCATGAATCGGAAGATTGATTTCGGAAGAGAGCCATGTTTCACAAAGAGCAAATGCATCACAACCGGTATTGTGAGCTAAAAATTTGAATGATTCCAATTTAGGAATCAAACATCGACTGTAGAACAGTGATCAAATCCCCGACCTCATTTGGAAAATTATCCATCGAAGGAAATGATAGCTGCAAGGAGGGGCCACTTAATTGACAATTGCTTCAAAAAAGTCTTCACTGTTGGAAGCAGAAAAAAGGTTGTTATTGGTAAAATTTCAAGTGGAAATGCATGATCTTGCAGTTGTTTATACTCAAATGGCTCATCTACACACAAACCGAAGGAACAAAATCATTGTTTAGTGAATTATAATATTTTCATTATTGAATGGCTGATAAATCATATAAGAATATCACTTAGTGTTTCAAGACAGTTTTACTTTAGTTTGTTTTGTGAAATGTTTTATTAAGTAAATCGAATACAGCTGTCAATGCCTTATATCATAAAATTAGAAAAAAAAACCTACAAAGACTGCGTTTAATACATCTATCGAATGGGACGAAATTGCATCCATGAATAGACCCAATTTGGTGCCGCTCGACCGACATTAAATCCATATCCCTCAAATGTTTCTGACTTTATGAAAAGAGTTGTGTAACTAGTGTGATACACACTACCAAATGTCTCATCGAACATATCTTATCAAGTATATAACTAGTTGACTCTCGCTTACAGCTTAAACACTTTATGAGTTATAGTAAAAAAAAAACATAATCGATCGTTTCATAATAGGCTGAGTCAAGGGACACAAACCCTATATTATTATTTTTATCTAAATGTCTATTCAAATATTAACGAGTGTCATTGCAGGTTGAACTTTTTCTTAATTAAAAATATCATGACGAAAGTGTGTGGCATAAGGCAATCGTCAACATATTGTTTTAACAAGCAAGCATCCAAGAGCATTTGCCACAATTACACAGTTTGCAGTTTGCTTACGAGTGCTAGGTTACTGTTATCTCTGTTTTTTTATATTTAATGGGCGATACAAATGTTTATAATACCAATATTGCCACTGAGTTGGTAACAATATTATTTCTAGACGTATATTTCAAATGGTCATATCTGACATTTGTAACCATATCAGGATTAGTGCTTCTCTGCACAGCCCACCGTTAGTTAGTTAGACTTCTGAATTAACGCCACAAATGTTGATAATTCGCCTTCGAAAGCTTCAAATGACATGCAGGTGGCACTTTCATCCTTAATGATGATTCTTATTTTCCCGTCTATTAATTTCTTTGAAAGAATGTAAACATCAATATATTTTTTGCAAAAAACTCCTTAAAAAACGTGAAGTGCTTAATTTTTAGAAGATCTGAAGGGAAAAAAATATTCATTAGCACGAAGTTAGCGTAAAAGTGTATCTTTGCAACGTGTCAAAATTGGATTGGAGCAACTGCAAATACTGTTGATTTTTTTTCCGTCAACAGTATATAAAATTTTCAACCAGTGGACCTGATTCGTGAATTTATGCAAATTATCCGGAAAGCGGATAGAAATAAAATGTGCTGATCATTCCACCGAAAATGATTTCGTTTCAAGAAAGTTGAAACCGTTTTTTAATAGAACGTGGAGTTAATTTATTAAGCTTATTAGGAGCCTGGCCCGGATGAGAGCTTTGCCTTGACATAACTGGTGATATATACACCCCGTGTATCAAATACCCGGTATTCTAGGCAAACAACGTGGTTGGCGTTAAATACTGTGAACCTTCCTTGATAGGCCGCACCGATTCTCCCACGTAATCCAGGATGTCTAGTATAGTAACATCCACGTACCGTCCTTTACCTATTGGAAAATTAAGCTGAGGAATTGTTGAGGCTGTTGTTCCCCAGAGGAAATTCAATCGAATTTATAGGTGGATAGGTGAAAGAAATTAAATTTAAGCTTCGACTAGTGTATTGAACTGGCATAACGTTAATCCAAAATGAAATTCGGATCTCAGTTTACGATCTGAAGGTTTGCTTAAATGTATAAATAGTATGTTAAACAAACTAATTGATCTGTTTATTACATACCTTGTCCACTGGGTTCCATTGTAGAGAAACTTTGAGTTCACGGAAAATAACCGAAATTATTAAGCCGCCCGTTTAATTTGCACACGCAAAAACTAAAACTATCATCACTAACGTAGTTCCTGAATTCGAATGCAGGGGTCTCCATATTACATTTAGTTTTGTTTCGAAAGCGAATTAAATGAAAAAATCATCCAATTAGAAAATTGGTAAAATATCGTACAGCTCTCCAATTGGACGTTTGGCGTGCGTACAATTCAATCTGCCATTCCATTTAAAACGTTCACAGGTGCTAATAGGACCTTGTAATTCATCCGAATTGAAAAATAAGCAAGTCAGCGAAAAAAAAGTATAACTGTTTTTCACACTAACAATTATGATTGTTACTTATAATATTGCACAGAATGGGTCCCCCGAATTAAAATGCAATTGCAGATCAATAAGCTGGAAAATTCACAACGTTTATTTACGAACGCATCAGAAATAAATTATTAAATTACAGATGCTGCCAAATAATTGGAGATTTTTTCGTATTAGCGTTTCGTATTACTTATTGTATGGATCGTCACGTTCCTCCCTATGAGCGTGACATATGTACTGCATTTTCTCTATGAGGACATTGTAATTTTTCATCCTGCCACACACAAAAAGCTTGTAACACAACACAACAAAAATAAAAAAAAAACGGGTTTAGTCTGAAAGCAGCGAATAATGATAAGTTAAACGTAATTACACCCTTCAATCGATTAACTAACCACGGTTCTAAAAAAAACATCAAGAACTGCTATGATAGCAATTTGAACAAATAAAAGCTCCTACGTCATGAAAATTAGAACCAAACCCGAAAATATTATAAAAAACGAAGAAAAAAACATTATAGTCAAATCTTATATCATTTATTTGCTTTCGAAAACACATGTTTGACATATCATTTAAAAAGAATTGGAATTGAAAAATAATTTGCAAAACTTGGATATCATTTTTCTCTGATCTGCTTTAATATTAGATGGAACCTTCAGAAATGTTTGTTTTGATTCATTCTTATTATTGCCGTTTTGCATCTTGTTGTTCAAATTCTCGTTTAACTTTTCAAAATGTCCCAATAAGCAATGAGATCGTATCTCCGCTCTTGTTCTGCTTTCTTACACATTTTAATTACTTTTAAGTCAATTTTGACCCACTTTGGGCAACCGGAGCGTCAAGAATTTTGATTGAGATTGACAAGTAGAAAAATCAAAAACATTGACTCAAGTCAGCTGAAGTTTTTTTTTCCAAAAGGGCGAATCTAACAATGAGATATTGGCTAAAATATTAACCTGCACTTAGTAATTCAGAAAAAGCACCAATTAATCAAAAAAGTGCCACTAAGTTATTAAGGCCTGTGCCAACAAATAATGTGTGATCAGCAATAAAAATTTAGAAATGAGCAATAAAAGATGAGAAAAGATCTTCGGATAATCTAATTGTGAGCGGTAAATCTGTCAAATAAAGCAACAGCTATTAGTATATGTGCAATTAAATATGGCTTAATTTCCGCCAAATGATGTAATTTGAGCACTAAACTACTCGCATATGTTTTTGCATTGTATAGGATTTTCCCATAAAAATAGTAAAACGAGCAATAAATAACTGAATAACCACAATTAAAAAAACTCAAATGTCCTAAGTAGTAGATGCAGTTACCCATCTTTAAATTCAAAAATAATTTGGAATCGTGAAAACTTTCCCATGAATAATCAAAAACACCATTTAAACACTAAATGGGTTCCAGAGAGCAGAAAATAAAGGCATGCATAAAATTGGGAATGAGCCATAAAAAGTTGTGATGTGCTTTAGGACAAATTAAAAATTTCCATAAAGAAATGGTAAAATAAGCAATGAATATTCAATAATGTGCAATAGACAATGATATTTTTGCAAATGGACTTATGACTAAAGCCGCTACAACGAAAAACGTAGTCTTTGCGTAAACTTGATCCGGGGTATACCGGGTCATTAGAATAAGATTCAATGCTGATTCTTGAAATTGAATGATGAATTGGTATCAGATGTTTTTCGAATATTCTCACCTGATGATAAACTGAAGCTATCTGACTTTGAAAAAGCAAACGATCTTGTTATTTAGGTTGAACCTCTCAACGAAATCCTGTATACTCTTTTTGGTATCCATTGGGAATCCCTTGAATATCCTTTGAAATAAAATGTTTTTAAGAATAACCCCTTCATAACTTCCCAAGAAATTAATCCGTTAAAACTGGAAGTCCTTATCATCTGTCTGTCCAGCATCTGTCTGTTCCTGAGCATCCTTAAGTTTACAAACGAGTACACTCAGTAGCAAAAAAAAAGCCGAGCAAAATTTTGTTAGCAAAAAACTCCATGTTCAACCTCCTGTAACTTTGTCAATTATCCATATTCTTAGCTGAAAATTTCACAACATTATACAAAATGTATAGACCTCATGTGCTCAAAATTTCATGTTGATAGAATTTATAGATTTGAAGTTACCATAACATATGTGAAAAAAGTCATTTTTGGACATAGAAATTTCAAAAATCTGTATTTCTGTGAAAAATTTAGGTAGCATATTACAAATTTCTCCATAGCTTATGAAAGTACAGAAAATAATGTGGACAAAATTTGAACTATTTTCATCAAGTGGTTTGGATTACAGCTGGCGTCAAAGTTGACGCACCAACATGAACATTTCCCTTTTTCACCCGATACTGACCTTGCTGAAACATCGGTGCAAAAAAAAAGCCGAAGTGAATTTTATTAATAATACTGTATAACACCGTATACGTAGTTTTCACAAACCAATTCATAGTGAATGCCATATTTGCAAAGTTCTTTGTGGGTTACACTAGTTATTTGGGATATTTCACGCGTAACAAATCATGTGTATTAATAAGATGAATTCACCTCGGCTTTTTTTTTGCACCGATATTTCAGCAAGGTCAGTATCGGGTGAAAAAGGGAAATGCTCATGTTGGTGCGTCAACTTTGACGCCAGCTGTAGTCCAAACCACTTGATGGAAATAGTTCAAATTTTGTCCACATTATTTTTTGTACTTTTATAAGCTATGGAGAAATTTGTAATATGCTACCTAAATTTTTCACAGAAATACGGATTTTTGAAATTGCTATGTCCAAAAATGACTTTTTTCACATATGTTATTGTAACTTCATATCTATAAATTCTATCAACATGAAATTTTGACCACATAAGGTCTATACATTTTGTATAATGTTGTGAAATTTTTAGCTAAGAATATGGATAATTGACAAATTAACAGGAGATTGAACAACGCGGTTTTTGGAAGCAAAATTTTCCTCGGCTTTTTTTTTGCTACTGAGTGTAATTGTCATCCAAAAAAAAAAATTGTTTAAACCGCCGGCACCTTGCAAGCACTAGGCGTCAAGTCATCCGAACGGCACTTCGATCATCCGAAAGGGCAAATTGTTGTTTCCCAGAGATTGCGACGGGAACCGCCCAATATAAGAGTATGTTGTAATCGCGGTGTGGTGGATGAGTGGGTCAAGTACAAGAACGTTTGAACGACGAATTATGTTCGAAAATAATAAGATTTTACTGGCGGTGTTACCAATCTGCTTTGAAAAATGCAAGCCATTCAAATGAGTAGTCTTTTTCTAAGTGGTGATTTATATTAAAAAATTGTTTATATTTTTTATTTCGGATTGTTGTTTTGATTTATGCACCTGGACATTTGATTTTTTGTACTTTCCTTTTGCCTAGATACATTTTTCAACCGTATTTATAGGTAGTGACCAGGGTTGCAATTTCTCTGGGGAGAATCACCCGGGTGCACTTTTTTAGCTCTCTTTGGTGAACCTCACTCAGTCTCTACGGAGATTTTTTCCTGACACCACAATAGAGATTGTTCGACACAGCACGGGAGAGCGAGAGAATTGGCAGTTCGCTGCTTGAGCGTTCATACACTCACTGCAGTGTGAACGACGAAGAGTGAAAGAGCGAAAAAGAGCTACACCACACTAACGTGAGTGAAACCTTGATTCAAAAATCAAGAAAAAATCGCTGGAAAACGAGAACAAGAAAGTACAGTCTGAAGTTTTTTTCGTGTCTCCCGGTTCCTTTTTTGTACTTTCAGAATATCATAGATGAACATTACGAATTATTGGCCGCAGATAGTCTAGTCGGTAAAAGCACGGAACTACCAATCCAGAAGAGGCGGGTTCGAATCACAGTCCAGTCGACTTAAATAAATATCGACTTCCCTGGGCATAAAAGTATCATTGTGCTTGCCACAAAATATACAAATTCATGCATAGGTGGTGATTGGCTTCGAAAGCTTAATAACTGTGATGTGTAACAGATGTTTTTTTTTTATGAAAATTGAGCGAAAAGGGCATGTATACGGTGGTACTCGAACCAACGACATTTTTGCCTAACATCCCACTGCGGGGTAGGTTAAAGCACGGACTAAGTCCGCCACTTCAACAGGCAAAAATGTCCGGTTGGAAGACGCTCATGTACCACTGTGGCTTGTATAGTTATTCTAGCGATCTATTGTGTGCACTTTGTTTACTGATGCGCACATGGGAGAGGAACTCTCTCCTTTTTTGGGTTTGTTTTGATTCGCACCGACTGACGATCACTAAAGTTTTTCTCGTCGTCTCCAACGTAGAGACCTCGGAGAGAAACACCGTGAAGCGATGCGATACTGGTCCCCACCAGTATAATTAATGGTTACCACCATTTATGGTTATACATACATTAATTGTTATGTTATATATTCTCCGTGCGAGGAGTAACGATTATGATGTAGAAGGAGATGTTCGCTCATCACCATGAGGCACCAAGAGTGAACAACAATGTTTTTGGCTAGAATGAAAGATATGAAGAAAAAGTTTTGATAGTTCCGCTAGTGTGCGGCAGGATTGGAAATGTAACAGATGTTTTTTTTTTATGAAAATTGAGCGAAAAGGGCATGTATACGGTGGTACTCGAACCAACGACATTTTTGCCTAACATCCCACTGCGGGGTAGGTTAAAGCACGGACTAAGTCCGCCACTTCAACAGGCAAAAATGTCCGGTTGGAAGACGCTCATGTACCACTGTGGCTTGTATAGTTATTCTAGCGATCTATTGTGTGCACTTTGTTTACTGATGCGCACATGGGAGAGGAACTCTCTCCTTTTTTGGGTTTGTTTTGATTCGCACCGACTGACAATCACTAAAGTTTTAAAAAAAAACATCTGTTACATTTCCAATCCTGCCGCACACTAGCGGAACTATCAAAACATTCTCTTCATATCTTTCATTCTAGCCAAAAACATTGTTGTTCACTCTTGGTGCCTCATGGTGATGAGCGAACATCTCCTTCTACATCATAATCGTTACTCCTCGCACGGAGAATATATAACATAACAATTAATGTATGTATAACCATAAATGGTGGTAACCATTAATTATACTGGTGGGGACCAGTATCGCATCGCTTCACGGTGTTTCTCTCCGAGGTCTCTACGTTGGAGACGACGAGAAAAACTTTAGTGATCGTCAGTCGGTGCGAATCAAAACAAACCCAAAAAAGGAGAGAGTTCCTCTGCCATGTGCGCATCAGTAAACAAAGTGCACACAATAGATCGCTAGAATAACTATACAAGCCACAGTGGTACATGAGCGTCTTCCAACCGGACATTTTTGCCTGTTGAAGTGGCGGACTTAGTCCGTGCTTTAACCTACCCCGCAGTGGGATGTTAGGCAAAAATGTCGTTGGTTCGAGTACCACCGTATACATGCCCTTTTCGCTCAATTTTCATAAAAAAAACATCTGTTACATTTCCAATCCTGCCGCACACTAGCGGAACTATCAAAACTTTCTCTTCATATCTTTCATTCTAGCCAAAAACATTGTTGTTCACTCTTGGTGCCTCATGGTGATGAGCGAACATCTCCTTCTACATCATAATCGTTACTCCTCGCACGGAGAATATATAACATAACAATTAATGTATGTATAACCATAAATGGTGGTAACCATTAATTATACTGGTGGGGACCAGTATCGCATCGCTTCACGGTGTTTCTCTCCGAGGTCTCTACGTTGGAGACGACGAGAAAAACTTTAGTGATCGTCAGTCGGTGCGAATCAAAACAAACCCAAAAAAGGAGAGAGTTCCTCTCCCATGTGCGCATCAGTAAACAAAGTGCACACAATAGATCGCTAGAATAACTATACAAGCCACAGTGGTACATGAGCGTCTTCCAACCGGACATTTTTGCCTGTTGAAGTGGCGGACTTAGTCCGTGCTTTAACCTACCCCGCAGTGGGATGTTAGGCAAAAATGTCGTTGGTTCGAGTACCACCGTATACATGCCCTTTTCGCTCAATTTTCATAAAAAAAAACATCTGTTACATTTCCAATCCTGCCGCACACTAGCGGAACTATCAAAACTTTCTCTTCATATCTTTCATTCTAGCCAAAAACATTGTTGTTCACTCTTGGTGCCTCATGGTGATGAGCGAACATCTCCTTCTACATCATAATCGTTACTCCTCGCACGGAGAATATATAACATAACAATTAATGTATGTATAACCATAAATGGTGTTAACAATTAATTATACTGGTGGGGACCAGTATCGCATCGCTTCACGGTGTTTCTCTCCGAGGTCTCTACGTTGGAGACGACGAGAAAAACTTTAGTGATCGTCAGTCGGTGCGAATCAAAACAAACCCAAAAAAGGAGAGAGTTCCTCTCCCATGTGCGCATCAGTAAACAAAGTGCACACAATAGATCGCTAGAATAACTATACAAGCCACAGTGGTACATGAGCGTCTTCCAACCGGACATTTTTGCCTGTTGAAGTGGCGGACTTAGTCCGTGCTTTAACCTACCCCGCAGTGGGATGTTAGGCAAAAATGTCGTTGGTTCGAGTACCACCGTATACATGCCCTTTTCGCTCAATTTTCATAAAAAAAAACATCTGTTACATTTCCAATCCTGCCGCACACTAGCGGAACTATAAAAACTTTCTCTTCATATCTTTCATTCTAGCCAAAAACATTGTTGTTCACTCTTGGTGCCTCATGGTGATGAGCGAACATCTCCTTCTACATCGTAATCGTTACTCCTCGCACGGAGAATATATAACATAACAATTAATGTATGTATAACCATAAATGGTGGTAACCATTAATTATACTGGTGGGGACCAGTATCGCATCGCTTCACGGTGTTTCTCTCCGAGGTCTCTACGTTGGAGACGACGAGAAAAACTTTAGTGATCGTCAGTCGGTGCGAATCAAAACAAACCCAAAAAAGGTGAGAGGTCCTCTGCCATGTGCGCATCAGTAAACAAAGTGCACACAATAGATCGCTAGAATAACTATACAAGCCACAGTGGTACATGAGCGTCTTCCAACCGGACATTTTTGCCTGTTGAAGTGGTGGACTTAGTCCGTGCTTTAACCTACCCCGCAGTGGGATGTTAGGCAAAAATGTCGTTGGTTCGAGTACCACCGTATACATGCCCTTTTCGCTCAATTTTCATAAATAAAAAAAAACATCTGTTACATTTCCAATCCTGCCGCACACTAGCGGGACTATCAAAACATTCTCTTCATATCTTTCATTCTAGCCAAAAACATTGTTGTTCACTCTTGGTGCCTCATGGTGATGAGCGAACATCTCCTTCTACATCATAATCGTTACTCCTCGCACGGAGAATATATAACATAACAATTAATGTATGTATAACCATAAATGGTGGTAACCATTAATTATACTGGTGGGGACCAGTATCGCATCGCTTCACGGTGTTTCTCTCCGAGGTCTCTACGTTGGAGACGACGAGAAAAACTTTAGTGATCGTCAGTCGGTGCGAATCAAAACAAACCCAAAAAAGGAGAGAGTTCCTCTTCCATGTGCGCATCAGTAAACAAAGTGCACACAATAGATCGCTAGAATAACTATACAAGCCACAGTGGTACATGAGCGTCTTCCAACCGGACATTTTTGCCTGTTGAAGTGGCGGACTTAGTCCGTGCTTTAACCTACCCCGCAGTGGGATGTTAGGCAAAAATGTCGTTGGTTCGAGTACCACCGTATACATGCCCTTTTCGCTCAATTTTCATAAAAAAAAAACATCTGTTACATTTCCAATCCTGCCGCACACTAGCGGAACTATCAAAACTTTCTCTTCATATCTTTCATTCTAGCCAAAAACATTGTTGTTCACTCTTGGTGCCTCATGGTGATGAGCGAACATCTCCTTCTACATCACATTAACTTGGAAAATGCCCTGATAAAACCAGATGATCTCCATAATGCTTTGATAAAACTACCATAAAACATGAATAAAACCAATTTGCATTGGAATTGTTACTTGGGTTATGATTATTGGAAAACTCAACATATCATTTGATATAAATATCAATTGTAAACGCTCAATTACTCTTATTTGTAATGTTTAGGAAAGGCTTGTAAGATGGAACACGATCATGTTATTGCTCGTAACATGTATAATTTTTATTTTTGTGCGAATCCAAAGACATTTTTCGAAAGAAGAACTAATAGACTCCAACTTTGCTCAAGGAACTGATAATTTATAGTCTTCAAAAAACAAATTATGGCCTATTTTCGAAATCCACCAAAAATTACAATTTCAAAAAATGGCTTGTTAGATGGAACACGATTCGTTTTTTGCTCGTAACATGTATAGTTTTTATTTTTTTGAAAATTTTTCGAAAGAGGAACTAAGAGGCTCCAAGTTTGCCTACGGAACTGATTATTTATAGTTATCAAAAATAATATAGCCTTTTTTCGAAATCCATCAAAAATTGCAATTTAAAAAAATATATTGTTATATTTCAATTTATTGTTGATTTCATGGCATTTCCAAACAAAGAAAATATCATTCATATGTTTTAAAACGAAAAAAAAATTTGTTCCATCATACAAGCTCAACAGTGTTCTATTTTACAAACATGACGCCATAAACACAAAACATCAAAAATTGTTTAACTTTACGATTTGTTTGGAAATGCCTTTGGATCATAAAAATACACCAAAAATACTAGCCAATACAAATGTTAACCTTTTGATATCGATGGGAAATTCCCACTCACTAAGCACAAGAAATAATTGCTATTTTAATTATATCAACACTCTCGCACATTGAAACCTGAAAGAGCCAAATCGAATGAGTGTATTCACTCCAAAAGCAAATGAAAATTGAAAAATAGTAAAAAAATGAGGTTAACACTTGTCAGCGCGATAGTGTTATTATAGCGAATGTCAAAAGTGGCGCTGTTCCATCTTACAAGTCGTTCCATCTTACAAACCTTTCCTCTACACGTTCATAAGTCCATTTGCAAAAATTTCATTGTCTATTGCACATTATTGAATATTCATTGCTTATTTTACCACTTCCTTATGGAAATTTTTAATTTGTCCTAAAGCACAACACAACTTTTTATGGCTCATTCCCAATTTTATGCATGCCTTTATTTTCTGCTCTCTGGAACCCATTTAGTGTTTAAATGGTGTTTTTGATTATTTCATGGGAAAGTTTTCACGATTCCAAATTATTTTTGAATTTAAAGATGGGTAACTGTATTTACTACTTAGGACATCTGAGTTTTTTTTAATTGTGGTTATTCAGTTATTTATTGCTCATTTTACTATTTTTATGGGAAAATCCTATACAATGCAAAAACATATGCGAGTAGTTTAGTGCTCAAAATACATCATTTGGCGGAAATTAAGCCATATTTAATTGCACATATACTAATAGCTGTTGCTTTATTTGACAGATTTACCCAGGCCTATGACAAGGACCACTTTTTCACGTAGACAACATCTCAGCAAGCTCAGCTGTCAAAATAATGTCAACATTGCAAGTTGTGTTTGTTGTAGCTCGTTTACGTTTTGTCTGTTGTTGCTCGTTTTCGTTGTGCACGTCATATAAAGCAGAAAGATCGCTTTCTGTGGTGTTTTACATCAAAACAAACAACCAAAACAAATGAGTAGACTTCTATTTGACAACTGACAGCGGGCCCAAATCAATTTGGGCCCAGGACATCCTGTCTACTGTCAATCACTGCTATTGATATAGGCTTGCCAATGGCCTGGATTTACCGCTCACAATTAGATTATCCAAAGATCTCTTCTCATCTTTTATTGCTCATTTCTAAATTTTTATTGCTGATCACACATTATTTGTTGGCACAGGCCTTAATAACTTAGTGGCACTTTTTTCATTTTTCATTGCTCAAATCTTTTTTTTAATTGATGATTAATTATGCTGCCATGAGATATTCTCTCCTCTCTCGCTCTCTTTAATTAATTACAGCGCCACTATAATACTTTTGAGGGATTATTTAGTACAGATATAAAAACAACAGTGCTGGCTAGCATACTGTACAAATAGTAGCATGAAAACGTTAAGCTGAATGGAATATGAATGAAAGAGAAAGTGATCAAAGCGAGTCTCTCAGATTCGCCCTAATGAAAAAAAAACCCCTAGATTTGTATTATTTATTTCACTCGACTTCTTTTTCTATACATTAAGCTTCGTAGAACATCAAAACATCAAGACTTGCTTTAATGCAGGCCCTTTTATTATTTTTCTAGGATTCTTACTAAGTTCTGTCTATTAGGCTTAGTGACCTTGAACGCAAGCACACTACAGCGTCTTTTAAAACAAAGGAGTGCAAGTAAGAGTGAAAATCTTTTGGAGGAAAACAAACCATCATTCCTCTGCATGTGGTAGAATGGGAAAGGTGATTAAACGTCAAAAAGCCTAATTGTCTATTGGCCCAAAATGAACATTATTGGCCTACTCCAACACGTTTCTAATATATTGGCATAAGACAAGAGAGAAAATTAAAGTAGAACCTTTGTACTTAATTTTTTGGAATGGCAAGAGTCGCTTACGACGACACTGTTGCTTATATATTTCCCCATTTACAGTTCCAGAAGCGATGAAGGGAGCGCTAATTTCGAAGCAATTCGCCTGCAAGATTAGAAAATTCTAGACAAATTTTGAAATTTCCGAACATCCTCTGGAACGTGAAACTTGGACTTGGCGACAAAATATTCCTATCCGGATTCCGGGCACGGGTTTAAGCAGTGGCATTTTACTACTCATTAGTTCCAAACAAAATCGTCAAAAGGACGAAAGTAACAATCGTAAACAATGACTTAAAACGTGAATTTCCTGGAAATTCCAGGTTGCAAGCATCTACATCCACTACCGACGGGAAGGTTATACCTCCCTGTATCTGTTTCTGGTGCTATTTTGTTTGTAGGAGCAAGCAGATCACAGAAAAAAAAACGCTAGACGTCATTGTTTACAAATGTTACTCTCAGCCTTTTGACTATTTTGTCTAGAGTTGTGCCTTGTGCCATTTGCAGGCATATAAGTCCTGACCATTTCATGTTTTTCTGGACAAAACAAATCAATACTCCGATTTTTAGTGACATTCCGGATCGACAAGATTAACCTGTGCTTGAATCCTGCTACGACCTCCTTTGCCATTTTGGGCCAACTTGGCCACTTCTGCCAACTTCCTTCGGTTCGACAGCCAAACACAGGTATTTATCACACGGGACTTGGTTTTACCAACGATACCAAGATACTTAGGGCCTGTTCATAAACCACGTAGACACATTTTTGCAAATCTCAGCCCCAACCCCCCTCTCTCCTCGTAGAGTTTTCTCCATACAATTTTTTGAGATTTTGTATGGAGTGTAAACTTTGGTAAAACACTTATAGATATAGGTTGGGGGTTGATATGCTAGTAATGGACCCCTTAGTAGAAGCTTTGAACAATTTTCATGAATTCCACAAGAATTTTATTTACTTTTTGGGCAACACTCCTACATTTGATGAAAATAACTAGTCATTTACACAGAATTATGGTAAACACTATTTTTTAGTCCAGGTTTTCCTGGTAGACATCGATAATTCGCGATGGTTATCATGCGCTTTTTTGGACCCATTTTCTTATTTTAGACCCGGGTCTATAATGCGCATTATAGACCCGGGTCCATAATACGCATATCAACTGATTTGATTATAATGATTAATCTGACGCTGCTAAACCAATTTGTTATCCCGTAGACAAATAGGGTAGCGCATATATTTTGGACATGTATATATTATGGCCATATTCCATCACGGAGAGAAATGAGTCTTGTTTGAAATAACCAACACTATGGTTGAAATGTAAAGTCTGGCTCTGCTTGAGAGAAGAGATGAAGATGAAGCTTCAAACTCGCGATTGTAGTTGAAGCAAACCGCTTTTTCAAGTGATTTCTACTCAGATAATAACATTGTTTTAAATTTAATGTTAGTTGATTGGAACTGCAAGCAGAGACGTAGTAAGAGTTGGTGGTGCCACTGGCAAACCAAGAAAATGACGCCCCAACATTAATGTAGCTTTTTGCATGTTTTGTTTCAATTAGCCATTTTATACTCTTGGATTATTTGTCACATTTGTGCTGATGAAATTATTTATATTATTGTAAATATTGCACATAATGAATTAACAATATTTTACCTACATCGACTCATTTTTATTGTTACATATACAAGCTTGTGTTATATCGAGTCTTGTAGATCAGTACAACAATGAAATTCATGTTTATTTGTTGAAAAAACTTTTATTCACATTTGTATTCACTGAAAGTTCAAATCATTCAAAACTTCGCAAACTGATCAACAATAAAATCTTAATCAAGATCTGGTAGCGATTCCTTTTATATCGAAAGAATGGCCAAACCAGAGAACAAAGATAGTTTTTTTTTTATTATTTTTAGTTTGCTGAAGCTACGCTCACACGGGTCACTGTAAGTGGAAGCGTCAAAAAATTCGTAGAGCCATTTCGATGTTAGGATATACATCTTGTAGAGAATATTCAAGGATACAATTTAATATGTTTAACGGAGTAGAAGCTCAGGTCAGGCAACATTTCTCACGTTTAAAAACTTCTACTTCAGATACAAGCTCTACTGTATCTGTATCAGTAGCACACTTTAGTCCAAAGTCTGTTGCGATCTCCTTTAATTGTGCAATAGTCGTGTCAAAAATGAGAATTCCGATGCCATTGATTCTCCACGCTGCTTCATCTGTTGCAGTATTTTGTCAAATACCGAACTTACTTCCCACGTAAACCTGTGTCTATAAAGGAGCTCGATTTTCTGTGGTGTCATCGATTTTTCTCATTTTCGTTGTCGATTCTAAGGTCAATGTATTTTTCCTCCGCATACTTCATTGCACGGTCAACTAAATCAGTTTTCATTTCGTCGAATGATGTTTGTTAACATCTGATTAGTTTACTAGCCACGTCTATGATGATGCTTTTTGACTGCAGGGATTCGTACACTTCGTCAATGGTAGTCAAGATTCTCTCCAATATGTCAAGAAAACAATGCAACTTAAAATCTGCTTTAAGAGAACTTGGGCACCGTGCACCGTACCACTATTATATTTTGTGGCTTAGTTAAGTCAGTTAGAATATGATACACGGAACAAATTGATCTCTTAAGAACAGACACTGCTTGTCACTTAGACGACCATCTTGTATCAGAATGTCCTTCCAATGATACTACCAAAGACTTTTTAAGAGCACTCCATCACTCCAACCAATTCAAAACTAAGTAAAATTGATGGCCGTGTGCGAAGTGGAGGCATATCATTAATGTTTAACTATATGCTGGAGGCAAAGATTCTAGAAAGTAACCTGACTCTGAACATCGCAGTTAGCATGTTATGTACATCAGTACACTCTAAATTTCTATACTATTAATTTTTGAAAGTGAATTGATTAAATTTGTACAAAAGATTGTCACTACAAAATTTTGGATTTCAGCGCCTCTGTCGTCTGGCGCCCCTGGCGGGGGCCACTTTCGCCACTGCCTGACTACGCCCCTGACTGCAAGTCTGCTTATTTTCAACCCTAAAAATGTTTGTTTTAACCAAAAATTTAATTGCTATACACAGTTCTGTTTTGCTGATTCAAACTGTGATCTTAGGTTGAAATAACCTGAATGTTTGGTGAAAATGGCCATAGTTTACGGTTGGGTAAGTACCAACCCTCAATATGATGGAGAACAAAATACATGATTAGTTTCCCTCATATGGTGTCAGTAAAATTCCTATCAGTTGTTCTAGTATACTACAGTTATATGTTATTGTCTATAAAGAAATAAAATGCCGTATAACCGGGAGAGCGTAAAGTGATTTTTTTTATTTACTATAGGAGACCTTAAATGAAACTAAACGCATAATTGTCCATGCCCTATGGTATGCACTATACCTAATACAGTTTTACGTTTAACGGTAGCCCAGCTAAATAAATGCTAAATAAATAAGTGGAACGAAAAATACGGTAGGTGTAGTACTAATTTTTATTTGATTTCAACCAGTAGGTTGGTTATTTCAAACGATACCGCTGGTTTCAATTACCGATTCGATGTTTATTTCAAACAACAAGTTTGTTTCATTTACGCTAAGTTTTGGTTGGAACAAGCGTTGAATTTTGTTTTAATTTACCTAGTAAAAGGGTGTATTCGATAAAAATGGCACACACATATATACTCATCAAAATTAAACTGATTATCGGGTTTTCTTGAAATTTTCAGGGAATGAAGAACTACTAATGAGTTTTGATTTACAACATTTGTTTTATTCAATTTCGTCTCCCATCCCTAATGCCCGCACCTTCCTTTTCACTCCACCCATCAAATTTGGAACAACCGATTTTCCCAGTGGGTTCATATCCTTTGGCACAAAATTGACTCCGTTGGCTCGGTACCACTCCAATACGTTTCGAGCGTAGTGGCAGGATGCTAGATCAGGCCAAAACAGAGTTGATCCTTTGTGCTTCTTAATGAATGGCAAGAGACGCTTGTTAAGGCACTGTTCCGTGTAAATCGCACCGTTTATTGTTCCGGAAGTGATGAAGGGAGCACTTATTTCACCACATCCGCAAATCGCATGCCAGATTAGAAACTTCTTTGCGAATTTCGATAGTTTCTTCTTTCGAACATCCTCCGGAACATCGAACTTCGACTTGGCAACGAAATATTCTTGCCCAGAAAGTTGACGAAAGTCGGCCTTGACGTATGTTTCGTCATCCATCACGATGCAACCGGATTTGGTGAGCAGCTTCGTGTAAAGTTTCCGGGCGCGGGTTTTCGCAGTGATGTTTTGTTTTTCATTCCGGTTTGGGGCTTTTTGCACTTTGTAAACTGCACAAAACCGACTGACACCTTAGACTTTTTAGCGACATCACGAATTGACATGTTTGGACGGTTCTTGAATTGATGTACGACTTTCCTGGCCATTTTACTGTCCATTGGACCACTTTTACGACCACTCCCTTCCTTTCTTTGGACACTCAGACGCTCCTTGAAGGTTCTTATTACACGAGACACAGTTGTATTTGCAATTCCAAGCCTTTTAGCAATCCACCGGTGGGACGCCCCTGGATTTTGATTGTGAGTGCACAAAATTTTCTCACGGACAATTTCTTGTTTCGACGACATGACTGGAACTACTGAATGTATGACTATGAAACTTGGCAGATGAGGGATTCCATCCAGAATGTGCCGGAAATCCCAAAAATCATACCCGATCATCATTGATTTGGATGAAACTTGGCACATGAGTTCGGTACGTTGGAAAAAAAAAATTCCACTGGTGTTAAGATAATTTGGGTTCAAGAGTAACTTTTGAGATGGGCGTATGTGTTTTTTCCAACATTTTTCTTGAAAAATCGTAGTTCAAAAACCATTACATTTAGAGAAAAACTTTATATAAAGAAATTGTAGGGAACTAAAAAGCCTTTCTTAAAAAAATATACACAGAAAAAAAATTTTTTTTTTCATCAAGAAAAATCAAAAATAATTACTAAAAATAAAATATCTAAAAAAACATATTTTTAATATTTTTTTAATTTGTTGTATGGAAATTTGAGGAAAAAAGACACGTTTTAAAAAAAACTCTAGGATGGACGCTCTTATAATAAAATTTTTTTTCAAATAGCGAACTTTGGTGTATATTTCAAATTTTGGTTATTTATTCTTATAAATAAATTTTGATGTTACAATATGGTTTTGAATATTATTACAAACAATAATGATTATAATGATAAACCACGTAAACGCAACCGTTTTCAAGATATTTCTGATTTTCTTTCAATAAAATTTCAAAACCTCAAAAAATACGCCCTTTTCATAAATTACTCGTGATATTAAAACAACAATAGCTAACGATTGTTTCTCCTGTGTTTTGAGCCTTTTTAAAACACATGTATGTGCCTCTTACTTACTCTTAACAGCTCGTCGATTGAAAAAGCTTCACTTAAAGTTATAAGACAAAAATAATGAATTATGGTTGGATTTATATTTATATATACCATTTATTAGTCTCGGTCATTGATAATATTACATAAACATTATATAAACTATTGATTGCTTTTATATATATTATGAATCCTGCCTTCTTCGTCATTCGAAAACAGTTTTACAAAAACTTCGTTTTCTGAAATTGGAACGAATGAGTGGTACTTTTGTGTACCTGCAATCGTTTTAGTCTGTCGGTAAATTTCATTCCATTCTGCTACCCCCTGTTCATACTCTTCATGTGATACATAACAAAACGACATTTTTGTTAAACAATCATCACTTTTTTGGTTCGCCCATTCGAATAACTCTAATGCACTTTTTATAGGGTGTTCATGTTGTACAGCAAGGCTTGCATATCTTGCCATTCGTTTTAATGTACCACCAATTGCATCGCAAGGTCCCTTACCGTGGGATGTTGCGAAAAATGCCATTCAGCATCAATATTGTATTTCTTTTTAAACTTACAAAGGCTTGCAAAGTTCTTCCTATTTTTATATTGGGATGCTGCCCCGTCAGACATAAACGTAGCTTTCTTTACTTTAATTTTTGTTTGCAAAAAGCTTATTAGTTTTGAAATAAACACCTGCACCGCAATCGTATCATGTTTCAACACTTCTGAGATAACAATGAAACTGATATTTTTAAGTATTCCAGATTCCGTGTAATAAATGACAAAAGGGTGAATAGTGGCTTGCTCATTACTCCAATAACTACTTTGAACAGCATCTTGAAAAACAAATGAATAATTTTCAGAAAAATCACAAATTATTATTACTTCGCCGTCTTTAAGACAACTTTTATAATCTCTCAAGAAACTAGACTGCTGAGATTTGACAAAATCGTGGGATACTAATTGTTCCAACTTTTCACAAAAATAAGCAATAAATTCATCAATTGGTTTGACAAGTGTCTCTAAACTACATCTATCAGTTGAAATCCATTGCTCAAAAGATATTTCAACTAAACCACGTTTTTCTAATTTGTCTGTTAAACTACTCTCAAAATCTGAAATGCCTGGACATCGTTCGCATTCACGGAGGTAACATTTTTTAGTTCTAGTTGATGAGCTACATAATATTTCTTCAAAACACAATTTATAATCATTCTCCTTAAACAATATGTGTTACTTTCATCGCTACATCACCGAACTGTTCGGAGTGTAGTTTTCACACACTACACCCGACCTCTAACATCGTTGGAGCTTGGCAAAATAGTCAGCAGTTCGATTAATATGCTTCTTCTATATGACCCTCCGCATAATTTCATCATCTGTCCATTTCACACTTGTCGCCCCTGCGACATCTATCTCGCTGTTACTTTCATCGCTTTAGCAAATTCGCTCCCTTCATTCTCTGAGCGGCCCGACCGATACAGCCATAAAACAATTATAAATATATTGATTGCAATATTAAAACAATAGTGCTATTTATCTTGTTCTTTTCAAATGAGTCTTCTTATCATCCTGATATCAAAAGAAAAGAGGACATTAGAGTAATGTGAACGTTATAATATGAAGATCTTGGAAAATTTATCATTTCTGGTGGAAATCTCGATTAACTTAAGAAAAGAGCGAATTTTCTGAGGTTTTTTCATTCTATTGAAATAAAATCCGAAAAATCTCGAAAATGGTTGCGTTCAGGTGATTTATTATTATCATCATTATTGTTTTTAATGATCTCCATAATCATATTGTATAATTAATTTTCATTTATAATAATGAATAACCAAAATTTGAAATATGCACCAAAGTTCGCTCTTCGGAAAACTTTTTTATTATAAGAGCGTCCATCCTAGAGTTTTTTTCAAAACGTTTTTTTTTTCTCAAATTTCCACAAAACAAATTTGAAAAATATTAAAAATATGTTTTTTTTTATATTTGATTTTTAGTATTTATTTTCGATTTTTCTTTATAAAAAAAAATTTTTTTTTTCAGTGTAGATTTTTTTTACAAAGCCTTTTTAGTTTTCTACAACTCCCCCATATAAAGTTTTTCTCTAAATGTAATGGTTTTTGAACTACGATGTTTCAAGTAAAATGTTGGAAAAAAAACATACACCCATCTCAAAAGTTACTCTTGAATCCAAATAATCTTAATACCAGTGGATTTTTTTTTTCAACATACCGAAGACGCGTACCAAGTTTCATCAAAATCGAAGATAGTTGAGTTTGGTGACCGACCGATTTGGCGTGGAATCAGTCAGATGTAAATAATACACCATGGATAAGATCTACTCAAATTTCTAGGTTTTTTACTCATACGATTCAAAAGTTACAGAAGATTTTCTGTGTGCCATTTTTATCGAATACACCCTTTAATCTGCTTGTGCGTTTTTTTAATATTGAAATTTTGTTGATTCAACCTAAACTGGTTGATTTTACCATACTTTTTTCTCCATGATAGATAAAATTCTAAACGCATCCGATGTGTTACAACACCAGACCTATCTAGGTTCAATCTAGGTACACCTAGAATAAAACTAGTACAATCTTGGATGCATATACAGGGTGTTCGGTTCCTTAGTGCTAATATTTTCAAGAGCGATAGGGGATGATATTTGAGGAAAACAAAAGTTCAACACGTATGGTCAAATCGAAAATTTTACGGAGTTGTTGAACTTTTAATTTTTTGGTGCATGTTAGTATTAAATTGGCTGTAACAAAAAATTATGTTGTTTAGCCAGATTTTATTTGTGCTGGCGATTCCAAGCAATGGGCATAACCGTAGCAGAGATGGCTATCTGCTAACTCTTCTGGGAAAAACATAGCTGTTTTGGAAACCGTGTGATACTCTTTTGAAAACATTTGAGTTGTGCATCCTGCACACAGACATTACCACGGTTTGGTTGAATTCATGATTTTATTATCTGCTAATTGGAGGCACAAGAAGCTGCAGTCAAAACGAAATTGTAAAAAACAACTTAGCAAGATAGAAAATTTGTGTTAAAGAGAGAGAGAGAGAGAGAGAGAGAGAGAGAGAGAGAAAGAGAGAGAGAGAGACTCGTAGAACACTTTCAAAGCCATGTTTTTGTTTTCAAATGAAGGAAATCAAATTTTGCTAAAGGGGTGATTCCAAAATGACGTCCACTCTTTGGGGGGGAGGGGGGTATCAAATTTGTGACAATATGTGACAGGGGGGGAGGGGGGTTATAAAAATGTGACATCCAACAATTTTACATTTGGTAATCTAAATTTTTCAGTGTTAATATGAAAACAAAGGCGTCGAAAAGTTTGAGTGTACGGTAAATGAAAATACAGATTTCACTTAGTTGTGTGAGTGCAAAGAATTATATAAAGTCACCATACATGTTTTTATCGTCAATGAGCACGAACCGCATGAGCTGTGCTTTATTCTGAAACTTCGTCGAAGTTTGATTTTGTTGTAAATCCTACTCCAGCCTTTCAGTTCTTCACAAGCTCCTTTGGAGTCGGACAAAAAAGTTCCCTTTTATTTTGCATGTCCTAAATAGGATGCAATTTCCAAAGAATTGGATATTATTAGTTCTGAGATTTCCAGCCTGCTGATTAGAGAGCGAAAGACATGCTTTCGAGTGTACAGAAAAGACGCTGTCTGACCTGATCAACCGCAGAAAAGCGCTAAATATGGCCCTAGTTGAAGAAGAAATCAAATCTGCAACGTCAAAAGACAAGCAGATTGAACTGAAAGAAGATTCTTAAGGAAGAATTTGAAATAATCGCTCATCTTACCAAGCGTCTCAAGATGCGACCTGATAAAGGACGACCTCCGATAGAGAGTAACCAAGCATATAGACTGTTCCAGAAGGTATAAGCAAACTGTCAAAATAACAAACAAGCCATGTTTATTTTTGGTTTTAATAATTTCGTTTGTGTTTTATATAATGTTTTACTCTCGTTTAATCAAAATATTTAATCATAGCCAAGACTCCTAACTTTTCCTCGAACATGACCCATTAGCTTCTGCACAGTGTTATTTCCCACCATTTTGACCACTTTTGGTCAATCTTTTTTAAATTTTTGGATGCCGTCCGCTGGTTTTATGAATTTTCGAAGCTTTGCTTTGGTTTAAGCCCGAAAAGTCTCGATTGGCCGTGCCTCCGGACAGTTCGGCGGATTCATGTCTTTCGGCCCGAAACATACATTTTGACTTTTGTTCCATTCTAAAGTGTCCTTTGCGTAATGACATGACGCCAAATCAGGCCAAAACACTACTTGACCTTCGTGCTGCCTGATCATCGTCAATAATCGCTTCTGGAGACATTCCTTAACGTATTTCTGAGTGTTCATCGTCTCCGTTGTGATGTACGGACTAGATGTTTTACCACACTAGCATATTGCCTGCCAAACCATAACCTTCTTACCAAATTTTTCAGTAAAAATTGCCTTCTCCGTTTCGAGGATGTCTTTGTCTTCGCTTACAGTATAGAATTGTGGTCAGGGAAGCGTTTTGTAATCTTGTTTCACATACATTTCATCGTCCATTATTATACACCCAGAATTTCTACACAATAACGAATCGTAGAGTTTGCGGGCCCGTGGTTTCACGGACTTCCGGTATGTTTTTAGCCAAAGTCTTTCTTTGGCACGCATGACGTTACTCGACGAGGTCCCTAGTTTTTTCGCAACATCCCGAGCGGAAGTCGCTGATTTTCGCTTGTAGTCGTCCCTGATCTTTTTATCGATATCCGGACTAACAGGACCGGATTTTCGACCACTCTTCGGCGCTTCTTCAAACGTACACTGTTCTCTATATTTTCGAATCGCAGATCGTACCGCTCCGACGTTTACACCCTCTTCCTTGGCCAATTTTCTCAAAGAGAGTCCGCTCACAGTGCACCATTTGTGCATGATACTTTTTCGTTGTTCCGGAGTAAGACCGCGCATTTTGATAGGTAACACAAAACTGAGCACTTTTTTGATGCTATGTCATTCAGAAATGTGCAAACAAAAGGACGCAGCCAAAACATGTTGAAATATTTCATTATATTCAAAATGACCGTTAAAATAAGGTGCGCTTATACTTTGTGGATCAGTCGTTAGTTGCTGAAGGCGTTGGTCGAACTTGGTCAGCATGGAGCGTCAGCTGGGCAGAAAGGTGACGTTAAGAATTTGGAGTAACAGGAACATCTTTTATAGCAACAACAGCATTGTTAAAAATAAATACGTACATAAACAAACTTTTCAGTTAGCATATTCTATTTTTAAAGTAACAATAATATCAATAAATCTTGAAATCTTGATTTTATAGAATATGGGACAGTGCTTTAGGATGGGGGAGAGTGCGGTCAGAAAGAACCTGCTACTTTAAAAAAGTGTATAATTAAGGAATCGAAAAATGCTTGAAATTTTCTTGACAATAAAAAGTATGATCTAGATTAAGTGTTGCACACAATTTCAACGTTGAGAAAAACGGTCGGGTACTTTGAATAAAGCACCATCCTATGCGAAAAAAAAATCAATCAATTTATTATCAACAAGAAATTTTGATTCCAGTCCTGTATGGAAATTTCAAAATAGGGTATTCTCTCTAAATTTATGAAATTTTTTTCAATTTCGCTAACTGTGATTTAAAAAACTAATTCGAGAACTGATCATCTTAGGAAAACATTCTTGTGGTGGAAAATGCTTTATATTATCTCAGCATGCTGGAAAACCATGCAATGGCAAATTTTTTACACAATAGTTTCCAGGGCTCAGGAAAATCGAAAAATAACATCGTCTATACCAAAATTGCCCACAAAATTGAAATATTGATTTCTTGAAACCCATGTCAAGGTGGGATCATTTATTGATCTCCCGGTATGAGAATTTCAGTGGAATTTCCAAGACTGTTCAAGGTAAATCTCGCAAATCTTCGATATATTTCCAAAACAAAAAACTCACCGCTTTCAAATTGTATGGTTCTAAAAATCAAATTTTGCAATCAAAAACAATTATTTCTGTTGAAATATTCATGACTCCATTTCTTTTTCACTCTCTGATCATTCATTCTTTTTCGGACTTATGAGTAATTTCAAGATTTTTCAGAACTTTTTTCTACAAGAAATATTATGTATATTTCCATATAATTTTCCATATCTCGAGAATGGATAAACATCCAATATCATTATATCAAAATTTTCAATCGCCAAAAAGTTTTTTTTTTTTTGATATTTTCCCCCATACAAACGGTGGTTTTCTGGTTGTTTTGGACAATTTTCCTTAACCGTGGAATAATGTTGTGTAAAATATCTTTCCAGACCTTTTGATCTATTTTGATTTGACCTATGCATTTGACCTATATTGATTAGAAAATTTCAAGCACTTTTTACAACTCAATTCAGCGCCAACATTAGATTAGGGCGAATCTGCTTTTGTAAACAATGGCTTTCGTAGTCATTTTCTCATGAACTAAAGGTAACAAATACAAATAAGGCACTTTTTAAGAAAGAGGAGCTTTATCTCTATCCGCTGATATATTCAATTTCAAGAAATTGTATTCGACTTCCGATAAATTAGAAGATGCTTTTGTTTACAAACTAAAAACCTGAAATTTGATGGACGTCATTTTTGAATCACCCCAAATACATAATTGAGTTACAGCCAATTTAATACTAATACTTACATCCACCAAAAATTAAAAGTTCAATAACTCCGTATACTTTGAGATTTCTCCATAGGCGTTTCCTCAATATCATTCCCTATCGCCCCTGAACACATCTGCATTGAGGAACCGAACACCCTGTATAATGTATTTTACAGCAAAGTGACCAAAATACATACATGTTCAAAATATATTCGTCGTCCCCGTACACTGATAGAAAAGTTATGAAAACATCTATGTGTCCGATACTTCAGATTCCGTGTAAGTATGCTTACATTTATTAGTTTTTCCTTATCAACAATTTTCACTTTAGACGGTGTGCAAACAATAAGTTCGGTTTGTTTACAAACTGAAATGAAGGGTTGCCAAATAGGCAACATAGCACTTCAAATTAGACCTATAATGGACGCTTAAAATTTAGACAATTTATCCAATTTTTCATAGCTTTTATAACCGCATAGTAAAATTTAACATCAGTACTAGGTATTAACGTATTGAAAATGCATTTTTAAAATCTACAGTTTATTTATATGATCAAATGTTTTTTTTTCTCTCCTGTAACGAAAATACTTACAAATCACTGTACCATGCAGTGAACGGGTAAAAATAATCAATAATGATGTTTTATGTGTAACAATTGTGAAGAATCACATTCTAACCTTTGTTTTAGTGTTGATACTATGTGTTTTAACTGAAATTGCTTAGGTGAAATACGATAATAACGAAATAATTACAATAATATGCCAGGGGGTCCATTATACGCACAGGGTCCATTATACGCATACAATACCTACACACTTAGATTTTTTTAAAGTATAGGAAGGGCTTGTAAGATGGAACACGATCCGTTTTTTGCTCGTAACATGTATAATTATTATTTTTTCGCGGATCCAAAGAAACCTTTCGAAAGAAGAACTAAACGGCTCCAACTTTGCCCAAGGAACTGATTTTCATCAGAGTCATCAAAAAAAAATTATGTCCTATTTTGGAAATCCATCGAAAATTGCAATTTAAAAAAAACGACTTGTAAGATGGAACACGATTTGCTTTTTGGTCGTAACATGCATAATTTTTATTTTTTCGAGGATCTTCTTCGAGAAGAAGAACTAAAACGCTCAAAGTTTGCAAACGGAACTGAATATTTATAGTCATCAAAAAAAAAATACGGCCTATTTTCGAAATCCATCAAAAATTGCAATTTCAAAATATGTAAGGTAATATTTCAATATATTGTTGATTACATGGCATTTCCAAACATAAAGAATATCATTCATATGTTTAAAACGGAAAAAAATGTGTTCCATCTTACAAGCCTAACAGTGTTCCATCTTACAAACATGACGCCATAAACACAAAATTCAAAAAAATGTTTCATTTTACGATTTGTTTGGAAATACCTTTGGATCATAAAAAACACCAAAAATGCTAGCCAACACAAATGTTAACCTTTTGATATCGATGGGAAATGTCCACTTAATAAGCACAAATGAAAATTGAAGATAGTAAAAACATGAGGTTAACACTTGTCCGCGCGATAGTTTTGTCGCTGTGAATGTCAAAAGTGGCGCTGTTTCATCTTACAAGCCTTTCCTCTATACTGAAATTTTTTTCCGAATATGAAACAGCTGAACTTTCGGTAATCGATTCGGTAGTTTTTAAGTTTTACAATACGTTAAGTCACCCCACTTCGTTCAGCGAAAGAAGAAAGTTCGTTCGATCCAGCGCTCCGTTATTTTGGAAGATTTATTCGAGTGCAATCCTTGGAAATAACTAGTTTTTTTTCTCAAAATATACTCACTTCAATGAGTAGAGTAAAAGCGAGTCTTTTTTCTTAGAAGGCAGTGTGGTTTTCCAGTGAAATAGGAAAATCAAGCAGTGCTTGCTGACGAATTACCTTCCCGCTTATTTTCGCTTCATCTCCGCGTGGTAATGCTAACAAGCGATACACTACTACACCGCCAACGGTCATCCGACAGCGTTGACGAGTGCACCCGAAGGCGATCGCTTCAGCGCACCGCTCCCCGCTCCCCGCATAGAAGTGCGACGTTCGCGCATACGGTCCTTCAGCAGCAGCAGCAGCAACAGATCAGTAATATTAGTTAAGTTTTTTTCTTTCCCCTGTCTCTCATCCTGCTAGAGTTTAACTTGTGTGTTCTTTGATTGTGTTTGTGTGTGATTTAAATTGTTGGGGGCGCTCTACGCTCCCACGAGTAAGGCAAATCGTGCATGTTGAAGAGGTTTCTCCGACATGGACGGTTTGGCTGAAAAAGTGCCTTTGCCACCCGATGATGGGGAGGCACAGAAAAAATTAAGACCGCGATCATATCCAGTTGACTCGGTCGGTCCATGGGTTGTCTACTTTCAGCCCAAAATTAAACCTTTGAATGTGTACCAAATCACTACTGATCTGACGAAGCGATTTTCAGCCGTAACAGAGATCACGAAAGTAAAATTTAATAAACTCCGTGTTGTCGTCTCTAACCTGAAGCAGGCTAATGAGATTGTTTCCACCCAGCATTTTACACTGGAATATCGCGTTTATATTTCAGCTCGTGATATGGAGATTGTAGGAGTTGTCACAGAGGCGAGTCTGAAGAACCCTCTTCTCCCCACAGTTCAGATACTGGAAGTGAGAAAGTTAGTTAAAGTATCGCACAGCGAGGGTAAGATAAAAGTTACCCCCACAGATTCGTTTCGGGTAACCTTTTCTGGCTCTGCCCTTCCTCAGTTCTTAGAACTGGACAAACTTCGGCTACCTGTGCGGTTGTTTGTACCCCGGGTAATGATTTGCCAAAACTGCCAGCAGATGGGGCATACGGCCTCCCATTGCGGCAATAAGGCACGCTGCTCAACTTGCGGGGAGAAACATGAGGCTGGTCCCTGTGCAGATAATACACTAAAATGCGTTTTCTGCAAGGGAACTCCTCCTCATGCTCTCTCGTCGTGCCCGGCGTACAAACAACGAGGGGAAAAATTGGAACGTTCTCTGAAACAACGTTCAAGGCAATCTTTTACAGAAATGCTTAAGAAAGCTTCGCCACCTGATACCAATACAAATCCTTTCGCTCTTCATTCAGATGACGGGTCTGATTCGGATTTGGTTGAGGAGGGGACATCCTTTAGTTTTCCGGGAGGTGCTCCACGGAAGCGAAGACGCATCCGAGCAGGGAAAGTAGCTGAACAGAAGCCCCAAATCAACATGCCCAATCCAAAGAGCAGTGAAAAGAAGGATAGTCCGAATCCTCCTGGTTTTCGTAGTGTCAACTACAAACAGGATTTCCCATCTCTCCTGGGGACATCTAAATCCCCTGATGCCCCGATTTTAAGAACAGAAGCCCCCTCTTCATCTGGGCTGTTCTCGTTCGATGAACCTACCTATGTACCTTGTGGAAGGTATTTTCAAGTACCTCGAAATGTCTGACCCTCTTAAAAGCATTGTTTTGGCAATGCTTCCCACTGTGAAAACTTTTTTAAAGAAATTAACATTAAAGTGGCCCATCCTTGCAGCTATCATTTCCTTCGATAGATAATTTGCCAAAAGAGGTCGGGGATTTGATCACTGTTCTGCAGTGGAATTGTCGAAGTCTTATTCCTAAATTGTAATAATTTAAATTTTTAACTCACAATATCGGTTGTGATGCATTTGCTCTTTGTGAAACATGGCTTTCACCCGAAATCGATCTTCTGATTCACGATTTCAACATTATTCGGCTTGATCGTGAGGATTCACGTGGAGGAAGAGTACTTTTGGGGATCAAAAAGTGCTACTCCTTCTATAGAGTGAATTTTCCTCCAATTCCAGGTATTGAAGTTGTCGCATGTCAGGCTGTTATTGAAAATAAAAGCCTTTGCATTGCTTCTGCGTACATTCCTCCTAGAGCACCAATTAACCGAAAACCGAAAACTTTCAGATATTTGTTCGGTCTTTCCTGCCCCGCAGTTGATCATGGGAGATTTTAACTCTCATGGTACAGGCTGGGGAGAACTGTACGATGACAACCGGTCTTCTTTGATTTATGACCTCTGTGACAACTTCAATATGACAGTTCAACAATGGTGAAGTTACACGCTTGGCTGGTCCATCCTCGATTGGCAGTAGATTGGACCTTACACTTTGCTCGAATTCATTATCGTTGGACTGCACGTGGAATGTGATCCAGGATCCCCACGGTAGTGATCATTTGCCTATACAAATTTCGGTTGCCACCGAGCTCACTCCGCCGAAATCCATCAACGTCACGTATGATCTAACTCGTAATATCGATTGGACAAGGTTCAAGACAGCAGTAGATGAAGCCGTAACAACGGTAGAAAGGCTTTCACCGCTGGAGGAATATAACTTCCTCTCCAACCTGATTTTGGAAAGCGCGCTTCAAGCTCAAACTCGACCAGTTCCAGGAACATCATTTCGCAGGAAACCTCCTTCCCCATGGTGGAATCAGCAATGCACCGAAGTTTACTGCAAAAAGTCCAACGCGTTCAAAGTTTTTCTTAGACGTGGACAGGCCTGGTAGCGGATTTATGGATAAATAATAGTGTCTTTAGTGACTAAAATAATAAAAATAGTGACCAAATAGTGACCAAACAGTGACCAAATAGTGACGAAAAAATGATTTCAAAATTTTACTACTTTTTAAAAATCTTATATACATTTGTTGTTTAAGTACAGCAAAATGAACTGATCACTTAGATCACCCCCGTTTGCAGTTATGAACAATACTGCGGAACAGCGTTACTTTTTAATTTTTTTTTCGTAAAGAAGCCTGTAGTTAAGCGACTTTTTTTCCTCCACAACCTCCTGCACTTGCTTCTCAATTCCTTTTTTGAGCTGCTCTCATGTGAAGCTGTTTTCACTACCTCAATCACCTGAGGGTATTCAGGCTCACCTACAGCCGTTTTCTTAATAAACAACTGCTTCCAATACTTCTTATTCTTTGTGGGTCATCCAAAATGTCCTTGAGTTCAGAACTTAAGATCTACAGTAGTAACTATAGCTCCTTGGGCTATACAAAGTTAAGCTACATATTCAACCATATTCAGTGAATATTTTTGAATGCATAAAAAAAAAACATGAGATAAACGGGGCAGGCCTTGGTCATCGAAACTATCCTTGAGTTCAGAACACAAGATCTACAATTGTGACAGTAGGTGTTTGGAGTGTGCGAAGGGACAATATGTATTTAACAATATCAATTGAATATTGTGTAAGGCCAACATACATAATGCAACAATCTTGGGATTTTCTAGGTACTCAAAACTGTCCTTAAGTTCCAAACATAAGATCTACAGTTGTAACAGTTGTTTTTAAAGCTTTGTATGATGGCCATATGTATTCACACATATTCAATGAATCTTTTGGAAGACTCAGTCATTATTTTATATCTTTTAGATCCTCTAGGTAATCCAAACCTTCCTGGAGTTTAGAACTTGAAGTCTACGGTAGAAACAGTAGTTTTTTGGGCTATACAAAGTTACGTCATGTATTCAAGCATTTTCAGTGAATATTTTGTAATGAAAGGTAACGATATGCATTCAAACACATTCAGTGAAGCTGCTGTATGCTCACCAGTCATGATCAGAGTATCTCGGGATGTTCAGGTTCATAAAAACTGACCTTGAGTTCAGGATCTAAGATGTAAAGTAGTAACCGTAGCCTTTTGGAGTATACAAAGCTACGACAAATATTCAAACATAGGGTAACGGAATGTAATGTTAGCCAAGTTCTTTCAGTTCTTGCAGTTGAGGCATTATTCATCAATCAATAGTTATATACTTCAGTGTTATTTTCAATTTCCTCAACTTTTTAGCCACTTTGCTTTCACTGCTGAAGCTGAACAAAATATCTTCATGATCTTCGAATAACCTGAATTAGCTTAAATTTAACCGATATGCATAATGATGCATTTTAGATGTTGAGAAAATAGTTACACGGTATGAAGTAGCTATTCACAAAGAAACACGAACCATGATTTCACAAGAATATCCTATGTTCCCTACTATGGACTATTGTAGTTATTAGACAGAAAAATGTTAATATTGTATGGACTTGTACCCTATTCAATGAATATTCTGAAACACCCACAGACAGCATTAGTTTCAGGTCATTAAAACTGTCAGTTAAGTTAGTTTGTTTTGCATCGAATATCCCATATCTCATAATGTCAGTTGGTCTTCCATGACATTCATTGAATATGTTTGAATACATATCAAAACATTGTATAGCGGATAAAGCTTCTGTTACAACTGTAGATCATAAGTTCTTAACTCCTGGGCAGTTTGGACAACCCAGCACATCTTTAACAAATATTTCCTACTTATTTCAATCATTTCTATGTTACTATAAATTAGAAGAAAAATTAGTAATCTCCATTTAATTCCAACTACCTTTGCTTATCTTCGACAGATACGCGTATTTCGTCTACAATGTGCAGACTTCTTCAGTGTCTCGTACTAATAACTCGACTGAATGAAAACCTTCGCCACCTGCCGTATATATACTATTTTCTAAATACAAATCGTTTACCTATCATTATGTTGTTTATACCTATCTTATTATTAGTTTGTTTATACCTATCCTGAGACAAAAACAAGTGTACTTAATAACTAAGCTTCTTTCTCATCTATACCTAACATACTTATTGTGTAGCAGCGGGTGCTCCGCTTCGTCGGGTTTGATGTCGTTTGGGTAGTAAGTTGAACAGCCATGTGTAACCGTTGCCTTGGTCTTTGTTTAGCAGATTTGTGTTCTGTTGTTTGTTTATTTCTAAGCTTTCTGCGACGTCTAATTTCCAGGGTGTAGATGTAGTCCGTAATATTGTGATGTCATTCGTCGTTATGTCGTGATTTTCTGTGAAAATGTGTTCTGCGACTGTTGATTTGAAGTTATGTGAAATTCCTTTCTCGTTCTGTTTGACAGCCTTAGTTACCTCCGCTAGATGCTCCTTGAACCTTGTTGCCAAGGTTCTCTTTGTTTGACCTACATATATTTTGCTGCAGTGTTTACACTTGATTCTGTATATCCCTGCTCTGCCTAATGTGTCTACTGAGTCTTTGGTGGAGCCTAACATCGATGCTAATTGGTTGTGCCTACTAGAAAAAACTAAGTCTAAGCCAAATTCCCTAAGTCGTGGTTTAAGCTTTTGTGTAATGTCTTTATCGAAGGGGACGGATACACGTTTTAGGGGTTCAGGTGAGTCTGAGAGGGTTGTTAGTGATTTCCTATGAAGATGTTTTTTATTTTTGTTGATGATCGCTTGAATTGTCCTCTTTTCGTACCCATTGAGTCTGGCAGTTTCGAAGATATATGCTAATTCTTTGGCTTTTCCAGTTTTATTGAGAGGAAGGGTCAACATCCGGTGGATCATGTGGTGGAAAGTGGCCATTTTGTGCTGAAAAGAGTGGTTTGAAGTGTATGGGATGACTCTTTGGGTGTTTGTGGGTTTTCTGAAGATTTCAAACTCTAAAGGAGATGGCGACAATAGTTCTCTCTTTACTAGAAGGTCGAGGAATGCCAGTTTTCCATCCTTTTCTATTTCATGGGTGAACTTAATGTCTTTGTGGAGATTGTTGATTTCTTGAAGAATTAGGGAGAGATCGTCTTTTTTTACTACGGAGAAGATGTCGTCGACGTATCTCCACCAACGAGTTGGGAGTAATCCTTTCGCTTTTAGGATTGTCTCCAAATTCGCCATAAAGAGTTCACAGAGGAATGGGGATAGAGGATTTCCCATAGGGGCTCCTTTTAATTGTTTATAGAATGATCCTCTGAAAGTGAAGTAGTTCTCTTCCATGCAAAGTCGAGTCAGTTTAAGGTACATCCGCACCTTTTGCTTCCATGTTGTGTCATCCCCCTGTTTCAAAAGCCAATCTTCTAGAAGGTTAATTGCGTCCTTGATCGGTACGCTAGGGAAAAGGGCCGTGACGTCGAAAGATACCATTACTTCATTGTCATTTATATGACCTGATGACTGTAGCTGTTGTACAAATTCTTGGGAGTTGCGAACTGAGCTTGTTGGGAATTGCTCGGAGATATCTTGAAATTCTTTTACTAGCCATTTTGCTAGCTTATGGGCTGGAGATCCTACAGATGAAACAATCTCCCTCATTTCGTTTCCGGGTTTGTGGACTTTTGGGAGGCCTTTAATTCTGGGGAGGATGGGGTTTGGTTCGCGAAGGCGGACTGCTGCATCCCCTAATATTGCTTTACACTCCTTTAGTGTTTTGTCCACGTGTTTCACCATGTTTGGTAGGGGGTCTACCCGAAGCTGCCTATAAGGACCAAGCAAAAGGTGCGGATGTACCTTAAGCTGACTCGACTTTCCATGGAAGAGAACTACTTCACTTTCAGAGGATCATTCTATAAACAATTAAAAGGAGCCCCTATGGGAAATCCTCTATCCCCATTCCTCTGTGAACTCTTTATGGCGAATTTGGAGACAATCCTAAAAGCGAAAGGATTACTCCCAACTCGTTGGTGGAGATACGTCGACGACATCTTCTCCGTAGTAAAAAAAGACGATCTCTCCCTAATTCTTCAAGAAATCAACAATCTCCACAAAGACATTAAGTTCACCCATGAAATAGAAAAGGATGGAAAACTGGCATTCCTCGACCTTCTAGTAAAGAGAGAACTATTGTCGCCATCTCCTTTAGAGTTTGAAATCTTCAGAAAACCCACAAACACCCAAAGAGTCATCCCATACACTTCAAACCACTCTTTTCAGCACAAAATGGCCACTTCCCACCACATGATCCACCGGATGTTGACCCTTCCTCTCAATAAAACTGGAAAAGCCAAAGAATTAGCATATATCTTCGAAACTGCCAGACTCAATGGGTACGAAAAGAGGACAATTCAAGCGATCATCAACAAAAATAAAAAACATCTTCATAGGAAATCACTAACAACCCTCTCAGACTCACCTGAACCCCTAAAACGTGTATCCGTCCCCTTCGATAAAGACATTACACAAAAGCTTAAACCACGACTTAGGGAATTTGGCTTAGACTTAGTTTTTTCTAGTAGGCACAACCAATTAGCATCGATGTTAGGCTCCACCAAATACTCAGTAGACACATTAGGCAGAGCAGGGATATACAGAATCAAGTGTAAACACTGCAGCAAAATATATGTAGGTCAAACAAAGAGAACCTTGGCAACAAGGTTCAAGGAGCATCTAGCGGAGGTAACTAAGGCTGTCAAACAGAACGAGAAAGGAATTTCACATAACTTCAAATCAACAGTCGCAGAACACATTTTCACAGAAAATCACGACATAACGACGAATGACATCACAATATTACGGACTACATCTACACCCTGGAAATTAGACGTCGCAGAAAGCTTAGAAATAAACAAACAACAGAACACAAATCTACTAAACAAAGACCAAGACAACGGTTACACATGGCTGTTCAACTTACTACCCAAACGACATCAAACCCGACGAAGCGGAGCACCCGCTGCTACACAATAAGTATGTTAGGTATAGATGAGAAAGAAGCTTAGTTATTAAGTACACTTGTTTTTGTCTCAGGATAGGTATAAACAAACTAATAATAAGATAGGTATAAACAACATAATGATAGGTAAACGATTTGTATTTAGAAAATAGTATATATACGGCAGGTGGCGAAGGTTTTCATTCAGTCGAGTTATTAGTACGAGACACTGAAGAAGTCTGCACATTGTAGACGAAATACGCGTATCTGTCGAAGATAAGCAAAGGTAAAGGGTGTCCACGATGAAATTGCCACACACAAAATTGATTCGCAAAATTCGATTTTTCATCCGATTGCCATCAAATTTACAGGGATTAAAAAATAACTATTGAACATCATTTTAACATTTTACTCGTATTTTATTTACAGTCCATACGCAAATGCCCGCACCTTGGCCTTAACCCCGGCCATAAGATTCTGCACAACCTGTGAATCAACCGTTTTTTGCATGTAAACCCATACTTTTTTCAGTTCCTCGACTGTCTTCACTACCTTAGGTCGTTTAAGAAGGTGCTGCTTCATAATCGCCCAGTACTTCTCGATGGGGCGGAGCTCCGGAGTGTTGGGAGGGTTGAACATTTTCGGCACGAAATTGACCTTATTGTCCGCATACCACTTCAGCACGTCCTTGGAGTAGTGGCATTATGCCAAATCCGGCCAGAAGATTGTTGGGACGTTGTGGGCCTTCAGGAGAGGAAGCAGCCTCTTCTGGAGGCACTCTTTTATGTAAACCTGTCCGTTCATCGTGTCCTGGGTCACGAAAGGTGCACTCCGCTTCCCGCACGTGCAGATGGCTTGCCAAACCAGGAATTTCTTCGCAAATTTGGACATCTTCTGAGTGCGGACATGCTCCGGAACGCTGAACTTATCCTTGGCCGTGAAAAACAGGTTGCCGGGGATCTGTTTGAAGTCGGCCTTCACATATGTTTCGTCGTCCATGATGCAGCATTCAACTTTCGTCAGCATGTTGAGGTACAACTTCTTGGCACGGGTTTTGGCGGACTTGTTCTGCTTCTCGTCGCGATTAGGGGCCTTTTGTACCTTGAACGTTCGAAGCCCAGCCTTAGATTTGGCCTTCTGGACAAAATTTCGGCTTAGGTGCAGCTTCTTAGCCACATCCCGAACGGAGGCGTTCGGATTTCGGTTGAAGGCCCCAACTACGCGGTTGTGATTTTTAGTGTTGTACGGAATACTTTTTCCTTCACTTCTGGGCTTCCGATCAGTGGTCAACCGTTCCTCGAACCGCTTAATGACTCGCGACACCGTGAAATTTGCGATTCCCAACGTTTTAGCGATGGAACGATGCGAGAGATCCTTGTTCTCGTGATCAATGCGCAAGATTTTATCACGCACGAGCTGTTCTTTCGACTCCATTTCCGCGAATTTTGATCACAGGACTTTAAAACTTGCAGGATATAAATAATGCACTATGAACTAAATCCACCCAAATTTTCATAAAATTCTACCCAACGGTTAAAAAGTTAGAGCAATTTCATAGTGTGGCAATTTCATCGTGGACACCCTTTAGTTGGAATTAAATGGAGATTACTAATTTTTCTTCTAATTTATAGTTACAAGTATTCCACTAAACAGCTCAAACCCTCTAGGATTCATTTCTATGTTATTGAGCACCAAATCAATCAGAATTCACCAAATTGGCTGAATAAATTAGGCCTGAAAGGGTTGATTCAAAGAACATTGCATTAAACCATCTAAATGGCTTACATTTAGTATCGTAGTCCTACGTTATCATTTCGAACAACCCAATGAAGCTGTACCTTATAGTTTTTGATTACATGCTTACCAGCAGCAACGTAAATACGTAATGCTTATTTGCATTCTTGAAAAAGTGGAGTTTGTCGATTTCCTTTAATTTAACCAGCTCTGCCATTGCTTCATCCCCAACATACACTTTTTCCGCATGTAGAAAGTTCTCAATATTGTCCTAAAGATGGAAGTTAAGTATTCGCGAGCCACACATTGGGCTTACAAACTCGACCGACGATGGTTCGCACCAACCTCTCCAGCGTACCTAAGATGTATGAGTGGTTCTTCCCTCTAGAAGAAACCTTTTTTTTTTTTCCCCTCGGTTCGGGACATAAACCACTGCGACCAGTACTTTGTTCTATTGTAGTATATCCCGTGTCCTTTGTGTAGTGCATGTCGAGTTACCTCATCACTATTGAAAAATGATGAAGTATTCGGTGTTGTTACAGTTGTCATTGTTTGTTTTGTTGGCAATGAATCAAATTTTATTGAAAGTTTCCGCTATTTAAACCCTTTGAGGAGTGAGAGCACTCTTCAAAGGCGCGCCCCTTTATCAGTCAAAATCAGATTCATTGCAAAGAAAACAAACTATGACTCCGATACTGACCATGCATCAGAACCCTAGTCATAACCAACTCAAACTATAGAACATAAAATAGACAATAAGAATTCACATAAATGAAGACTTATCATGTTTTAATTATTCCAAGCTCATCCTCGCACAATCGGGGCACAACACGAGTATTGTCACTCTTAATAAGACATAAAATGTAATAAGGACTAAGATATGTTCCTTTGACTACAAAAAACAAACATGTTCCCTAGTTTGAATTGATTCGGACTAGGGTTCGGTGGTAGATCTGATACCCCGTAACGCACCACAAAAAGGTGATCTACCAGCGTTACGGGTTTAGAAGAAACCTTAGAAAAAAAAGCATTCAAATATATCAATATGCTTATCAATAGCTCATAAACTTTATCAAAAACATTCAAATCAAACTAAAATTAACAAGTCTTACAACTTTGCCAAAAAATATTCGGTTTGGCAGCAGTCAAGTAAAGTCAGAATGAACATAAATAATTGATGAATTATGAATTTTTTAAATCTGTTGTATCATAACTAAGATTATATGTCTCCGAAATTTTAATAGGATTCTGAATTATAACGCTTTTATAAACTGGTCGAATTGCACTGTATCCCGATTTCACCTATGATCGAATTGAGTTTGCTTGACTGTCTGGATACGAACAATCAAATCTTACTAGAAAATGAGAAGAAAGATTAGTAATTTTTATTTAATTCCAACTACCTCTGCTTATATTAACAGATACGCGTATTTCGTCTACAATTGGCGGTGCGAAAATAGTGACTTTAGTGACCATTTCCCGAAAAATAGTGACTTTAGTGACTTTTGGATGCAAATAGTGACTTTTTAGTGACTAGACTCAAAATAGTGACCAAGTCACTAAAAAGTGACCTGCTACCAGCCCTGCGTGGAACACCTGAGCACTTTGAAAGGTACACGGCTCTCAAACCAGATTTTAAGAGCCTCATCAAGGCCAAGAAACGCGGATACTGGCGAAAATTCGTGGACGGGTTATCGCGTGAAACGTCGATGAGTACTCTTTGGAACACGGCGCGAAGATTGCGTAACCGGACCAATGGATATTCAAGTTCGCGCGAAAAGTTTGTCCAGATTCTGTGCCAGCACAAATGTTTCCTCGCAAACCCACGAATTCGATAGATGATATCAGCCAACCTTTTTCAATGGTAGAACTCTCTCTCGCACTACTTTCGTGTGGCAATAGCTGACAGGATCAAGTTCAACTTGCTCAAGAACCTCCCAGACGTCACTAAGAGGCGCATGTTGAACTTGTTAATCAGTTTCTGGAACTCAACATTGTACCGGATGATTGGAGGCGGGTGAGAGTTATCGCCATTCAAAAACCTGGTAAGCCCGCGTCCGACCACAACTCCAATCGACCCATCGCGATGTTATCCTGTATTCGAAAGTTGTTGGAGAAAATGATCCTTTTCCGCTTGGACAAATGGGTTGAGACGAACAACCTGCTTTCAGATACTCAATATGGTTTCCGCAGAGGTAAGGGAACGAACGACTGCCTCGCGTTGCTTTCCACAGATATTCAGTTAGCTTTTGATAAAAAAAAAAAGAGCAAATGGCTTCTGTATTCTTGGATATCAAAAGGGCTTTTGATTCAGTATCTGTTGAAGTTCTCTCAGACAAACTCCACGCTTGTGGGTTTTCACCATTAATGAACAATTTTTTGTACAATTTGCTGTCAGAGAAACATATGAGCTTTTGTCATGGAAACTCTACAGCTTTTCGATTTAGCTACATGGGTCTCCCCCAGGGATCATGTTTAAGCCCTCATTTGTATATCTTTCTGTTTCAAAGTGCACCTGGAGATCTCACATTGAGTACCTGAAGCGAAAGTGCCAGCAAAGGGTCAATTTTTTCTGCACAATTACCGGGACGTTACCGGGGATCTTGGGGAGCGCATCCGCAAGATCTTCTAACGTTGTACCGGACAACGATTTTGTCGGTTAAGGAATACGGTAGTTTTTGTTTTCAGTCAGCGGCTCGGTCGCACATCATCAAACTGGAACGTATTCAGTATCGGTGTCTTCGTATCGCGTTAGGTTGCATGCACTCGACTTATACAATGAGTCTTGAAGTGCTGGCTGGCATGTTGCCACTCTCAGATCGGTTTACAGAGTTATCTCTCCGGCTCCTCACCAGATATGAAGTTATGAACCCCCAGGTGATCAAAAATTTTGGAAGCTCCTTGAGTTGAATCCTCAAACCCGCTTCATGACTTTGTACCACTTGTACATAACACAGGATGTAAGCCCTTTGCCGAATATTCCCAATTGTGTTTGCTTCTCCGACTTTAGAAATTCAGTTCATTTTGATTTATCAATGAAACAGGAGCTTCGTCGAATCCCAGAGCATCATCGTCGTATGATTGCTCCGGTGATATTTGCTGCAAAGATTGGCCTAGTTGATTGCACCAAAACGTTTTTCACTGACGGGTCTTTGATAGAGGACTCCGCTGGCTTTGGTGTATACAATGAAAATTATAGCGTCGCTCGTAAACTTCAAGCTCCTTGTTCTATTTTTGTCGCGGAATTGGCATCATTTCATTTTTCTTTAGAAACTGTTGCCTCTTTAACACTGGATCAATACTTCATTTTCACGGATAGTCTTAGTTCTATAGAGGCTATTCGCTCCTGGAGGTCGGTAAAGCACACCTCCTATTTTCTTATGAAAATACGAGGTCTTCTAAGTCGTCACGTTCTTTTATTATCACCTTTGTGTGGGTTCCTTCTCATTGTTCGATTCCTGACAATGAGAAAGCGGACTCGCTTGCAAGGGTGGGCGCTATGGAAGGCGATATTTATGACCGACAAATCGTCTTCAACGAATTTTTCTATATTTTTCGTCAGATATCACTCGATAGCTGGCAGTATAAATGAAGTAGAGGAGACTTTGGGCGATGGCTACATTCTATCACTCCTAAGGTGTCGAAGAAATGTTGGTTAAAGGGATTGGATGTGGGTCGAGACTTCATTCGTGTGATGTCTCGCCTCATGTCCAACCATTATTCTTTAAACGCTCATTTGTTCCGTGTTGGGCTCGGAGACAGCAATCTCTGTGAATGCGGACAAGGTTACCAGGACGCAGATCACGTTATTTGGTTTTGTCCTGAGCATCGTGGAATCAGATCTGAGCTTTATGATTCCCTTCGGGCTCGAAGTAGACAACCCAATGTACCGATTCGAGACATTTTGGCTGCTCGGGATCTGGAGTTTATGAAACTCATTTAAACTAACATTAGCCTTAGGTATGATAAACTTATTTGTTTAGGTTAAATTTTTGAGGAATGTGTGCGCCAGTGTGTGATTGTGGTTGTGTGTGTGAGTGTGATTGTGAGTGTGATTGTGTGTATGTGAGTGAGTGATTTTTTTTTTAAATTTAAAACGTTCAATTAAAAAATTGTAATTTGAAGTTCTAGATATAAGAAAATCATTGTTCCTTATGCTTTGTTCAAAATTTCCACCCCAATTTTCCCATCCTTAAAATTGTTAATCCTATTAACCCTTAAACTTAGTTCTAAGATAACTGATGTATATAAACATGAAAACTTGGCTCTGTAGAGTTGATTCGATTGAGCCTGTACAAATAAATAATTTCGTTAAAAAAAATACGTTCAGTAAATTCAACTTCGCTACTAAGCTGTCAAAATTTACCGAAATATTCTGTAAATTTTGCTGAACGATCGGGAACTTTTTTACCAAAAATTCTGTAAACATTTTACAGTTGCTCAGTTAAATTTACAGATTCGTTTGTAAACAGGGTTTTTTGATTTACTTTCTTGATTTCATTTCCTGTTCATTGTTTTTTAGTTAGATCATTTATTTGTATGTTAATAAGAAAAATAGGATAATCAGCTAAACAAAACTTGGTTAGCATTTGGATTTTAATGGAAGAGTTCATGATACCCGGTGACAATTTTGTCCTGAAGCATTCCAAAGTGTTCACTGAAATAAGCAGCATTTGGAAAAAATGAGTAGAAAGACAAAGTATCAACAAACATTTTTCAACGATGTGTGAAATATCTTTCGAATTCCCCACCAAACGCTGCTGCAATCGGATGATCCTTGGGATAAGCCAACAATTCCCTGCCTGCCGAATATACCTACGGTCCCGGAAAGTTGCTGTCCATACCTCCAGTTTGGGCACTTATTTTTGGCTGCACCGTGAAACTAAACCGAGCTGACCAACATTCAACTTTAAATGGTGAGAAAAGGCCGCGTTTGACAGCAGCGAATAAATTTACAATCTGTTCGGTACTTTTTTACAGTTTATTTTGCAAAAGAATACATTTACAGTGCATTCGAAATTATGTATGTTTACAGTGCACTATGGTCCAGATCACGAATTTACGAGGAAACATGCTCCCAGCGCCTAAACTTGAAACTTTACAGCAACGTAATGTTCTACAATATGGTTTGTATCATTAAGGCCCATTTCTTGATGTTGATTAAAATTAGGGTGGTCCCCATTTTCATGGAAATACAAAAACTAACTTTTTTATTTGCGGAAATAGACGTTTACATTCTTTGGCAAAATTGTAGCGCAAAATATTTCATGGAATTTTTATTAAGAAATTTGTTTTGTACCTTGAAAATTGACCGATTTAGAGCGGTGTACCATAAAAAATTGATTTTTTTTGCCCTTTCTTTTTTATATCAATTCCCACCGTAAAGTTGTGTTTGGACGCGTTTTGGAACTTTTTAAGACGCGTACTTTGGTATACAAGTTTTGCCGCAAGCTTCAATAAATCAATAGTTATTGAAGTTTTTCTTAAAAAAATACGCATTTTCTAAATGTTGATTTTCATGATTGGGGCAAATACAAAAAAAATTAAAGACGTCATTTGAAAGGACAATTTATATCGTTAAACATATGTGAAAATAAGAGATATGTTATTTCTGAATCTTGAGGAAATTACATTTAAATCTGGGATGGTTTAAAAAGAAAAACTTCAATAACTATTGATTGGTTAAAGCTAACGGCAAATTAAATACATCAAAATACGCGTCTTTAAAAGTTCTACAACTCGTCTGAACACAACTTATCAATGAAAATTGAAATAAAAAAGTAAGGACAGAAAAACTTTTTTCTATGGCTCACCCTAAGTTGACGAGGGAAAAGTTGCCCTAAATCGGTCAATTATTATATATATATATATATATATATATATATATATATATATATATATATATATATATATATACAGAGATTCCACGGGACCATGTTCGAAATAGGGTTACCAGAAAAATGTAAATTTTTCGAATTTTTTTTTAATTAAAATATCATACCTTCTGAGCCACATGATGTTTTTTTATAAATAGAAAGAATATTATTTCTTGTTGTTATTAAAAATATTGATTAAAATAAATAATGAACTTAAATTTGCTAAAATGGTCCGTATATTTGTTTTTTATCATTTTCGAAATGTTGGACCCCTACGACTATTTATTTTTAAATTTTTTTATAATAACTCAAACATTTTTACATAACATATCAATAAATCTTAAATGTTCATCGAAACGTTTTTGAGTTAGATTGTTTGAAAATTTCAAGTTTTTTGCCTATACACACATGGAATAAGCATCATTTTCCATCACTTCAAAATATCTGCGGGAATGATTTCACTGAAGTAATCAAACTTATTCCTAATAAATTCATGATAACCATGTTTACAAATCTAGTTTTATTTGTAAAGTAATGTGCCCATCATAAGTAGGAGAGGCTGGTTCAATTCTTTTTTTTTTTGCTTATTTATTTTCCGACGGCCTATTTCCTCACATGGTGGCTGGTCCAATTCTGACCTCATTAAATGTAAGAACTTCAAATCAGCCTCAAATTGTTCAAAAGCAGAGACCAACATTGCTAGGGTTTACTCAGCCATGGTTTACGCTATAACTGTAGCCACAATGGTCGGTAAGCGTCCAAATTCAGCATGAGTGCTCATAAGGATTGCAGGGGCACTCATGCCGAATTTGAGTTGTAGCGTAAACCACGACTGAGTAAACTTAACTCATATTTTGAATTATTCTAAATCATGGTTATTTTGAGTGAACCGAACCGAAACTAGAAAACAAATTTTTCTAGCGTGTAGAACATTTTTTCTCAAATTTTGTCAATTTTGATGTCCAAAAATCACAATTTCTTCGACCAATGCAATCTACGTTGAAATTTTTTTTGTAATGAAAGCTTTCCATTGGTATTATTAAAAATTTGGCAACCAGTGCTGTCTGAGAGAATCTTAGGAGGTCGGAATTGGCCACAGGGTCGTTTTTGGACCAGGCTCCGCTATATTGAGGAATTAGAGCTCAAATCTCAAAGCTTTAGTTTTAAGCTTTAGCAAGGGTTTTCTCTGAATACCTTCAATTAAAACTCAGCATTTAATTTGATTATTTAATTATTTTTATTCTTCATAATTCATCCAAAAAAAAATACAAAGCAAAATACAAATTTAACGCACTTTTCTTCATCTGAAAACAAAAACCGTTTCACGATAATGTAATTTTAATTTTATGGCTTAAAGTAATGAAACGATTGTGTTCCAGAGATTTGTTTTACACGAGTACAACGGTTCTTTATTTTCTTTTCCATTGTATTGTTATCTTTTTCCGAGAAAATCAAGTAATATATTTTGGAATCTACTTTAGAAACAGCCCAAGAGTAAAGTTCGTATGCAGTTGTAATATGGCCTTGTAGACTTGCTTTTGAAGTGTTTCGCTTATGAACGCCTCTTAAAGCGTCACAAGGCCCTTTTCCATGGCAAGTGGCAAAAATGTTCCACTCTGCATTAAGACCGAAGTTCTTATACATGTGGCACTAATTGAAAGCAGTCATCTTATTTTTGTATTGACTGCCTTCATTAGAAAAAAAATGGACATTTTTCAGGTAAGGTAGCTTTTTTTAAATGAAATTCACACAATTTGTTATAAACAGACGAACGGCAACATGGGTATGTTTAGTAAATTCTGCGATTGCTATGAAGCTTGTAAACTTTAAATTTTGTGCTTCATCCTTATAATATATGGCAAAAGGATGGCTTGTGCATTGAGCGTTTGCCCAATGAAAACCTTGCCTAGCGTCCTGATTAACAAAAGAGTAGTTTTCAGGGAAGTTAGCAATTACAATGCAGTCAGTTGCTTCCAAATTAATTTTAAGTTGTTTTAAGTAGTTACCTTGATGCGCAGCAATAAAATAATGCGGAGATAATTCACTTATTTTTTCTAGAAATGTTTCCACACACTCTTCTGCATCCATTCGCATTGAATTTAGATGACAACGATCTGTTTGCTTCTATTGTTTAAATTCTAAGGAATCGATGTTTTCAGGAAAGTTCATCAGGTTAAAGGGCGATACGGTCAAAATTTGGTCAATATCAACTTGACGTATTTCTTTCAATTTTGCATTTAAAAAACCTGAACACCCCTCATTTTGAAGGTGTGTGTGTGTAGAATGTTGCTCCTATTTTGATTTTGGAATTCACTCTTCAGTTGTCAAAATGCCGTCCAAGCAAGAAGAGCAGCGTATCAAAATTTTGCTCGCGCATCTCGAAAATCCGAGCTACTCGCACGCAAAGTTGGCAAAATCGCTAAAAGTTGCCAAATCAACCGTTACAAATGTAATTAAAGTGTTTGGGGAACGTTTGTCGACAGCCAGGAGGTCTGGATCGGGGGGAAATCGAAAACCGGAAGCCGCTGAGACGACAAAGAGAGTTGCCGGTAGTTTCAAGCGAAACCCTAACCTATCTCTCCGAGATGCCGCAAATAAGCTGGGTGTATCGTCTACAACCGTGCATCGAGCCAAAAAACGAGCCGGACTATCGACTTACAAGAAGGTAGTGACTCCAAATCGCGATGATAAACAAAAGGCTGTACACGACGATGCTGACGAAGTTTGACTGCGTGGTAATGGACGACGAAACCTACGTCAAAGCCGACTACAACCAGCTTCCGGGACAGGAGTTTTATACGGCAAAAGGAAGGGGAAAGGTAGCAGATATTTTCAAGCACACGAAACTGTCAAAGTTCGCAAAGAAATATCTGGTTTGGCAAGCCATCTGTACCTGTGGCTTGAAAGCAGCATTCATAGCTTCCGGGACTGTCAACCAAGAAATTTACGCGAAAGAGCGTTTGAATAAACGTCTGCTGCCTTCCTGAAGAGACACGTCATACTGCATGTTGCCGGATTTGGCATCTGCCATTACGGTAAAGGTCACGGAGTGGTACGACGCCAACAACGTGCAGCTGGTTCCCAGGACAAGAACCCTCCCAACACGCCAGAGCTCCGCCCTCAATTGGCGTGTTGGGAGGGTTCTTGTCCTTGGGAACCAGCTGCACGTTGTTGGCGTCGTACCACTCCGTGGCCTTTTTACCGTAATGGCAAGATGCCAAATCCGGCCAAAACAGTACGGAACGACTGTGTCTCTTCAGGAAAGGCAGCAGACGTTTATTCAAACACTCTTTCACGTAAATTTCTTGGTTGACAGTCCCGGAAGCTATGAAAATGCTGCTATAAATACTGGGCTATTGTCAAGCGGAACCTAAAGAAGACCAAAAAAACTGCTAAGGACGAGCAGCAGTTCAAGGCAAACTGGCTTTCTGCGGCGAAGAAGGTGGACAAGGTGGCTGTACAAAATCTGATGGCAGGGGTCAAGCGTAAGGCCCGGCAATTCGGATTTGGAAAAGCGGAAGCCTAACTGAATATTTTTCCTGAATTTTATACTAATTGAACTTGAAAAAGAAATTTAATTTGATTTTGTAAATAAACGATTTCACCGATTTACACGCGTTTTCCCTTGACCAAATTTTGACCGTATCACCCTTTATTCTCCAGTGTCTACGTACCCGGGCAATGATCACAGGTTTTCAACCAACATTTCTCTGTAGTATTTTCACAGAGTAATTTAAAAAACAAGTCAAGATACGTTTTAAAATGGTTAGGAATAAGTTTCTTAACCTTAAGGGTTTTAAACATTAATTTAACATTCTGATGATAAATGCAAATATTTTGAGCGGCTGATGAAAAATATTAGAAATCCAATCTTAAAGTAGGATATTGCTCTTTGAAAATTAAACACGATTCAGAAACGGTGAGTTCTTGATTTTCACATTCTAGATTAACTGCACTTGGAGTTGCTGGCTCGTTTTCTTTCTTGATAAAGCGATAAAGTCTGCAATAGCAGGTAATACAAAAGTAGGAATAGCTTTTATCCAACTTTGTTCTCCTTTCCACTGCATAACCATGTAGTTTAGGAGTAGGTTTCCTGTTACTATTAATCTAAACATGGCAATTTGAGCAGTCGTGCTTCATTGTATTAAACGTTTCTTTAGTAAGGTTGCAGTTCGGTTCACTCAATGTGGATTAATTCAAAATATGAGTTAAGTTTACTCAGTCGTGGTTTACGCTACAACTCAAATTCAGCATGAGTGCCCCTGCAATCCTTATGAGCACTCATGCTGAATTTGGACGCTAACGGACCATTGTGGCTCCAGTTATAGCGTAAATCATGGCTGAGTAAACCCTAGCAATGTTGGTCTCTGCTTTTAAACAATTTGAGGCTGATTTATAGTTCTTACAATTAATGGGGTCAGAATTGAACCAGCCTCCCCTACTTATGATGAGTACATTAATTATTGTACCCATCATAAGTAGGGGAGTCTGGTCCAATTCTGACCCCAATAAATGTAAGAACTATAAATCAGCCTCAAATTGTTTAAAAGCAGAGACCAACATTGCTAGGGTTTACTCAGCCATGGTTTACGCTATAACTGGAGCCACAATGGTCCGTTAGCGTCAAAATTCAGCATGAGTGCTCATAAGGATTGCAGGGGCACTCATGAAAAATTTGAGTTGTAGCCTAAACCACGACTGAGTAAACTTAACTCATATTTTGAGTTATTCCACATCAGGGTCATTTTGAGTGAACCGAACCGAAACTAGAATACAAATGTTTTTAGGGTGTAGAACATTTTTTCTCAAATTTAGTCAATTTTGAAGTCCAAAAAACACAATTTCTCCGACCAATGCATTCTACGTTGAAATTCTTTGTGTAATGAAAGCTTTCCATTGGTATTATTAAAAATTTGGCTACCAGCGCTATCTCAGAGAATCTTGGGAGGTCGGAATTGGCCACAGGGTCCGCTTGGACCAGGCTCCGCTATATTGAGGAATTGGAGCTCAAATCTCAAAAATTTAGACTACAAGCAAGGGTTTTCTCAGATTACCTTCAAGTAAAACTCAGCATTTAATTTGATTATATATGCTGTAGAAGGAGATGTTCGCTCATCACCATGAGGCACCAAGAGTGAACAACAATGTTTTTGGCTAGAATGAAAGATGTGAAGAGAAAGTGTTGAAAGTTCCGTCAGAGTGCTGCAGGTAGGAAAATTAACAGATGTTTTTGAAAATTGAGCGAAAGGGCATGTATCCAATGGTACTCGAACCATGGACGTCAATCTTTGCCTAACATCCCACTGCGGGGTAGGTTAGGCAATGTTAGGCAATTATAACAATTTAACGCACTTTTCTTCATCTGAAAACGAAAACCGTTTCACGATAATGTAATTTTCATTTTGTGGCTTAAAATAATAAAACGATTGTGGCCCAGAGATTTGTTTTACAGGAGTACAACGGTTCTTTATTTTCTTTTTCATTGCATTGTAATCTTTTTCCGAGAAAAACAAGTAATATATTTTGGAATCTACTTAAGAAACAGCCCAAGAGTAAAGTTCGTATGCAGTTGTAATATGATGGCCTTGTAAACTTGCTTTTGAAGCGTTTCGCTTTAGAACGCCTCTTAAAGCGTCACAAGGCCCTTTTCCATGGCAAGTGGCAAAAAAGTTCCACTCTGCATTAAGACCGAAGTCCTTGTACATGTGGCACAAATTGAAAGCAGTCATCTTATATCTGTTTTGACTGCCTTCATTAGAAAAAAAATGGATATTTTTCAGGTGAGGTAGCTTTTTTTTAATGAAATTCACACAATTTGTTACAAACAGCCGAACGGCAACACGATTATGTTAAGTAAATTCTGCGATTGCTATGAAGCTTGTAAACTTTATATTTTGTGCTTCATCCTTATAATATATGGCAAATGGATGGATTGTGCATTGAGCGTTTGCCCAATGAAAACCTTGTATAGCGTCCAGAATAACAAAAGAGTAATTTTCAGAGAAGTCAGCAATTATAATGCAGTCAGTTGCTTCCAAATTAATTTTAAGTTGTTTTAAGTAGTTACCTTGTTGCTCTACAATAAAATTATGCGGAGATAATTCGCTTAATTTTTCTAGAAATGTTTCCACAAACTCTTCTGCATTGAATTTAGATGACAACGATCTGTTTGCTTCTATTGTTTAAATTCTAAGGAATCGATGTTTTCAAGAAAATTCATCAGGTCATTCTCCAGTGTCTGCGTACCCGGGCAATGATCACAGATTTTCAACCAACATTTCTCTGTAGGATTTTCACAGAGTAATTTAAACAACAAGTTAAGATACGTTTTAAAATGGTTAGGAATAAGTTTCTTAACCTTAAGGGTTTTAAACATTAATTTAACATTCTGATGATAAATGCATACGCAGACAGTATGCGTTGCAATTGAACCAGCCAGAATACAATTTTTTGGGCGGCTACTGAAAAACATTGAAAATCCAAATTAAAAAGTAACATATTGCTCCTTGAAAATTAAACACGGTTCAGAAACTGTGAGTTCTTGATTTTCACATTCTAGATTAACTGCACTTGGAGTTGCTGGCTCGTTTTCTTTCTTGATAAAGCGATAAAGTCTGCAGTTGCAGGTATTACAAAAGTAGGAATAGCTTTTATTCAACTTTGTTCTCCTTTCCACTGCATAACCCGTTAAGTTTAGGAGTAGGTTTCCTGTTTTTATTAATCTAAACATGGCAATTTGAGCAGTCGTGCTTCATTGTATTAAACGTTTCTTTAGTAAGGTTTCAGTTCGGTTCACTCAATGTGGATTAATTCCAAATATGTGTTAAGTTTACTCAGTCGTGGTTTACGCTACAACTCAAATTCCGCATGAGTGCCCCTGCAATCCTTATGAGCACTCATGCTGAATTTGGACGCTAACGGACCATTGTGGCTCCAGTTATAGCGTAAACCATGGCTGAGTAAACCCAACAATGTTGGTCTCTGCTTTTAAACAATTTGGGGCTGATTTATAGTTCTTACATATGATGGAGTCAGAATTGAACCAGCCTCCCCTACTTTTGATGATACATTACTTCACAAATAAACCTAGATTTGTAAACATGGTTATCATGAATTTATTAGGAATAAGTTTGATAACTTCAATGAAATGATTTCCGCAGTTATTTTGAAGTGATGGAAAATGATGCTCATTCCATGCGTCTATAGACAAAAAACTTGAAATTTTCAAAAAAATTTACTCAAAAATGGCTCAATGAACATTTAAAAATTTTGGATATGTTATGTAAAAATGTTTGAATTTTTATATAAAATATAAAAATAAATAGCCGTTGTGGTACAACATTTCAAAAATCATAAAAAAACAAATATATTGACCATTTTAGCAAATTTTAGTACAATAGTTATTTTAACAAATATTTTTAATAAAAACAAGAAGTAATATTCTTTCTATTTATAAAAAAACATTGCAAATCGATCCAGCGGTTCAGAAGTTATGATTTTTCAAAAATAAAAAATTTCGAAATATGTCGATTTTTCTGGTAACCCTATATCGAACATGATCACTCTAATAAAAAAATAAAAAAATACGGGTCTTATTATTTTCGATGAAGAACATACCAAGCGATTTTGAACAAAATCGGACAACTTTTTTTTTCAACTCTATTCTTTTCCCGTGGAATCGCCATGTGTGTGTATATATATATATGTGTATATATGTATATATGTATATATATATATATATATATATATATATATATATATATATATATATATATATATATATATATATATATATATATATATATATATATATATATATATATATATATATATATATATATATATATATATATATGTGTATATATATGCTCCAATATTTTAGTCTGATAAATTAATTTAGTACTTGAAATGTCAGAAAAATTTGAATGGAACTTTTTATATATGATCCTTTTCATGCATCCAATAGAAGTTTACATGTTACAAAAATTGAATTTACTTCAAATTATTTTACAACATAAATAATATTAAACATAATCAAATTTAACAAAACATCACACATACTAAATAATTAAATTCTTTTGTTTCAGTTCCTGATGAGCCTAGAGAGATTCAACTTTGGATAGCAAATGCCCGTGAAATGAGTTTTATCAGCTTAGCAGTGCATGGACAATCACTTTTTAGGTAAGTTTAATATATAAAATATTATATGTTTTAGGTTACGTTTTTGAGATTTGGCTTAAAATACTATGTTAAGTTCCAAACAGATATTTTAAAAGAATATTTATTTTACTGCAAACACCCCGAATAAACAAGTATTTTAAAGGTTTTATACCATTTATCGTCTCATAATTATTCAAGTTATCTTCCAACAATTATAAACGGAAGATAAAGTGTATCACATCGATGATATCTTTTATGGTTAATCAAAATATTACCATAACACTAATAGATTGTTAAGTATCGTTACCATACAAAAAATGTTTTGTTCTCGAACAAAATTTTCGGTGTATTATTCAGTAAATAATTTGTGAATAATATTTTTTTTCTGCAGTTTTACTTTAGGTGGTATCGTTCAATTATGGTTCTATCATAAATTTTTTTTCAACCATTACGATGTACGTTAACATAGTTCTTGATATAGTTAAATAATATATAAATATAAAAATATATAAATAGATATAAAAATATAATAGATATCGTTACAGTATAGTTATATTATATGAGAATTTCAATTATGATGATAACTGCTACAATCATAATACAAGAATGAATAATACTTTTCCCGTTTTTTCCTCCCAATCCAAGTAAATAAAAATATATATAATATATAAAATAATATAATTACAAAATACCAGCAAAAGTAAATCCAAACCAACGATACCAAACCAATGCAAAGGTAATCCAATAAGAAAAAAGCTTGATTTATGGAACTCTAAGTAAACTAGGATATTATTTTCAGTGGAGTTATTAGTAAGAGACACTGAAGAAATCTACACATTGCAGACGAAATATGCTCAAGATAAGCAAAAGCATAAGCAGACCGATACGCTCAAGATAAGCAAAAGAAGTTGGAATTGAATGCAAAATACTAATTTTTCTTTTCGTTTCTAATTATTTTCACAAAGCATCTCGTAAAGCACGAAAAATATGTGACAGAGCAACATGGAAAGCCGTGAAATGGTTTCATTAGCTTATCCATTACAGTAGTTTATGTTTGAAAGCGATATCTTCCTCAGCAATACTTTGACCATTTTAAAATACTAGTATCAACAGTAATAAAACCACCGACAAACCGACATGAATGACAATATAAAATATCTTAATATTTCTGTTCCAATTATATTACTGACATCTATCTTCGTGTTTGCTGAGAACGTTTATTGAAGCCACAAACATGCTTGGAATCTTGATGAGAAGGTTCAGGTCTGAGAAATTCTGGACAAATTAATTTTATCTAGATAATTCTATAGGTTTTGACAGATGGGATCGCTGCACATTTGATTGGGGGCTTCAAATGGTGAGTTGACAATTTCTAAGAAGGGTGCGACCGACCTCTGGTCCTCACAAGTTCCTACCTCACGCCTCCACGAGTCATATGATCACAAAAGACTGCCAGCTGAAACATGGAGACGCTGGTTGGCGTAGCCTGGGCAATGTTGTCAATCCGACAATAGCGAAGTGAGGGGGTGCGAACGGTAAATCATATCATAATTTTCCATTCTCATATCTTTCAGTTCTTCCAGGTCGTCAAGTATTATAAAATTATTTAAAATTTAAAATTCTTATTTTTTCATGGCGGTCATACATTGCCTAAATTTTCTGATTCATAATGGATGCGCAAGTTTGTCTACAATTGCAACAAAACAGCAGTCGGCACACATGTAATTTTCAGTTCATATTACAATATACCCTCACTATATATTTTATCTTATAGGACATTGTTTATTCATAGCCATTATCATTCATCTCTATCATCTTCATCATCAATATTATCATTTTTATCATTACTTGTGTTTTCGTGATTTATGTTCTAACATTAATATTTGTTTTTTTATAATTTCACCTTATAGGTTATATATACTTTTAATTATTTTGTCCTTTATGTCGAATTATCATTATGATTGAGAAGTATCTGGTAACTTGATTAAAAGAAGCTGAAACGGAATCTATGGTAGGATTTTGTACTTATTACCTAATGTGTTTTTCATTTCCTGTTTGCGAATAGACCTTCTTCCAAATCTGAGCTGGTTTGATTCGTTCAGCGCTGTTTGCCATTCGGCTAGTGTCTGATGTTACAGTTCAATTTTTGGCATTACTGTACCATAACTCACAATATCATTATATTTGATGATATTGTTTTATCGATTTTACTTCATAGATGATTTCACCATTGCTTATTGTTTTTTATGTCCATTTGTCTTTAACTTTCTGTCAATTAAATCTTCCCTGCTTTCCCAAAACAGTAGCAATAACTATTAGGCCAGCAAAAATAAAAGCGGATTCATGTTATAAAATCAACATCAAGCTGCAAATAGTGACCATGGCAACAGTAAATTAAAATGTATAAATGTTAGTTCTGTAAAATTTAACAAACTTTTTCTGGATACCACAAATCAAGATTTTGGTGAAATGCTGCTATCAGTGAAAACGAACGAAAACGCGCTCAAGCGCGAACCACGGAACTCAACACTAAAACACTTGACTACATTTCTTGCATTTCAGGATCAACCGAATGGAGATCGTATATAATAGATATGAATGATTGTATTATTTTTCATTTACATAAATATATACACTATTATATAAATATTTCATGGGAACGGGAGGGACCATCAGGGCACCCGATTGAAGCACTCTGGATAGGGAGAGTGGAAATGCCAACTCCCCATTGCTAACAGTTTGTGAATAAAGGGCGGGCTCTTCTCCACGCCCATTGGGGCATCCTCATGTTAGATAGCTTGCTCTTGTGACCAATTGTTCGGTCTTGTTGTTGGAAGGAGATTCTTTATATCCCTGTGGATACGTATAAGTGATGTTGCCTATCGATCCATCCAACCCCTTTTTGGCCCTTCATTCAATGACATGACTAGGATAATCAGTTTTATTAAAGCTTGATCAAGTCTAACAGAGAGGAGAGCCTATTGCTGTCGGACGTAGTTTCCGTGCTACAATGGGTGGTAGTACATATCATACATCATACATCATGGGATCGCTGCACATTTAAATCAATCATTATGGATTCTTGATCAAAAGTGAAGATTGAGTTTCATGTCGGTTTGTCGGTGATAAAACTTTTGGGCACTAAAATTTCACCAATAACGTATACGCAATGTGATATTTCCGAAAGTTATTTTGTGATTTTGAGCGGCTTTATGGTATTAACGAAATGACTTATAATATTCATCTTCTATTACATTTGGTAGACTGCTCAAGGGATTATGGCTCTTTACGGGCATTGTTTTTGTTTATTAATGAAGACATCAATGGAGTTTTGAAGAAATGTATAAAAGACCGAAATGAACCATTAAAACAAACAGTTATCAGATATTCCTTGTCTCAGATTGTACACAATGGAAATACATGCTTTATGCAACCAAAAGTTTCTGAATTTTGCCGTTAAGTTAATTCCTCAAACACATGTGAACATTCAGTTAATAACAAGCTATATACTTTGGATCATGGCATAATCAATGAATACAATGAGAATGACCAATTTGAAATTTTAAGAAAAGGATATTTTAACCATTCCATGTTCAGTGCAGTCTTTCATACTCACTCCAATGTAAAACATAAGAAAAGAACTCATAATGATTGTTATTTTTCTATAATCGAAAATGAGGATATAATAGTTGGAAAAATTCAAGAGATTTTGAAAGATTTCAATGGCACATAATTTTCATTCAATCCAATACTTGCAAAAGAACTATAAATGATTGGTTTTAGGTTTCATCAATCGACAATCAAAGGTATATTGTAAAAGTCAACAATACTGTTCACAAGTGGATTAAAAGGTGTTCACAAGTGGATTAAAAAGTGAAGGTCGGTATCGTGTTCGAAAGAAATTTATTTTTCTATCCCAAACCAATGTTAAATTCCATTAACTGAAACGGAAAAGTAAAGAATCGAAAAGAAATTTCTGCAGCAGTACCCACCTGAAAAGAACAAAAAATAAAACTGGAATTTGTAAGGTTTCCACGCAAACTAATGTGAGCTGTCACTTTTACTTTCGGAAAAATGTTACGCTCAATTATTCTGTAAGTGAAGGTGACATTTCGTTCCATGCAGATCAATTGTCAAAATTCCGCTTGGTAATATTGAACAAAATTCCGCAACCTCTTTACATTTTAGGTCGATACTGGATTTTGGAAAATAAAATCTTATTAATTAAATTGCAACATACAATTCGCGTAGACTGATAAAACCACTCCCTTACAAATACATATTATAATGATCAGCATTATAACATGAGTCATAAATTTTGTGATAATAAACTAAAAATTACGTATTGTTACAACAGCTTCCTGTTTTTTTTTGTCATGACCATAATTCATATCTCTCCTTCGTTATATCATACAATTAATGAGCAAGGAATATACTGTACGGCACTGTTAATTTATTGTTGATGAAATCATTATCATATACAGAATACGCTATTTATGGTCGTTTAAAGTTTGAATGGTTTCTTACATTACAGCAGCATTATACACGGATGATACGTATAATAGTGATAACAACATGAATGAAAAATGTATAATAACGATCATACAGCTAATGGTAATTTTCTATTCGGGACACTGAACAATGCATTGGGTCCTAAAAAACAATGAGAGATTCTCTTTCGTTAAAAGTTTGTTTATTAAACGATTTGCTGATGTTTTTGACGTAATGAATCTTTAACTACACTTTAAATTTCCGTACGTTGTGTTCAAAATAGTTGAACATGTTTTTACATAGCCGTAGGCAGAGTTGCAATTCTCCTCGGTGCTAGCAGGGTGCTTAGTGAAAAGGTACTCCGGAGATTGGCAAACGCAAACTCACCCGAGAGATATTTGTTTTGTTTCCACTCTCTGCTAGACACCACAAGTTGAGTGACACCAAAGTGTCTGTCGTTTGCACCCTCACCAAACAAACAGGCCGGAGCGTGTGAGTGATCTCTGAGGAGCACCGAAGAGAGCAGAATTATTTCACCGGGGAGAGTCACCCTGGTGAAAATATTTATTGCTAATTTTATACCGCAACAGTTGAATTTGAACATTTTTACAATGTTACTGATTTCTTAATGTTCTTCGTCTTCTTTTCGGCGTATCCAAGCATATTGCTTATCGCAATCAGCTGATTGCCAGGCTCTCACAACCTAATGTTCTAGATGCACTTGCACAGTTATTAAGCTTTCGAAGCCAATCACCACCTATGCATGAATTTGTATATTTTGTGGCAAGCACAATGATACTTTTATGCCCAGGGAAGTCGATATTTATTTAAGTCGACTGGACTGTGAATCGAACCCGCCTCTTCTGGATTGGTAGTTCCGTGCTTTTACCGACTAGACTATCTGCGGCCCATAATTCGTAATGTTCATCTATGATATTCTGAAAGTACAAAAAAGGAACCGGGAGACACGAAAAAAACTTCAGACTGTACTTTCTTGTTCCCGTTTTCCAGCGATTTTTTCTTAATTTTTGACTCAAGGTTTCACTCACGTTAGTGCGGTGTAGCCCTTTTTCGCTCTTTCACTCTTCGTCGTTCACACTGAAGTGAGTGTATGAACGCTCAGGCAGCGAACTGCCAATTCTCTCGCTCTCCCGTGCTGTGTCGAACAATCTCTACTGTGGTGTCAGGAAAAAATCTCCATAGAGATTGAGTGAGATTCACCAAAGAGAGCTAAAAAAGTGCACCCGGGTGATTCTCCCCAGAGAAATTGCAACCCTGGCCGTAGGAACGCAAAGGGAAAGTCGACCAAGAGAGTCTCCCAGTATTACATAGGGGCTATGCATAAACCACGTGGACTTTTCTGGAGGAGGTGGGGGGAGGGGTTTTTAGACCAAACGCGACGCTGTTTCAAAGTTTAGCGTCTCTCTTTTCTATTCCTGTATAGGGGCGTTCTAAAATTTCTGAAATCGAAAGCGTTACAAGCTTGGAGATTTTGAACGATAATGTCTACTCTCTAGCTAACAAAAATTGTACGATAAGTATTTCAATCGAAAGGTAGAACATCACAGCTAAATCCCTGTTGCTAACATAATTCATTTTATTTGTTTAAACTAATTTGAAAGTACTTAAAAGAAAAATGTTTTGAAAAAGCAATTGGTCGAGATCATATTTGCGCCACGCTCTGATTGGTTTATACTGCCACAGTAACCGTGCCAGCTATTATAAAACGACTAAAATATTTACCTGCACTTAGTAATTCAGAAAAAGCACCAAAAAATGAAAAAAGTGCCACTAAATTATTAAGGCCTGTGCCAACAAATAATGTGTGATCAGCATTAAAAAATTAGGAATGAGCAATAAAAGATGAGAAAAGATCTTCGGATAATCTAATTGTGACCGGTAAATCTATCAAATAAAGCAACAGCTATTAGTATATGTGCAATTAAATATGGCAGTATTTCCGCCAAATTATGTAATTTGAGCACTAAACTATTCGCATATGTCTTTTAATTTTGTTGGATTTTCCCATAAAAACAGTAAAATGAGCAATGGATAAATAAATATCCATTGCTCATTTTACTGTTTTTATGGGAAAATCCAACAAAATTAAAAGACATATGCGAATAGTTTAGTGCTCAAATTACATAATTTGGCGGAAATACTGCCATATTTAATTGCACATATACTAATAGCTGTTGCTTTATTTGACAGATTTACCGGTCACAATTAGATTATCCGAAGATCTTTTCTCATCTTTTATTGCTCATTCCTAATTTTTTAATGCTGATCACACATTATTTGTTGGCACAGGCCTTAATAATTTAATGGCACTTTTTTCATTTTTTATTGCTCAAATCTCTCTTTTAATTGATGATTAATTATGCTGCCATTATAAAACATATGGGGACGTCCGACCAACCATCAGATTTCGCTGTGCATCCGTAAACGACAGAAGTGGTCGCGGAGCACGTTGGTAGAAAACGCCGTCCGTGAAAACAAGCAGACCAGAATCATCCCACGCCACCTGCAGCTGGCCATCCGCAACGGCTTGGATGTAAAAAACACTTTTCTCCGGTGTGACCATTTCACAGAATGATGTCCTGCAGCCTAAGAAGGCAGAAGAAAACTTCAATCACGAATCAAGGTCCCTTCGTAAACAACTACAATCCGTCCTTTTCAGGACGATAAAATCAATTTACCGTCTAAAGAGTTTGTTTGATTGAAATTTCTCTTGAGCTCATCGAAATGTTCATTACCACGCACTGGTTAAACATGGCGTAGCTTAAGAGGCCACGTGCTGGAGAAAATAGCCAAATCAATCGCCCACGTGATCTTTTTGGTCAAATAGTTAGCGGCGTCACCCGTCGTTCAAGGGATTGCCATGAAGTGGGGTTCGATTCCCGCTTCAGCCAATGAAACTTTTTGTAAAACGAAAATTTCCAAACTGGTCCACTGGGTGTTAGGTTATGTTGTTCGTTGTAATTCGCTCTAGGTTTAATTTTCAGTCTGTACAGTCTCGAGTTGAAGACGGTGTAAATGTCTATTATTATCGTAATATTACGAGCTGTCAAACACTCAGGCTGCCCTGCATCCCAAGAAGACCGAGAAGAAAATTTCAAACGCAAACCATGCTCCCTCCGTAAACAACTAAAATCTGTCCTTTTCAGGACGACCAAATCAGTTTGACAACTAAAGAAAAGTACACAGATAAAAAGAAACATTGAATTTTCTGTGTTATCTAATGCATATAAAGGGAATGCTAGATTTGGCAGAAAATAATTGGGTATTTCAAGTAAATTTAAGCCAGATAACGCCTGAGTCTAGCCAGTTGTATGAAAGATTGGATACATTGTTGTATGGCGTACGAAAAATTGCAAACAATTTCGTTATTTACGCCTCCTTTGGCTTGGAATTACACGAAAGGAAATTTTACGCGCTTGTTAAAATAAATAATTTTTCTGGGTATGTTTGATTGAAATTTCTCTTAAGCTCATTGAAATTTGCATTACCACGCACCGGTTCAACATGGCGTAACTTAAAAATCGCGTGTCGGAAAAAATAGCCATATCAATCTCCCACGTCATCTTCGTGGTCAAGTGGTTAGCGGAGCCACACGTCGTTCAAGCGATTGCCATGAAGTAAGTGTTCGATACCCGCTCCTGCCAATTGTAACATTTCGCTGATTGTAGATGTTTATACTGGTCGACTCGGTTTTAGGTTAAGTAATTCGTTGTAATTCGCTCTATGTTCAATGTAAATGTAAACACAGGATTCATTAAACACCAACAAGCACGTTGGACATTCAACAAACAAAATATCATTAACAGTTAATTCAACCCGAACTACAGTTTCTATATATTTTCGTAGAGACCCAATAGTAAAGCCTCACATTAAAAGCATAGGGTTTCATGGTTCTTTAGACTGAATAGTAGAAATTTATAAATTCGATGACATCAATATGTTCACATCAACTACGTCATGTTTGCAGTTATGTCACTGACATAACTCACCCTTTCATTTTTTTAAATTTCAAACTGTTTACATGAAGATAACGCTCACTGATTTACTCGACATTTTAATAGTGAATTAAAATCCCCTTTCTAGATGGCAGAAGGTAATCGTTAATTTTCAAACATTGTTTTAGATTAAATTATCCATTCCGAATGCGTAAATGGCATCATACATGTACTTCTTGGAACGGAAAAACTGGAGAATGGCAATTGTGGGTCAAATCAGAAAGAGTTGGACGAGGATTCAATAACCGGGTAAGCAACAAGCAATAGTGCAAGAATCATAATTCTTAAAATTTTATTTTGTTCCTAATGACAGCTGGTAGATCATCAAATAAAGCCCAATGGAAAGCTATTCTCTGGTGGTCCATCAATAACTGGCCCTACGGATTCAGACTTGCACTTTGAATTGACAATGGTACAACTATACAAGGTAGCTCTAAGTGCCGGAAAAGCTCATCGTGATCATAAACATCACCACGTTCATCACTTTGATCACCACGGGGGAGAGGTCACAACACCTTCAGCTGTTCCTAAGTTACCGGTGAGTATCAATCTCATTTTATCTCTTCAATAAAGTAATGCCATAGATATATTACGAAATCCGACAACCCGACGATCATCAATAAAGATAGTAGATAGAGTGGATTTATCATTCCTCTACGTAATGTAATTAGTTCGGTCGATAATTGGGCTCTGTCCTTGAAAGTTGTTTCAACTCACTTGGCGAACCTGTGAAAATCACATTTTTAAGGCAATAGGATGTTTGCCGGATTAGCTAGTTTTCAAGCTGTATTAATAATAGAACTTTTGTTGATGTTCTACAAATATCTCTTTTTTGAGCTGAAAATGTTATTTTTGTCGTAATCATAATCAATTGTAGATTTAAAAAAAGTTCACACCGATTTCAGTATACAATCGTTTTTCAACAACAACTTCCATTAGGTTGAAATCGTTGAAATAGTCAATTTGTTTACGGGCATCAGTATGTATGTGTGATGTATGATCAATTTTCATTCTCTACGTACAAATATTTACACGGTAGTCAAAAGCAAAGCACAATATACCTACATTTCAAATAATAAATAGTAAAAAAAATTAATTTATCAATTAAAATATATATTTTTAAATCATTTCAGACAGTCACTCCACCTCCGAACCCATTGCTTGCAAATGGCCAAATTCCGACAAATGTGAAAATCAATCTTGCCCAAAATCAGCAATCTGTCGGAAATCTTGGTGTTCCAGTGAAAGGCTTACCATCACAACTAATTGGAGGTTTCGTGCCATCAGACTCAGCGACTATTACCACGCAGTTCAAGACCGGTCAATTCCACATTGGTGGAAGAAATTTACAACATCAGTTGGCTATTGGCAACATTCTAGACAAATTGAAAACTAACATTGCTAGCTCTAATGCTGTTCATAGTGAAGTAGTTTTCCCCAACGATTTCCAGAAACAAACGTCTACTTCCTACATTGATTTAAACAGTCCGGCAAATGTACAAATCATTGACGAATCGCACCGACAGAAGGTGTATAAGCGCGAAACTAACAATAATGATGACAAAAAATTGCAAAAACGTGGCTTGGTCTTACTGAAGGACGGTACAATAGTCGACGACGAAGGAAAAGCAAGCGAATACATTTTTGATGGGTTAGCTGAGTTTGGTCTACCAGATTTCAAAAACAAGCTTGGAAAAGAAACTGATATTGAAAGTGAAATTCGGGAACACGATCGAGAGCCAGCCGAAGGAGAAGTTGGTGTCATAATGGGTTTGTGTACAAAATGCGACGAAGAGCCATTTGCTGGAGCTATCGTTTTTGCTTGGAAAAACCTGATAGTGCACATGGACCAGGCGTTACGAGCTAAAGCATCTCTTGTTTGTGGCCAATTTTAAATGATTGCTGGGAATGGTCATGCTGTTAAGGTATAATGATAAAATGCATTTTTATGAGTTAACATCTATCACGTCATGCTAAACACTCATACCTTGTCTTGTAAATGTTATACTTGATGCTATACAAGCTTTAGTTGTTATAAGTGGTTCTATTACCAAATAAAGTATGAAAATGTTTGTGATATCAATTCAGGAAGAGAGAAAATCCTTGTTATTTATCTAGAAAAAAAAAAAAAAACATGCATTATCCACAACTTGTACATTTATCTAAAATGCAGCTAAATAGATGAACCGATGTCACACCATTAAAGCTAAAGCATTAAAAAATATTTGTTATATTCTACGAATCCTTTGTGTAAAATGTCGGCTGTTTTGTTGCTTTGCAACACATTGTAAAGCGTTGTTTATAATAAGAAAAATATGCTGCAATCAATACTTTATTAGTGTAGAACCTATAAATAAAGCACAAATATCAAATCCCCCATACCCCTAGTGTTCAATGTAATGCTTAAAAGTTGATTATAATCCTTCTTCAATTGTGTGGCCGAAAAGATTTATAAGTCGTTGTGTGCTGTGATCGACTAATTCGTTTCTTGTTTCTTGTCAATAAGCCCAGCATTCATGTTTCGAATGTTATGCTATGTATTTGGTGGGACCAACTCGGCGTGATTAATCCCCCGACTGCACCGAATCATCGACCGATAGAGATGCACTGAGCAATTATGAAATAAGTACTTCAGAAACATCCTAAGGAAGTTAAATAAGAAAAAAGATATGAAGAAAAAAAAAAGATTTTCATTCAAATAAAAGATATTTTCTTTTTACCTATTTCGTATGTACACAGAGAACAGACGTTCTTCGATCTGCTACTTGTGTAAAACTTTAAACCGACATTTCAAATGTATGTCGTTATGCTCCTGGTAGGCGGCGCTGCAGTTGTGCGATAACTGTCATGTCAATGTTGTTATTGATAAAGCCTATCACATACCCTGAAAAGTTTTGTTTGTTTTTCTCTGCACTTGCTTTTTATACAGGCTGCCCATATTAACTATTACACACGTTTTTCAAGAAATGGTATATGGGCTTCAATGTCTGTTCTCTGTGGTATGTAGACGTTAATAGTAACATGCCCTATTGCAGTAATCCTGTTGAGTAATCCTGAAACAATGACTAACTAATAGATAGTACGGCATTAGCAGGGATCGATGATGAGTTGACCAAGTTTACTATGGTCCCCGGTTGCTTACTGTTTTCAAGAACACAAAGTCTGATTCAGAAGCCCCGGATATAAATACAAGTTCTTTTTTTAAATGCGCTGTACCGACTACAATTGTACTTTGTCTACGGATCTGATGGGATGATCCAAATACGTAAACTTGCGTTGATGGAACATAAAGAAGACGAATCCGATCTGGCTTTGACCACTAGAGTTGGTGACTTTGTGATTTTGAGAAAGCTAAGGAGTTCGAGGAGGCTATTAGAACAATTGAACATGCAAAATGTAGAGAGGTGAGAGTGGCGTCTCTAAAAATGATAAGTTGTAACGGTACATTCACGGATCTAGTAGACAAAGTCCGTGAAATTCCGGCAATTCGAATGAATGAGGAGTTCTTTGCTGTTAAACATGACAAAAAAGAACAAATACCGAAACTGGCAATGGTAGCTGCTGGTAGAGCCGGACTTTCAAGGCAATGGACACCGGAACGTAATTTTACACGAAGATCCGACGACCGATATCTGCCATACTCACAAAATAATCCACGTTACAACCAGCGATTTGGACCGCGAACAGGATGGCGTACAAGTAATGCACATAGGAGAAACATCAAAGACCGAAGCGATACTCACCGTTCTGATAGGTGTTGGAGACGTTTCAGTTTTTTTCATTTGCCTTTGGGGGACGGCAGCAAACCTCGTTTGTCGTAAATGCGGTCAGTTGGGCCATATTCAGAGGGCATGGGGGTGATTCAAAGATGACGTCCATCAAATTTCAGGTTTTTAGACCCCCCTCTGTCACACTTTGTCACAAATATGATTACCCCCCCCCCCCCTTGGATGTCACATTTCTGAAAAAAAGAATATATGCATATTGGTTTTGTCGATTTCAATAATAACGTGTATTTTAGTTCAAATTGAATCATTTGCATAATTACATGTGTATAGTTCTTCTGTCCACGGATAGGTGAAGTGTGTTTTGAAATAACTGGCAGAGATAAATCAAGATATTCGTAACAGATGGACTTATCGTATGACATGTTTTCTTCTGCAAAAAAACGTAGTTTTTTAATATATATATTTTTTTAAACTGCACTCATTTAAGAAACACGGCAGTTTTGAATTTGAAATAATCTTAGTTGAGAAGCAGAAAAAAAAACTTGACTGATTCTAATTCAGAAATGCCTATTCAATTAATAATTTCATTGTATATTTTTATTACTCTTGATAAATATTAAAGGTGCGATAGTTTTTGAAGATACAAAAACAAAGCTTTATTAATATATGCTGATTCGTAGCTTTCTCTCTAGATCACATCGGTATGAGTGGTTTACATTAACATCTTTACAACCATCGAATTAACTAGATTAAAATAGAAAAAATTTAATAAATGGGGAGTTTTAGTTGAGTTTATAACATTTTTACATACATTAATTGTTATGTTATTTATTCTCCATGCGAGGAGTAAAATTTTTAGTTTTTTCAATAATACTTACTTTAAAAATTCATAACTCATGAACCACACTCTATAATGCACTTGCACATCTATGAGATAACCCCGGGTCTAATGTGGAAACCGGTTTTTTTTTCCTCACTTTTGTGCATAAGTAACAGATTTTTGAGCAAAAGTTACCCCATAATCGGGCAAAATCTGGTTTAAACACCAGTGACTGATGGCAGTTCAGCTTAAGTGAATAATTTAAGTTTGCTGTGCAAACTTTGTAAAATATAAATTGAGTTGTAAAAAGTGCTTGAAATTTTCTAATCAACAGAAAAAAAAGGTCTGGAAAGATTCTTAAGCTAATCTAACGCTTCATTACTTGACAACTGTTGAATTGATGCGATCCCACATTACCGATGTTGATTTTGGGTTGAATAAGTGCAATAATATAATGCTTGTGGTTACTTGGGTATGATCAGAAAGTGGAAAAGAAATGGAATCATGAATACAAATGTGAGAGCGGTGAGTTTTTTGTTTTTGAAATACATCGAGGATTTTCAAGATTTACCTTGAACAGTCTGGGAAATTCTACTGAAATGATCCCACTTTGACATAGGTTTCAAGAAATCAATATTTCAATTTTGTGGGCGATTTTGGTATAGACGATGTTATTTTTCGATTTTCCTGAGCCCTAGAAACTTTTGTGAAAAAAATTGCCATTGCATAATTTTTCAGCTTGCTGAGATAATTTAAAGCACATTCCACCACAAGAATGTTTTCCTAAGACGATCAGTTTTCGAATTAGTTTTTTAAATCACAATTAGCAAAATTGTAAAAAATTCCATAAATTTTTTCATACCTCAAAAAAGAGAGAATAGCCTATTTTGAAACTTTCATACAGGACTGGAATTAAAATTTCTTGTTGATGATAAATTGATTAATTTTTTTTTCGCAAAGGATGGTGCTTTATTCAAAGTACCCGACCGTTTCTCCCAACGTTGAAATTGTGTGCAACACTTAATCTAGATCAGTGGTGCTCATCCTGCGGCCCGCCGAGGCGGCAAATGCGGCCCGCGATAGCATTTGAGAAATATGAGAACTTCATTGAATATGTAGCTATTTGCTGTTCGATTTAAGTTGCATTTCTTACTGTGCAATAATTGTGATTCTCATAGTTTTATGTGAACAATTTTTACCGTGCTTGTTACACAGATGATGAATGACCAAAAAGGCGGGATAGAAAGAAAAAGAGAATGCAGTCATATTTTCGATGTGCTGAGTTCAGGGGAAATTTAAGTAGCCAGCAAAACTTTTTTGTGTGAAGAAAGCATGAAAACGAGTTGTGCACAAAGGCAAGTTTCATTATCGCAGAAAAACTCGCTTCCCATTCGAAGCCATTTTCTGATGGCGAGTTTGTTAAGGAATGTATGGAAGCTGTGGTTCAAATGATTTGTCCCGAAAAAAGTCGCATCTTTGCGCAAGTGAGTTTGTCGCGGGCGACCATCACCAGGCGGGTTGAAGACATTGCTGAAAATCTTGTGTTGAGTTTGAAGGAAAAAGTTGCCAGCTTTGAATTTTATTCAGTGGCGCTGGATGAGAGCACGGATATTGCTGTGTCAGATACACAGCTCAATTGGCAGTTTTTATCCGCGACATATCTAAGAAATTTGAGGTGACTGAGGAATTGGCAAGCCTTTTCCCCATGAAAGGAACGACGAAGGGCATTGATATCTTTATGCTCTGTGCGCTGTTCTAGAAAAGTTTGATCTACCGCTGAAGAAAATGTCCGGAGTTGTTACCGATGGAGCTCGCTATGTGTGGTATGTATTTTGTTTTCCATCTTATTTAAATTATTCAAGCTTATACCGCAGTGTAAAGACGTGCAAGCTCCTTGAAATTCTTGCCTCAAATGTTGTGCTATTTTGAACGTCGTTTTTTGACAGCACTGGCATTATCACATTTATTATGGACATTTGATGTATTTGGCGCTAGCATCAGGCCGTAAGTTTATTTACTTCTTACTTGAAGGGTTGCATACAAATTGATGCAAAATATTCAGCTTTATCAGATTTACGGCCTTGGAAAATTTAGTACCAAGGATGGTGTTAAATTTTAGGTATTTTTCTTCATACATTTATGTATGTTTAAATTTATTTATTTATTTATGAAATATGTTCGAGCTTGTTTGTCTGTTCTCTGTGCTTAATCATTTTATTACTGAAAAAAAAAAATGTTTATTCATAGGAAAACATGAAGGTGAACACGAAAATTACCAGAAGTGTCAGAGCAATTCTCCCAGTACCATTGCATCGTGCACCAGGAGAACCTCTGCGCCAAAAGCGTGGGATTCAAAGATGTCATGAAAGATGTCATCAAAATAGTTAATTTCATCCGATCGCACGCATTGAACCATCGAAAATTTCAGGCTCTTCTAGTAGACACGGATGCAGAATATGGTGACGTACCATATTATACTGAGGTACGTTGGTTGAGCAGGGGAAAGGTGCTGCGACGCGTATTTGATCTTCAGAAAGAAATCGTCGAATTCATGGAGAGCAAAGGTACATCAGTGAAGTTTTTCGATAATACAGAGTGGGTGACAGATCTGGCTTTCCTGACTGACATTACAACGCACCTGAACGATTTGAATTTAAGTCTCCAGGGTAAAGACAAATTGGTGCACAGCATGTTTAATCAAATCAGTACATTTGAAAACAAACTCGTGTTGTGGGAAACAGATGAAAATTCTAAATTTTGTCCATTTCACTACTCTCGGAAAATGCAATGTGACGTTGACTAAAAAATACGTTGACGCACTCCAAACAATGAAAAATGATTTTTCTCGTAGATTTGGAGATTTCAAAGTGCATGACAAAATTCTAAAACTTTTTTCTGCTCCATTCAGTGTTGATGCTGAACAAGCCCCAGATAATATCCAAATGGAACTAATTGAGTTACAGTGCGACACGGAACTGCGAGAAAAATTTAATCGACATGATTTGTTGGAGTTCTATGCCAAATTTGTTCCGGAAGAGCGCTTCCCAGAGCTGCAAAATCATGCTCTTTTCGTAGCTTCTTTGTTTGGATCCACATACATTTGTGAACAACTGTTTTCCGTAATGAAGCAAGTAAAGTCAAAAGCAAGAAATAAGATAAGTGATGAACATTTGGACAATTCATTGCGTATTTCGACCTCTAGCATGAAGGCTGATCTCGATAAGCTTGCTCAAGAAAAGTGTAAGTGAATTATGTATTAAAATGCGAAAAGTTTTTTTTATTGATTTTCAAATAAATTGACTGTGATATAAATTTACATTTTGTTGTTTGTATTTTTTTTTTATTTTGGAAGAAAGAGCATTGCTTTACATTTCAGGTACATCTACTAGTAAAGTGCAGTCTTGTTAAAAGTCATGCTCATTAGATTCAAAAGCGTGGATTTTCAGGCAACATAACATTGAATACCTATAAGTTCCATGCGAAAATCAAATGATAACTCATGACAACAAACATAACCAGAAGAACGAGCGTTCAATTTTCAAAATGCTTTGATATTCATTTATGTAAACAAGTTCATTTTCAAAACGAATTTCAAAATGTCAGAAATGAAATTCAATCAGCCACAATGAATATCAATTACCCGTTGGGATCGGAAAAATGCAAGGGCAGTCCAGTCCAGGGTATTCTTGCACAACATTCCTGGTTGTTCCATGTTTGGATTAGGATTCAAAATCACTTAATAATGAAAAATCATCACAAGAGATGATATTCAGATTTCATCAAATGAAATTCATGCTTACCGATTGATAATCAAAACAACAGCGACAGCAGATTTTTGACTCGCACATAGAGTCGACTTCATTCATTGCAGCAAACAAAATTCAGTTGGCATAGAAGTGACAGTGGTAACCATGAAAACCGGGAAAGTAAAAATCATCATTACACTGGGATAAATCATTTTCACTTTTCATGAATATTTTATGAAAATTAACGTGTCCTCAAAATAAGCTGTTTTTTATTAATTATTTTAAGCCATTAAAAATAACTCATTGCGGCCCGTGGCATTGGCGCAAAATTTCATTTTGGCCCGCTGCAAGCATCTACCTGAGCACCACTGATCTAGATCATACTTCTTATTGCCAAGAAAATTTCAAGCACTAGTCGATTCCTTAATTATACACTTTTTTAAAGTAGCAGGTTCTTCCTGACCGCAATCTCCCCCATCCTTAAGCACTGTCCCATATTCTACAAAATCAAGATTTCAAGATTTATGATATTTTTGTTACCTTAAAAATAGAAAATGCTAACTGAAAAGTTTGTTCGCGTACGTATTTATTTTTAACAATGCTGTTGTTGCTATAAAAAAAGTTCAATTCATGTTACTCCAAATTCTTAACGTCACCTCTCTGCCCAGCAACTAACGACTGTTCCAGAAAGTATAAGCACACCTTATTTTAAAGGTCATTTTGAATATAATGAAATATTTCAACATGTTTTGGCTGCGTCTTTTGTTTGCACATTTCTGAATGACGTAGCATCAAAAAAGTTTGTCTTACTTGTGCACTGTGAGCGGACTCTCCGTGAGAAAATTGGCCAAGGAAGAGGGTGTAAACGTCGGAGCGGTACGATCTGCGATTCGAAAATATAGAGAACAGTGTACGTTTGAAGATGCGCCGAAGATTGGTCAGAAATCCGGTCCTGTTAGTCCGGATATCGATAAAAAAATCAGGGATGCCTACAAGCGAAAACCAGCGACTTCCGTTCGGGATGTTGAGAAAAAACTAGGGACCTCATCGAGTAACGTCATGCGTGCCAAAGAAAGACTTGGGCTAAAAACATACCGGAAGCAGAAAAAACCCAAAAGGAACCCAAAACAGGCCGCGTCCGTGAAACCACGGGCCCGCAAACTCTACCATTCGTTATTGTGTAGAAATTCTGGGTGTATAACAATGGACGATGAAACGTATGTGAAACTAGATTACAAAACGCTTCCTGGACCACAACTCTATACTGTCAGCGAAGACAAAGACATCCCCGAAACGGAGAAGGCAATTTTTACCGAAAAATTCAGTAAGAAGGTTATAGTTTGGCAGACAATATGCGAGTGTGGTAAAACATCTAGTCCGTACATCACAACGGAGACGATGAACACTCAGAAATACGTTAAGGAATGTCTCCAGAAGCCATTATTGCCGATGATCAGGCAGCACGAAGGTCATGTAGTGTTTTGGCCTGATTTGGCGTCATGTCATTACGCAAAGGACACTTTAGAATGGTACAAAAGTCAAAATGTATGTTTCGTGCCGAAGGACATGAATCCTCCGAACTGCCTGGAGGCACGTCCAATCGAGACTTTTTGGACTTTATCCAAAGCAAAGCTTCGAAAATTCATAAAACCAGCGGACGACATCCAACAAATTAAAAAAAGATTGACCAAAAGTGGTCAAAATGGTGGGAAGTACCACTGTGCAGTGCAGAATGGGTCAAGTTCGAGGAAAAGTTAGGAGTCTTGGCTATGATTAAATATTTTGATTAAACGAGAGTAAAATATCATATGAAACACAAATAAAATTATTGAAACTAAAAATAAACATGCCTTGTTCGTATTTTGACAGTGTGCTCATACCTTCTTCACTTTCAGAGAATGTGAAACGAGTGGTAACAAAGGAGATTTCAAAAATTGAGGCGAGGCATTCCCGCAACGATGAAGTGAATGATAAGGAAGAAGTAACAAAATCAGCGGAACAAGGGAGCGATTGATTCGAGATATTAAGATTTATTACATTTTTATCGTTTCAGGATTACTCTGTAGAGTAAGTAGTAGTAGTAGTAGTAGTAGTAGTAGTAGTAGTAGTAGTAGTAGTAGTAGTAGTAGTAGTAGTAGTATTCCTGGTGCAGTTGAAATCCGGAATATAGCAGTCGCGCCAATCGATTTTACTCCCGTTTCATAAGTCCAAACAATGGCGCATCTATTGCGCTGTATGGCGCATCTGATGCATCAATGAAAATGAGCGCAGACATTTTACAAAATTCCAGCAATCAAAGATACTGGATTTCTGTAATTTATAGAAACCTGCGGTTAAACTGTACAAAAACTACCGATCGAAACTGTAAATTGCTTCAGTACCGCAACACTGTAAACATAATTACGAATGTACTGTAAATTTATTCTTTTGCAAAATAAACTGTAAAAAGGAACCGATCAGATTGTAAATTTATTCGCTGCTGTCAAACGCGGCCTGCAACTTTTGGACAGCAACTTTTGGACAGCAACTTTCCGGGACCGTAGCCATATTCGGCAGGCAGGGAATTGTTGGCTTATCCCAAGGATCATCTGATTGCAGCAGCGTTTGGTGGGGAATTCGAAAAATATTTCACACATCGTTGAAAAATGTGTGTTGATACTTTGTCTTTCTACTCATTTTTTCCAAATGCTGCTTATTTCAGTGAACACTTTGGAATGCTTCAGGACAAAATTGTCACCGGGTATCATGAACTCTTCCATTAAAATCAAAATGGTAACCAAGTTTTGTTTAGCTGATTATCCTATGTTTCTTATTAACATACAAATAAATGATCTAACTAAACAACAATGAACAGGAAATGAAATCAAGAAAGAAAATCAATAAAACCCTGTTTACAAACGAACCTGTAAATTTACCTGGCAACTGTAAAATGTTTACAGAATTTTCGGTAAAAAAGTTACCAATCGTTCAGCAAAATTTACAGAATATTTCGGTAAATTTTGGCAGCTTAGTACACACCAAAATTTCAAAAACTTGTTCGGTACTTTTTTTGCTGAATTCGGTCTGTAAAACAGAAATTTCACCGAACATTTTGTAAAATATGACATTTTACTAAATTCCAGCAATAAAAAATACTGAATTTCTGTAATTTACAGAAAACTACCGAAAATTGTAAAAAAGCACTACCGATCAAAACTGTAAATTGCTGCAGTTCCACAACACTGTAACAATAATTACGAATGTACTGTAAATTTCATCTTTTGCAAAATATACTGTAAAAAAGTACCGAACTGATTGTTAATTTATTCCATGCTGTCAAACACAACCTTTTTCCGCCATTTTACAGTTCAATGTTGACCAGCTCTGTTGAGCTTCGCGGTGCAGCCAAAAATAAGTGCCAAAAAAGGAGGAATGGAACGCAACTTTCCGGGACCGTAACCCCATTCGCCAGGAAGAGAATTTTTCGGCTTACACCAGGGATCATTTGATTGGAGCAGCGTTTTCTAGTAAACGTTTCTAGGATTGGAGTAAACATCTTTATCTTTGGATTGGAGTGAAAATAAATTGGATTAAATTGGTAAACATAAATTGAATTAAATTGGATTAAATTTGCTCCAATCTTTTTTGGATTGGAGTAAACATAAATATATTTATTAACAACATATTATGTTAGTAAATGGAAAAAAAACTAGGATTGGAGCAGCGTTCGTAAAATATTGTTAACATCGTTGAAAAAATGTGTGTAGATTGTCCTTTATTTGCATTAAAGATAGGCATGCAGTTTTAACACCTTGTTTTCAAATGCTTATAAACACTCAAATAAATCTGAAACTCTAATCTGAATAAACGGAAATGAACAAGCACTTTAACTCATTAATTACTCTAAATGTAAAGATCAAGAAAGAAAATCAATAAAATCCCGTTTACAAACCAATCTATTAATTATGATGGGCAACTGTAAATTTATTATATCATTTTCGGTAAAAATGTGACAGCTCGCGTTACCAATCGTTCAGCGAAATTTACAGAACATTTCGGTAAGTTTTGACAGCTCAGTAGCGAAGTTAAATTTACTGAACGTATTGTAAAGTTGGAAAACTACCGAATACATTACCGAATGTTCAGCTGTTTCATATTCGGTAAAAAATTACAGTATTCTGTAAAAAATCTAATTGTGTAGCGAAGTCAAATTTACTGAACGTATTGTAAAACTTAAAAACTACCGAATCGATTACCGAATGTTCAGTTGTTTCATATTCGGTAAAAAATTACAGTATAATGTAAAAAAACCTGAGTATGCAGTGGTGATAGAAAGAGGCAAGTTACAAATGGCAGGGAAAGGGACGGGCCTGTGATTGAATTTCCGACCATCTGCTCAGTAAGCAGAACGGGTAACCACTAAGCAACCCAGCCGCGTCAATTTAAAATATTGAAGATTTATAGATAAAAACAAACTTACAATTATGACATTCAATTACTCAAAAAGTTGCTGTACTAAAGGTCGGAGACTAATGATATTTGTTCAATAAACTGTGACTGTTCACTTTTTTTTTGTAAAGGTCAGATTTTTTTATTTTGCCTGCCAGATATCTTATTGCCCAATGGGACTTTCAACTACCTAAGCAGGTTCGTCACCGATTGATTGTATACGGACCACTGTCATAGTATTAATTCATTCGATTTTCTGGAGAACCTGTCGTAGTTTCTGAAATGAAAACTACCAACCAAATCTTATCAAGTACAACTAACACATTGGTATTGATGTAGAAGGAGATGTTCGCTCATCACCATGAGGCACCAAGAGTGAACATTAATGTTTTTGGCTAGAATGAAAGATGTGAAGAGAAAGTGAAAGGTCCGACAGAGTGCGGCAGGTAGGAAAATTTAATGGATGTTTTTGAAAATTGAGCGAAAGGGCATGTATCCAATGGTACTCGAACCATGGACGTCAATCTTTGCCTAACATCCCACTGCGGGGTAGGTTGTAGTAACGGAACAAGTCCGCCACTTCAACAGGCAAAAATTGACGCATGGAAAGACGCTCATGTACCACTGTGGCTTGTATAGTTATTCTAGCGATCTATTGTGTGCACTCTGTTTATTGATGCGCACATGGAGGAACTCTCTCCTTTTTGGGTTTGTTTTGATTCGCACTGACTGACGATAACTAACGTTTCTTCTCGTCGTCTCCAACGTAGAGACCTCGGAGAGAAAACACCGTGAAGCGATGCGATACTGGTCCCCACCAGAATAATTAATGGTTACCACCATTTTTGGGTTTACATACATTAATTGTTATGTTATTTATTCTCCGTGCGAGGAGTAACGATTATGATGTAGAAGGAGATGTTCGCTCATCACCATGAGGCACCAAGAGTGAACATTAATGTTTTTGGCTAGAATGAAAGATGTGAAGAGAAAGTGAAAGGTCCGACAGAGTGCGGCAGGTAGGAAAATTTAATGGATGTTTTTTGAAAATTGAGCGAAAGGGCATGTATCCAATGGTACTCGAACCATGGACGTCAATCTTTGCCTAACATCCCACTGCGGGGTAGGTTGTAGTAACGGAACAAGTCCGCCACTTCAACAGGCAAAAATTGACGCATGGAAAGACGCTCATGTACCACTGTGGCTTGTATAGTTATTCTAGCGATCTATTGTGTGCACTCTGTTTATTGATGCGCACATGGGAGAGGAACTCTCTCCTTTTTTGGGTTTGTTTTAATTCGCACCGACTGACGATCACTAACGTTTTTTCTCGTCGTCTCCAACGTAGAGACCTCGGAGAGAAAACACCGTGAAGCGATGCGATATGAGCGTCTTTCCATGCGTCAATTTTTGCCTGTTGAAGTGGCGAACTTGTTCCGTTACTACAACCTACCCCGCAGTGGGATGTTAGGCAAAGATTGACGTCCATGGTTCGAGTACCATTGGATACATGCCCTTTCGCTCAATTTTCAAAAAACATCCATTAAATTTTCCTACCTGCCGCACTCTGTCGGACCTTTCACTTTCTCTTCACATCTTTCATTCTAGCCAAAAACATTAATGTTCACTCTTGGTGCCTCATGGTGATGAGCGAACATCTCCTTCTACATCATAATCGTTACTCCTCGCACGGAGAATAAATAACATAACAATTAATGTACATTGGTATTGTTTATCTGGCGGATCTTAAGATAAAAAATTTCCCTGCCATAGATGGATTTCAAATTTATTCACCTTCCGATACGTACATGTGGATTAATTGTGGAGTCTCAGTTTTCTTAGATTAACTGCGGTGAAGTTCGTAAGAATTAAGAAAAGGCCACAATCATGGTCAACATGCATCCCCACTTCGAATTATAAAAACCTCAAATCTTAGAAACTGCAAAGGTATTTAACATCTCCTAAACATTCGACTTTATCGAAAAAAGAACTCTTGACTTGAACTGATGCGTTTACCGCTTACACTTTGAGACCCCTTAATTTCTGCCCAATTCACCGTTATTCGCCAAAAAAATGTCTTCAGTGATTCTTTTAGTCACCAACGATCCAACGACAAAAAAACTGATATGCGCGAGATCTCCTCACATAACGATCGTCATGAAATAGTAAAGAAAAATCCAATTAAGGTTACGGATCAAACATTTCGAAAAGGGTAATTACGTTCTGCTATCTGTTAAATTCCTTGGGGTCCTCCCTTAGCTCAATCGGTAAAGGCATAAAGCAACACCATGCTGGAGGTGGCTGGGTTCGATTCCCGGTCAGGTCTAGGAATTTTTCGTTTAAGAAAATTTATCAACTCCCTGGGCATAAGGTATGGTTGTACTTGCCACGTAATCATACCAATGCAAAAATTGTACTTGTCATCGAAAGCTCTCAATTTATAACTGTGGAATTGCATTTATTTATTTATTTATTTATTTATTTATTTCGTCAATCATCATTGTAGACTACATATACATTTACATTTATTCATTTATATTTACATTTGTATAAAGTTAGTATCTATGAGGTATAACTCTTGCAGTCAATTTTTTTCTTATTGCCGCTTTAGGCATAGTAAAATCGATTATTTCACAATATTCATTATATATGTTCATCATTCTGTTCATTGGTCTATTGCTAGCATAAATTGTTCTCTGAGGCCTTACATGAAATAGATTTCTGATTCTTAAAATGCGTGATGTGTATGTATGTATGGTAGCCACCATCCCCTCTAGCCCTTGGCTTGGATGCAGCTCCACTTAATAGCAAGATCAAATTGGGCCACCGATCTGAATTCGCACTATCGCTGTATGAAGGGCCAAAAACGGAGGGGTGGACCCGTAAGCAGAGACACTTACACGAAATCCACGGGAAATTAAGAATCTCCTTCCAACGATATGATCCATCAAATCGAATAACACAATTCGCAATACTCATTAAGCTTTCTACAGGATGGCTTGTTAAGAAGGGCGCGTCACTCTCCCTGAAACTGTTGGAGTAGAACTCGCAGCACCACACTCGAATCGGTAGGATAAGAAATGATACTGTTTGTTCCCTCCTAGACTCAGGCAGTCAATCAAACCATCGTCCAGTTTCAGCTTGAATGATACCCTGGTGCTCCCTCCCAACCCAGTATTTATTATATTTATATAAATATAGATGTAATGTAATAATAATATGTTATATATGAATATATGGTAGAGCAAAAATTATACAAGGATATTTAGTTAAATTATGTAATAGTTGGAGTTCACGAGCCTATGATAACCATGTTAAACTAAATTAATTAACCTGCTGAAATAATAATATTAAGGCAGTAATAATAATATGCAGCTTCGTACCACTTTGTATCACTGATAGGTGACTGTATCTCTGGAATGTGAAGGTCATCTTGTTATTCATTGAGGTATAAATATCAATAAAGCATTCAATTGTATATAAAACCATAATATTATATTATTACGTATTTAATCATGACATATAGATATGTAACCTTCTGGAATGAAGAGCATTTATTAATTTTGATTATTATTTGATATAATGTAATAAAATAAATATACCGGCCGGATCACCAATCTGAAGCAATTAAAATTTTAATAATTATTTTATTACTTCTTCCATAATATTATATTTATGATATGCAATTAATAATGATGAACAGCTGTGTTCCGCTGAACCGCTCAAATAGTAGTTGATGATCGTGTACTGAAATGTTAAGGTCATATTACGCCATTTAATGGAAAATATAATGAAGGAATTAAAGGTTGAGTGGTCGAGAGAGTCGTCAACATTTCTATTAATGAAAATATGCTAGAGCTCGTAAAAAACATGCAGCATATAATAACACATACTAGTATCTACACATCTATATATACATCCATTGCTACTTTCGAAAAGGCCACTCCGACGGTGCTAGATACAGCTGAAAATTGATCCCCATTCTTACTGCTGCTTCTACCAGAAGATGATCATCCTATAACCGCAAGACCTCCTCTCTAAACTGTATGGTACCTGAGAGAAATTTACCTTTCTGGCGTAATAAATGTAATGAAATATACAGAATTAGGCTATGAATAAACAATGTCCTATAAGATAAAATATATAGTGCGGGTATATTGTAATATGAACTGAAAATTACATGTGTGCCGACTGCTGTTTTGTTGCAATTGTAGACAAACTTGCGCATCCATTATGAACCAGAAAATTTAGGCAATGTATGACCGCCATGAAAAAAAGAATTTTAAATTTTAAATTATTTTGTAATACCTGACGACCTGGAAGACCTGAAAGATATGAGAATGGAAAATTATGATATGATGTACCGGTCGCACCCCCTCACTTCGCTATTGTCGGATTGACAACATTGCCCAGGCTACGCCAACCAGCGTCTCCATGTTTCAGCTGGCAGTCTTTTGTGATCATATAACTCGTGGAGGCGTGAGGTAGGAACTTGTGAGGACCAGAGGTCGGTCGCACCCTCCTGCCAAGTTGTCAACTCACCATTTGAAGCCCTGATTCTTAAAATGCGTGATGGTGCATAAAAGTTCAAACTTTCTAAAAGGTTTGCCGAATTTATACGCTGCGAGATAACATTATTAACAAAACAGATCATAGCAATTTCTCGTCTTTTCTTCAGTGATTCAATATCAATTAACATGCAACGAGACTCATACGAGGGAATAGGAAATGAATTCCAGCCTAGTTTTCTAAGAGCAAATAACAAAAATTGTTTCTGTACAGATTCAATACGACTAATGTATGTTTCTTGGTATGGAGCCCAAACAACAGAGCAATATTCGAGAATGGATCTTACGTACGTTACATAAAGTGTTTTGATAGTATATGGATCCTTAAAATGATAACTGAACCTTTTGATGAATCCTAACATATTATTTGCTTTGAGAATTGTTGCATTAAAATGATCTACAAAGGTCAGTTTAGAATCAAGAATCACTCCTAAGTCTCTAATTTTATTGCATCTTTCAATTAACTGATTTCCTAGATTATACGTGAAATCATGTTGAGTACGTTTTCTTGAATATGAGATGATGTTACACTTTTTTATATTAATATCAAGCAGACTTTTAGCACACCATTTGTAGAAGACATCAATTTCACTCTGAAAATGTTGCAAATCTAACTCACTACAGATTTCCATATACAGTTTCATATCATCAGCATAGATAATAACGTTAAGATGATTTAATACAAGATTAACATCATCAACAAAAAGAATAAATAAAAGAGGACCTAAATGAGATCCCTGTGGAACTCCTGAGGTAACATTAACTGATCTAGAGATCTTTCCTTTGAAACGTACCTCCTGTGTTCTATCTGTCAGATAAGATTCGATCCACTTTAATAGTGTCCTGGTTAAACCTACTCGCTTAAGTTTGAAAAGTAGCAATGGAATGTCAACTCTATCAAACGCTTTGCTGAAGTCAGTATATAAAGCTTCCACAAAATTTCCTCTATCCATTGCACCTAAAGAAAATTCTACAAATTCCAATAGATTAGTAGATGTTGATCTGCCTTTGAAAAAACCATGTTGAATGATTCCACGCCAAATCGGTCGGTCACCAAACTCAACTATCTTCGATTTTGATGAAACTTGGTACACGTCTTCGGTATGTTGAAAAAAAAAAAATCCACTGGTGTTAAGATTATTTGGATTCAAGAGTAACTTTTGAGATGGGTGTATGTTTTTTTTCCAACATTTTACTTGAAAAATCGTAGTTCAAAAACCATTACATTTAGAGAAAAACTTTATATGGGGGAGTTGTAGAGAACTAAAAAGGCTTTGTAAAAAAAATGTACACTGAAAAAAAAAAAATTTTTTCATAAAGAAAAATCGAAAATAAATACTAAAAATCAAATATAAAAAAAAACATATTTTTAATATTTTTCAAATTTGTTTTGTGGAAATTTGAGAAAAAAGACACGTTTTGAAAAAAACTCTAGGATGGACGCTTTTATAATAAAATTTTTTTTCAAAGAGCAAACTTTGGTGCATATTTCAAATTTTGGTTATTCATTATTATAAATGAAAATTAATTATACAATATGATTTTGGAGATCATTAAAAACAATAATGATCATAATGATAAATCACCTGAACGCAACCGTTTTCGAGATTTTTCGGATTTTATTTCAATAGAATGAAAAATCCTCAGAAAATTCGCTCTTTTCTTAAGTTAATCGAGATTTCCACGAGAAATGATAAATTTTCCAAGATCTTCATATTATAACGTTCACATTACTCTAATGTCCTCTTTTCTTTTGATATCAGGATGATAAGAAGACTCATTTGAAAAGAACAAGATAAATAGCACTATTGTTTTAATATTGCAATCAATATATTTATAATTGTTTTATGGCTGTATCGGTCGGGTCGCTCAGAGAATGAAGGGAGCGAATTTGCTAAAGCGATGAAAGTAACAGCAAGATAGATGTCGCAGGGGCGACAAGTGTGAAATGGACAGATGATGAAATTATGCGGAGGGTCATATAGAAGAACCATATTAATCGAACTGCTGACTATTTTGCCAAGCTCCAACGATGTTAGAGGTCGGGTGTAGTGTGTGAAAACTACACTCCGAACAGTTCGGTGATGTAGCGATGAAAGTAACACATATTGTTTAAGGTAGGTAGACAAATAGCAGCTATAACGTATGTCAGGTATATCTTCTCATAAAAAAACAGCTAATGTACGCTGCCTGTAAACTACCAGAGATGTTTTATACCTGCATTTCCAACGGTACCACAGCCAATATATATGCTCATACATAGTCGCATTCATCAGTAAAATCTATCTGAGTGAACTGAAAATGGAGTTTAACATGAAGAAGTGTTGTATGCCGTTTCCCACTAAACGATGCTCAAAAAACCTTCGTAAATTAACCGAACAAAATGTCAAAAAACTCAAGTTTATGGGCAAAACACATTTGGACACTTCTTTGATGATTTGTGATAATTGTCGTTTGCATTTAAATAGAACGGAACAATCCCATGCTGCAATTTCGGAGCCTAGTGAGAAACCATCAATTACTAACATTATGGATCCACAACCATCTACATCACGGCAAGTAGACTTGTATGGTCTCGAGGAAACGCCATCGGCAATATCATTAATGTCAGTGCCATCTGATAGCAGTGTGCAAGATTATTCAAGGCGCCATAATATTGAGCTATTTAACAAGGGCGTAGCTGGAATCAACGTTTCGCCAATATCGGCTAAAAAGTTCCTGAACGTAAATTATGCCCGCAAAAAGTTCAAAGATGTTTCAAACGGCATTCGGACACACATATTTGGGGATCAAGCGGAGGAGGATGACCTGGAACAATTGAGAGTGAAAGCAGCCGAATATGACGAAATAATCACGCAGCTAAAGGACCGGTATGCTGATCCAGAAACTTCGAGGGACGATCAAGTAAGGATACTTTCGGTTTTACCACAATCTTGGACAAATCAAAGAGTAATGGCAGAATTTGGAATAACAAACAAGTACATCGTATCACAAGCTAAATTCCTTGCAAAGCACGAAGGTGTTTTAGCTGCCCCTAACGAAAAGCTTTAAGTGAAGCTTTTTCAATCGACGAGCTGTTAAGAGTAAGTAAGAGGCACATACATGTGTTTTAAAAAGGCTAAAAACACAAGAGAAACAATCGTTAGCTATTGTTGTTTTAATATCACGAGTAATTTATGAAAAGGGCATATTTTTTGAGGTTTTGAAATTTTATTGAAAGAAAATCAGAAATATCTTGAAAACGGTTGCGTTTACGTGGTTTATTATGATATTCATTATTGTTTGTAATGATCTCCAAAACCATATTGTAACATCAAAAATTTTTTATAAGAATGAATAACCAAAATTTGAAATATACACCAAAGTTCGCTATTTCAAAAACTTTTTTATTATAAGAGCGTCCATCCTAGATTTTTTTTTAAACGTGTCTTTTTTTCTCAAATTTCCATACAACAAATTAAAAAAATATTAAAAATATGTTTTTTTAGATATTTTATTTTTAGTAATTATTTTTGATTTTTCTTGATGAAAAAAAATTTTTTTTTTCTGTGTATATTTTTTTAAGAAAGGTTTTTTAGTTCCCTACAATTCCCTTATATAAAATTTTCCTCTAAATGTAATGGTTTTTGAACTACGATTTTTCAAGTAAAATGTTGGAAAAAACACATACGCCCATCTCAAAAGTTACTCTTGAACCCAAATTATCTTAACACCAGTGGAATTTTTTTTTTCCAACGTACCGAACTCATGTGCCAAGTTTCATCCAAATCAATGATGATCGGGTATGATTTTTGGGATTTCCGGCACATTCTGGATGGAATCCCTCTGTTGATTATTCGAAATCCGATTTTTTACCTGGTTGAATAATTTTTGATTTACAATCGCTTCAAACATTTTAGGAATGCTTGAAATGATTGCGATTCCTCTATAATTTTTAATGTCTGATCGTTTGCCAGATTTAAAGACAGGTATTAAAAATGATTTTTTTCCAGAATAGTGGAAAGTCTCCTGATTGAAGTGATAGATTAAAGAGCCAAAACAGGGGTTTAACAAAAGAAGTTGCTAGTTCTTTCAATAGTACTGGAGGTATCCCATCTGGACCAGGTCCTTTTCCAGCATCAAGGCCTTTAAGTGCCATTAAAATTTCTTGAACAGTGATGTTTTCAACTGATACGTCATTTTGATGCTCAGGTAGATAGGAAAAATAGTTGAGGTCAAGAATATCGTTGGATTTCTTATAAATATTTTGGAAAAAGCGTGCAAACTGATTACAAATGTTCCGCTTTCAGAACCATCAAACTCTTCAAACTGCATGCGGAAGGAAAGTTACACGTTTTCATTGTTTCCTTCGTGAAGTTAAAGAACGCCTTTGGATCGGATTTATATTATTTTCTACTCTTGTATTGTACCTTTCGTATGCTGATGATATTTCTGCATCAAGTGCTCTACAAATATCTATGTATTTATCTAAATTTGGTAAACTTTTTGATTTTTTTGTATGCTTTGTGAGCATTTTGTTTTCTGTTTTTGAGATTTTTGATTTCACGTGTATACCATATCGGTTGCTTATAGTTTGTTAGTATTCTCTTCTTTTTCTTTGGAACGTAATCGTCAATAATTGCATATAGATTGTTACAAAATATGTCAACGGCCTTGTTCGTGTCTTTTTCATTTTTTAAAAGGTTCTGCCAATCTATATTTGTTAGTTTTCTGTTAATTTCAGTATAGTTTATGTTTTTGAAATCGTAAACAAGTTCATAATCGGCAGCATAATTAATCATCAATTAAAAGAGAGATTTGAGCAATAAAAATGAAAAAGTGTTACTACTATTATTCGTGCCAACAAATAATGTGTGATCAGCATTAAAATTAGAATGAGCATAAAGATGAGAAAAGATCTTCGATAATTCGACCGGTAAATCTGTCAAATAGCAACAGCTATTAGTATATGCAATTAATATGGCAGTATTCCGCCAAATCATGTATTTGAGCACTAAACCATTCGCATATGTCTTTTAATCTTGTTAGATTTTCCCATAAAAACAGTAAAATGAGCAATGGATATTTATTTATCCATTGCTCATTTTAATTTTTTTATGGGAAAATCAAACAAAATTAAAAGACATATGATAATAGTTTAGTGCTCAAATTACATAATTTGGCGGAAATACTGCCATATTTAATTGCACATATACTAATAGCTGTTGCTTTATTTGATAGATTTACCGGTCACAATTAGATTATCCGAAGATCTTTTCTCATCTTTTATTGCTCATTCCTAATTTTTAATGCTGATCACACATTATTTGTTGGCACAGGCCTTAATAATTTAGTGGCACTTTTTTCATTTTTTGGTGCTTTTTCTGAATTACTAAGTGCAGGTAAATATTTTAGTCGTTCATAATCAGTATCTTCTGGACGTTGCCTATGAGAATCTGAGAATAATGAATATTCGATAGCAGTATGAAATTTTTCATTCTTCCATAGTGGGTCTAAAGCTTCGTCAATGCTAAAATCTTCAGTACAATTAGTAAAACAAAATCTAAATAGCAGTCAAGCTGGTTCCGAACATGATTAATTTGATGAATTCCTAGGTGGCTGATTTTATCAAAGATAAGTTGTAAAGTTTCATTTTCACCTATAATTGGAAGCAGTAAGGATTCGTTATCCTTATCGTGAATAAAATCAACTGTTTTCTGGTTAAAATCTCCATAGATGTGAACCTTGGTTTGAGGCTCCAAAACTTGAAATCTAGATTCCGCGATGTTTAAAAATTTGTCATATGAAGCTTTTTAGCCGTATGTGGAGGAAAGTAAACAGATACAAAAAGATGAAGTTCGCCATTCATCGTTACTTTTACCCACACGTCTTCAAATTCTTTATGTTTTTCACTAGGGATTATTTCGGCTTGGAGGTTTGCATTGACGGCAATAAGCACACCACCACCGGATTTTTTCTCTGATAATGTCAAGTCACGGTCACATCTGAATACATTAAATTTGCTACCGAAAACTTCCTCACTTTTGATTTCATCAGACCAACTTGTTTCAGTTCCTAATATGATATCGTATAGACAACCGTTAATTTTATTCCGAACTTCGTTAATTTTTTGTGCACTGCGCATACGATTAAAATTTTGACAATAAACTATTGTTTCAGTTAATTCTATTTTATTATACACACAAGACTCACTTGAAGAATGAGGAATTACTCTCATGTGGATCAGCTTCCTCAAATAAACGCGTCAAATCTATGAAGTCTTCCTCTGAAGAGGGCGTCAGTTTCGGCGAAAACACGTATGTTCTACTTGTACACGCCTCACACGATGTCGATGAGCTCGCATGGGCCATACAAGATAAGTTTGAAGGGACGCTCGTTGGATACGGATTTAAGGTTTCCCTTTGTAAATTGAATCTGCGGTACATAATTACCCGGTGGATTGAGAAACGATCTCTTGCTGATGCGAGAAGCTCTCGATCAGTCGGAAGGATATTTAAACTGTTCTGGTTTCTGAAGTTGAGATAGCTAGAGTTGTTGTAGTTGGCGTTGTTGGAATCATAAGCATTGATGGGTTTTTCCAACGTGTTGTATCGATTTATGTTGTTGGCGTTGAAGTGAACGTTGTTCACGCATGGATTATGTTGGTTAGAGTTGTAGTTGATTTTTGTTATTTTTTGTTGCTTTCTGCGTTTTGCCGCTTTGTCGGCAAGTTTTTGTTGCTTTAGGCGACGTAGTTTACGCTCATCATAGTCGGACCAGTTTGCCCTCCATACCTTCCTGGTACCGAGTAGGCGTCACCCAGAGTTGTCGCTTAGTTCAGTTTCCAAGCTGGGGTACGAATCGTCTGGCGGAGGCAAAGGGACAATACTCCGTGATGATGATATGTTTGCCGATAAGGATTTTAGTTCGTCTATAATATCTAGCCCGAGCATAGAATTCCGCATGCATATTGCAGCTAGCCGCTGTATCTAAAGACAATTGATTTAGTTGACTAATTTCATTGTTTATATTGCGCAGGTCAGTTGATAATTCTGAAGTCAACGCTTTTATCGATGAATGCACATTTTCCTTCGTTGCTGACATCGACGTGTCAAATAACGAAGTAACGTGATTTTTAATGGCAACGACACTGCCAGATAGACTACTTCCTTTGTTTATTAAGGCCAGATCATGTTTTATGCTTGTGAGTGATATTTCTAGGCCTTCAATTGCTTCCTGACCATGCTCGGCTTTTTCTTGATGTAGTGCAAATCGATGCATTACCTCTGTATTAGCATTTAATTGCTTCTCAAGAAGTTTTTGCTGCTCGACGAGGGCATTGAATTCTAACTTTGCGTGTAAAAATTCTTGACAAGAGTAGCAGCACGGTAGTACGTATGAGTTTACGTCCACCACCTTCCTGTCCTTCCTCCGTAGTGAGCCCCGCTGGACAGTCACACCAATGCATGCCGGATGATATTTCCGCTGGCACCCTACACACGACCACATAACTGAATCGACAGAGGTGTCGATAGCACAAGTTTCACAGTCCATGATATTTACGAAAGAAGAAAACAAACAAAGCTGAATCAGACAAAATTAAGTAAACGAATCGCGTGCGGCAAATTTATCGTATTTAGAGCTAATTAAAAAAGCGTCCGTACTGATCGACGACAAAAATGGAAGTTTAAAACATAATGTTGAGAGCAAACAATAAGCGAATTGTAGAACGCAATAAGCTTGAAATGCTAAAGAAGATGATCTGTTAAACAGTTATTAATAAAATGCGCATTTTTATCGCCAAGAACTTCGCATAGACCGGCGCCGTTGATGTTATGGTAAGCGTGACTGGCAATCAAGTGGACTGGGTTCAATCCCACTGCGGTCAGTGTGATTTTTCTGAGGTGAAAAATCTCTGGGGTTTCTTGGAAAGGGAAGTAAGTTGTTGGTCGCAAGTCATGTGTTAGGTGAGTGCGATATTTAGTGTCCAGGTGGTGAAGTCGTGAAGTTGTCTGGCGTCGGTGGTAGTTTTCACGAGGGAATAGGCCGACGGAAAATAATCGAATAAAACTAAATAAAATCTTCGCATAAGCGGCCCCAAACCCCATCATAACCGATCGCCATCTACGATCTTCAAACTGGATTCGTCAACAGAGAAAGCCAATCGTCAAAGAAAAATCGATCAATGAACAAAGAGTCAGCACTCCCATTAATCATTTTTTCTCTGTGAGTACTACCATTAATGTTTATTTTACACACAAGATTTAAACACAAGATTTTGAAAGAAGGACTTACGCCTCTTTTTCTATTCCTGTATAGGGGCATTCTAAAATTTCTGAAATTGAAAGCGTAACAGGCTTGGAGAATTTGAACGATAATATCCACTCTCTGGCTAACATTTCAATCTCAAACCATGATCCCTCCATAAACAACTATTATAAAATCTGCTTTTTTTACACTAATAAAATTGTAAACTTAAAATTTATTTGATTAGAGCCCATACTCTATATAAGATATTCCAAACATTATTTTTATTTGTGTAAGTATAAAAATTATTATACTACCCTTACCTTTTATAAGGTAACTTATAACACGTATAGGTGTGTCAAATATTATTTATGTGTGAGCTGCCATAAAATTTATGGTTCGCATCTTATAGTTAAAAAATATATGATTTCCAAACATAACTTTGATGTTTGAGTACACGCTGTCAAGATGGCGGCAGAAGATCAATTTTCATCAATAGTTTTAATTCGTCTCGATGTTCCTGCAGAACTTCTGGGAATTTACAAAGGTATTCGTTCATTTTATTTATATTAACTATCAATTAATTATTCTCCATTGTTTTCAGCACACAAAAAAATCACCACAGATAATATGCTGAATATCTCTCGCGATGAGCTAGCAGATTGTTTGTCATTTGAGGAAACCGCATGGAATGTCGACGAAATCTTCCGCCGGACAACTGGGTGGTGCAAGTCTAACGTGAGTGTGTTCATTAAACAATATATGTTTAAAATAACATTTTTTTGAACTTTCCACAGAGATACGACCTTGTCAGTTTTGATGATGTATATTTGTAAGAGGAGTACAGACAGGATGAGGACCTATAGGAAAAGGACTTCCGTGAAGAGGATGAACGAGAAGAAGACGCACGGGAAGATAACACACGGGAAGAGAACGTAGAGGAAAAGGTGCTTCCGACAGACACAAGATGAATTTACGCAAAAACACATCATTATTCTAGTACAGATTTTGTAACAAGTTATACCAAGTTACAAAATAAATAGAATGAATGACATATATGCTTTGTCGACAATTTCATCCGAACTCCTAAAAGTAAACAACATTCATCTGAATCATACACATAAACTTTATAGCACATTGAAATGAAAGTTATAAACCTCACACAAAATTTTATTTGAATCACACACATAAACTTTATAGCTCATTGAAATTAAAGTTATTAATTTCTGCATACATTTTATTTGTCAGAGCAAATTAATTTTATTTGTGGGAAATTGCATAAGTTGTATGTTGGTTACACATATTTTTTATTTGTCGAGTCAAATTGCAAAAATTTATGTAGTTTCACACATAAAGGGTATACGGAAATTGGCCTCGGTGTGGGACAACCAAATCAATTTGCCAACTACAGAAGAGTATGTTTGATTGAAATTTCTCTTAAGTTCATTGAAATTTTCATTACAATGCACCGGTTCAACATGGCGTAGCTTAAAAACCGCGTGTCGGAGAAAATGGCCATATCAATCACCCACGTCATCTTCGTGGTCAAGTGGTTAGCTGCACCATTCATCGTTCAAGCGATTGAAGTAAGGGTTCGATACCCGCTCCAGCCAATTGTAACTTCACGCTAATTGAAGATGTCTATACTGGTCCACTGGGTGTTAGGATAAGTAATTCGTTGTAATTGCTCTATGTTCAATGTAAATGTAAACACAGGATCCATTTAACACTTACAAGCACGTTGGACATTCAACAAACAAAATATCATTAACAGTTAATTCAACCAGAACTAGTTTCTATAAATTTTCTTAGAGAACCAATAATAAAGCCTCACACTAATAACATAGGGTTTCATGGTTCTTTAGACTGAATAGTAGAAATTTATAAATTCGATGACATCACACGCAGTCCTTGATGTTTACCATTGGCGTAACTACTGAGTGCCTAGGGGCTCAGGCCCTCCAGAATTCTGTAGGCCCCCTCAGGATTTTTCCCTAATATACACTTTGGTTTTTTTTTGCACGGGTTGTTTTCGGCGATAAATTCAGAACGGAACAACTTATCGACCTTATTCAAATCCCATTTCACGTTTTGGGCCATAAGTAATCATATGGCAGTTTTTCAAAAATTCACAATTTTGGTGTATTTTGACCATTGCGTGGAAAAGCAACGCATACAAAAAAAATCTAAGCAATATAAAATGTTGAGGCATGTGAATTTATCAACTCTTTTTAGTCTTTTTTTACACGGTTCCATACTAAAAGTGGACCGTATCCCCCGTGCAAAAAAATCCTTTGTGTATTTCCAATTTGAAATGAGGCATCATTTATAATCTCTGCGGAATTGTACAAGATTTCAATTGAAATTGCGTTGGGCATTGATTCCGGTCTATAGACATTATCCAAACTCCAAGCTATTGCATATTGGTATATAATTTTACACTATTTCTGCGAAAAATCATTTCCCGGAATTCACTTCCCAGAGACCTTTATCTAGAGGCCATTTTTCAAAGGTTATTTCACCTGCTCTCTTCCTGGTTACGCCTATGAACTTAGATATCAGGGTACAAAAATCAGAATCGAACTTACAACTTAAGAATTTACTAACAGTCATGTGCACAAAAATAGTATATCGCGGTATTTGGTTTGTTTGTTAAAAGTTGATTTATTAATTCCATTTACTTTTTTGTTCACTTTGTAGGTATTTGAAAAATAATCCCTTCTTATTTTCAATTCTATGAACATAGGATATCTATGTACCTATTTTAATTGATTTATGCAAGAAGATTTTACAATAATGAGTTTTGTTTAAAGGCGCATTTAAGAATTCGCGATATTATTTTCTCTTGTACGAAAATTTTAGTAGAGTATAGATTCCCCAGATTGATTAGAAGTTTCGAAGCAAAATATGAAGATAGTAGTTTATTCCTTAACAATAAAATTTTCAAAAATGTAGTTTAGAAGTAAGGTAAACATATAATCTAATAACCAAGTCGCAACCAAAAGCAGCAAATAATGGCTTAAATAAGTCACCTACCTAGCCCTTTCCAAACGACAATGTAACCCATTAACCTCGAGCTTGCCACGAATAATTGGCATCCCACTTTTACTAACCTCGAAAAATAAAATTTTATTAAACAACAATATTGAATATCGGCTCCGTAAAGTGTTATACACGCCTGAGCCTAACAAATAAACGAGCTGATTAAAAAACATATAATTTGGTACATTTCTGAAATAAAAAAGTTGTTGGGATTGGACTTCAGTACCACTAGTTGATGACATAGACTGCATAATGGGCATGTGTTTCATCCCCACTATTCACAACACAGTACTGACGAAATGCATATAGTAATTAAAAGGTCATTTCTGGTGGCGACTTCAGCACTGTCAACGTAGACAGTATTCTGAACGTTGATTCCAGGAAGTGTTTGAAATAATTATATAATAGTCGACTTAGACATCTTTAGTTAGAAATTGATTCAAAGTTGTTGGGTGCAATATTGCAGGGATGGGTACTATGACATGGGAAATTCTACAACTTTTATAAAATACGAAGACAAAATATCTAATACTTCAAATGGTGCTCACGCGGTCGACGTATGCTAGTGTGACCATGGTATTCGTCCTAGTAATGGGGAATGCTGGAAAGGGTCCAGCTTTGACAAACAAACAGTCATGCTAAGCTTTGACAAACAAACACTCCACCTCAAGAAAAAAATCAGTACATACCCTACTCACAACGCTATCCATGACATGAAATGGACATTATTATTCATGATATTTTATGTAAATTGTAATTTTCTCGTCTTTTTTGTAAAATGTTATTCATTAATATAGGGGGAAAACTTGCCACTTTTATTAAAAATATGTTTGACCTGTTGAAACTATTGTTTATCTATTCTTTTCTACAATTATTTTAAATAATTGATAATAGTGATCCAGGACTCCAGTGATCATTGATCTAAAGGGCGATACGGTCAAAATTTGGTCAATATCAACTTGACGTATTTCTTTCAATTTTGCATTTAAAAACCTGAACACCCCTCATTTTGAAGGTGTGTGTGTGTAGAATGTTGCTCCTATTTTGATTTTGGAATTCACTCTTCAGTTGTCAAAATGCCGTCCAAGCAAGAAGAGCAGCGTATCAAAATTTTTGCTCGCGCATCGCGAAAATCCGAGCTACTCGCACGCAAAGTTGGCAAAATCGCTAAAAGTTGCCAAATCAACCGTTACAAATGTAATTAAAGTGTTTGGGGAACGTTTGTCGACAGCCAGGAAGTCTGGATCGGGGGAAATCGAAAACCGGAAGCCGCTGAGACGACAAAGAGAGTTGCCGGTAGTTTCAAGCGAAACCCTAACCTATCTCTCCGAGATGCCGCAAATAAGCTGGGTGTATCGTCTACAACCGTGCATCGAGCCAAAAACGAGCCGGACTATCGACTTACAAGAAGGTAGTGACTCCAAATCGCGATGATAAACAAAATACGACGGCCAAAGCGCGATCCCGGAGGCTGTACACGACGATGCTGACGAAGTTTGACTGCGTGGTAATGGACGACGAAACCTACGTCAAAGCCGACTACAAGCAGCTTCCGGGACAGGAGTTTTATACGGCAAAAGGAAGGGGAAAGGTAGCAGATATTTTCAAGCACACGAAACTGTCAAAGTTCGCAAAGAAATATCTGGTTTGGCAAGCCATCTGTACCTGTGGCTTGAAAAGCAGCATTTTCATAGCTTCCGGGACTGTCAACCAAGAAATTTACGTGAAAGAGTGTTTGAATAAACGTCTGCTGCCTTTCCTGAAGAAACACGGTTGTTCCGTACTGTTTTGGCCGGATTTGGCATCTTGCCATTACGGTAAAAAAGGCCATGGTAGTGGTACGCCGCCAACAACGTGCAGGTGGTTCCCAAGGACAAGAACCCTCCCAACACGCCAGAGCTCCGCCCAATTGAGAAATACTGGGCTATTGTCAAGCGGAACCTAAAGAAGACCAAAAACTGCTAAGGACGAGCAGCAGTTCAAGGCAAACTGGCTTTCTGCGGCGAAGAAGGTGGACAAGGTGGCTGTACAAAATCTGATGGCAGGGGTCAAGCGTAAGGCCCGGCAATTCGGATTTGGAAATGCGGAAGCCTAACTGAATATTTTTCCTGAATTTTATACTAATTGAACTTGAAAAAGAAATTTAATTTGATTTTTTAAATAAACGATTTCACCGATTTACACGCGTTTTCCTTGACCAAATTTTGACCGTATCACCCTTTAGGACTCGTCGAAAAAAATATTTTTTTATTTTCTAAGAATCAAACCATATGAACAAAATTTGAAGGTAAATAGCCGAAATATGCTGCTTGTAAAAACAGTGTGTTCTTTCTTCATTCACTTAGTAAAAGACAGAGTTTCGAATTTTTTAAAAAGCTTCTCAATATTTCCTTGGAAATTTTATCAAAATTCCTTTTATATTTTTATAACAAGTTGTCTAACATTTTTTCTTAATATTTCTTTAAAGGATTTTTCAATCAAAAGATTCTATTTTGGTTTTATTGGTGTTGGGTATTTTGGGTTATTGGTACGAAGATATTAATTAATCATTTTCTATGTCAGCACTCTTCAAAATGGTATCTCTTTATCTCTTTATTTGGAGCAAGAATGAATAATTTGGCCGAAAATATTACTTATAATGATTTTTTTTTTAAATTAAAAAAAATAAATTAATTAAAAACCAAATTTTTGCCTAACCTTGTAAACCTAGCGAATCTGATGCCATCTTGAAGACTGCATACTTGAAAATTTATAAATTCACCACAGTTCAAAACGGTAGATGCATTTGTTAGTTTCGCCTCTACCGTAGTTATGCATATTCTTTTGCCATACCTTCAAAAATTCTGGAAAAAAATCCATGGAATTTCGATGCCCTGGAATCCTATTAATGTCAAGCCAGTTCTTAAGTTAAACCACAAAACCCATGGATGTTTCTCTTTCGAACTGCCGTGAAGTTTTCAGTAGATGTTTGATGAAATGATCCCCGAAATTCGGTTTCAAATTTTTCGAACTCTCTTTAGAAATTTAACTCGATATAACTTATAAATTTTCGGAGTTGTGAAGGAATCAGTATCAACCGATACAATTTTGAAGATATTTAAAACGCGTAATCCAAACCAATCCATATCTTGATATAAATTTAAAATGTCCATTGACACAATGTTGTTCTTTGTAGTTTAAGATTTATTAGTTTAAACTTGACTATATAGATTCAGCTCTATTCTCCATCTCGGAAGAGTTGACTATATTCTCCTTTTGATCCATACGAAATATTCACCGCTCCCGGATTCTCTAAGGCATGTCGACTCACCGAGGCGCAGAGTAGATAACTAATTATTCGATAAAACCTATTCTGATGCATCAATAAAAATAACCTGTACCCAACAATTACGCTACTTTCATCGCACTTTCCAATATTCCTATAACTAAAAAATTATTCGGCAGGCCCTCCAGGCCCCTCCAGACTAATTTTCTAGCTCCGCCAATGTTTACATGTTACGTGTTTACATCTACAAGCAGTCCTTCGTCAAGTTTGCACTCAATGTGCTGACATAACTCGTCCTTTCGTTTTTGGTTTAAATTGCTGAATCGGCATAAGTATGTATGGTGGGGTGAAAAATCACCTCCTTGTGGAAGAAAAAAATGTTTTGACATTCCTCTTTCAATTTTATTGAATTTAGTTCCATTTGAGTCGCTAAACTTATTCAGCAGTGATTTTCCAACTTATTGATCCTGTTCGGAAGGTCTAAAAAATACTCTCTCCGCGGCGTCGATAATTCCCTCACGTGAGCTGATTTTTTATCGATGAGCCATCTTTGAGATTTAGAACCGATAATAGTCCGAGGAGCCAAATCGAGTGAATACGTTGGATGCAGAAGCGATTGAGCTACCCGTCCTTGGTTTTAGCCGTGGTTGTGCCCAAGTAACAATTCAATGCAAATTGGTTTTATTCATGTTTTATGGTAGTTTTATCAAAGCATTATGGAGATCATCTGGTTTTATCAGGCATTTTCCAAGTTAAGGTGGTTTAATTGATTAACAGTTCTTAAGAGTGATTAAAGAACACTTGAAGAAACCTCCATAAAACTACATCATTATAAGTGTAATTCACCTTATAAGTAATTTTATAAGATACTTGAGTCCCTCTCAAGACATCGTATTGTAACTTTCATAAAACCTGATAAAGTTTGAGAAAGTTTTATGACATTCTCTTCAGGGTGAATGTATTCTTGAAAATGCTGCTATAAAACGCTCTTAGAACCATTTGGTTTCGAGTAAGAGCACATACTCTTGAGAAAGAAGACATTATGTGAAAAATAAACAAACTGGACAATGGACGCCCATAGGTGAAAGAAAATATAAAATAGTGGATCGTCAATGGGAAATTCAATAAAAACCTATCCAATATATTGAATACTCCTTCATCTCAGCCACCAACGACCTTTTTTTCCATCGCTATGATTCCATTGAATCGCAGCCTACTGAGACTTACTTATCAGAAGGGTCTCATGCGTTATGCGTGCTATTTTTTGTAACGAATCAAATTAAATGGTGCAATGTGTACGAGAATCATAACTCATGATTATTGATTTTATGCCAGTTGTGCAAGTTAAACCTAACGTCCCAGGCAGTGGATTATCGCCATGCGTTATCGTATGTCCACCACCGTTAGGTGGAGGAGGTACAGTGCTGGAATTGCTCAGTGATCTACTACACAGCGCACTTCATCCGACGTTAGGTTTATAAACCCATAAGCTATAGCATATAGATCAAATCATTTTCACTCAACTGATGTTTCCGCCTTCCAGGCAATATTTGTTGTTATTCTTCCCAAAACGCATTGTTAGAATATTCAAGTTATGTCTTCTTTTTGTTTTTGCTTTTTTTTATCGACTAACGCTGGTGATTAAAAATATTAAATTATAAGCTGTTATTATGACTAACAACAACAATTATGACAGGCACTTTGATTTGCACCATCACGTTTTCTTTGTTTATGATATGCCTTTTTCACGCTGATTTTATGGCTATCTTTACGAGGAACTTGTTTGCCTTGGAGCCAATTCAAACAAGTTTTATTCAGGCGTAACTTATCTTTTTTCAAGAGTGAGAACAAATAAAGATGAACTAATCGCACTCCTCAAAAATCTTGTTAGTCTTGTGTAATAGCACCGGTATTATTTGCGTTTTACTCTGGTAGTTTTAGATAAAACCATTATAAAATGGCGAGCTGTGGCTATTTCTGGATTCCCTCGGGAACGGTAGCCATTTTCATAAGTATGCAACAAAACTCTAATTTTTCCAATGAGCTGAACAACAACAATGCTGTTTTAAAATTCATTTTGAAACATAAAATGGATTGTAGACACAATTTATTCAAGATCTAACAATTCTATCAGCCTTGTCACCTAATTCGTTGAAATTTTTCAAACCATATATTTTATTTTTTAAATAAGTCAATGTTCTAGCAATAATTCAGAGAAGCGTTAAAATTTTCGAACTTTATGTTATAAACACCAATAAAGCTGAATGTCGTATGAAGAATTCATCAATGGCAGGCAAAAAACAGATGCATTTTATGATCAATTTAAGAGTGAATTTACATGCTTTGGAAGAGAATAATAGTAGCTTCCACTCAACCCATAAACAAAAAAAAATCGCCATTCAGCAGGACGAGACCGAAAATGGAATCTTCGAAGCATATTTGTGACGGACTGGAAGTGTTTTATAAGAGGAAAATCGTAAAACCATTTTAACTTGTGGTAGTTTTATCAAAGTTTTAAGTATGTCTTGAATGTCATTACAAGTATGTACCGATAAAGCTATCAAGTTTTTAAGCTGCAACCTTGGGCAACAATCTTGAGAACCTCCTGTAGTATGTGGGCCTTTTGGAACCTAAGAGGGTTTTATGGCTGTTTCATCGATGTTATGTAGAGAATATCTAGTTTTCGTGCGTGGTTTTATCAAATGAGTCTCGGAAACTTCTTCAAGTGTACCACAGAAATTGAATTTGCTTCTGGGTTGAAAACTTCTTCCAAGTGCACCTTAAAATTGAATTTGTTACTTGGGATGCTTTGTAGCGCATTGTCTTGCTAAAAACCAAAATTGTTTTGCTCTTCATGTAGAGGATGTTTTCGAAGCGATTTCGGTCCCCAATCGCTCCTATCAGTACAGTCCATACCAGCTGTTCATGGGGTTATTCTTTTCCACAGAATGACTGAAGCGGCTGTCATCCACGAACAACAACGTGAAGCAGAAA
>JASCZW010005554.1:0-169963 GCA_034211315.2 Aedes japonicus
ACCTGCGCACCTGCTGCCTGCTGCCTGCCTGCACACCCACACTGCACATGCCTGCATGCTGCGCCACTGCCTGCCTGTATACGCACACACCTGCCTGCCTGCCTGCGCTGCCTGCCTGCTGCCTTGCTGCCTGCCTGCCTGCTGCCCTGCATAACATATATTGTGCCTGTGCTGCACTTGCACACTGCTTTTACGCACACTTTGTTTTTTATATTTGCTTTTGCTTTCTTGCGCGCTGCTGCTGCATATTAAAAAATAACATTGTGTGTCATATGCTAATAAGCAATATTGTGTATTATTGTAATATTAATAATTATATTGTGTGTGTTTATGTTGTGTGACATTAATGTTATTAATATTAGTGTTAATAATTAATGGCGTATGTGTGTCATTATGTAATAACCGTAATAATAAATGTTAATGGTAATGATAATAATATTATTGGTATGACATTGTGGCGTGACGTGTGTCGATATTGATGGTGTGTGTTATTGTGTCAATATTTTATTGTGTGGCCGGCGTCTCTGGCATTATGCTATATTGTTAATAATAATGATATGATATTTTTTTTTTTTGTTTATTTTTTATTATTTATTTTGTGTTCAATGTGTGCTGGCGTAATGAGCATGTGTTGTGACAACATGTGGCTGGCTGTGGCAGCGCCAGCGTGTGTCCATACATATTGTATGTATGCCTGCCCGCATATACTGCCGCCCAACGCCTGCCGCACGCCGCACGCACCTGCCTGCTGCCTGCCGCACTGCTGCTGCCTGCTGCGCACACGCACTGCACGCACACGCACACACTGGCACTGCCTGCACCTGCCTGCACTGCCTGCCTGCCTGCCCACGCCACTGCCTGCCACGCACACACGCACACACACGCACACGCCTGCCTGCGCACACCTGCACGCCGCCACCTGCACACAAGGAGGTGAGCATTTTTGCCTTGGGTGATTTTCACGTAATCTGGTCAATTTGTGTGCTTTGTGGACGACATGGACATTATCGCAAGAACATTTGGAACGGTGGCAGAGCTGTACACCCGCCTGATACGAGGCAGCAAGGTTCGGACTGGTGGTGAATGCGTCGAAAACAAAGTCCGCCTAGGAAATGCCACGATAAACGGGGATAACCTCCGAGGTGGTGAAGGAATTTGTCTACCTCGGATCCTTACTGACGGCTGACGACAACGAGTCGTGAAATTCGAGGCGCATCATCAGTGGAAGTCGTGCCTACAACGGGCTCCAAAAGAATCTGCCCCGGTCTAAAAGATTCGGCCCCGCACCAAATGCACCATGCACAAAACGCTAATAAGACCTGTGGTCCTCTACTGACACCCGAGACATGGACCATGCTCGGAGTTTTCGAGTGACGCGTGCTAAGGACGATCTTCGGAGGTGTCCGGAGAACCACGAGCTCGCTGCACTCTACGGCGAACCCAGCATACAGAAGGTGGCCAAAGCCGGAAGGGATACGGTGGGCAGGGCGTGTTGCCGGAATGCCGGACAACAACCCTGCAAGGTTGGTGTTCGCTACTGATCCGGTGGGCGTGGAGCGCAGAGAGCACGATGGGCGGACCAGGTGGAGCGTTGATCTGGCAGAGCGGTGAGGCGTGACCGAGGTTGGAGAGCGGCGGTCGCAAACGACGGTATTGTGGCCGTACTATTGTTGATTATGTGCTTATCCTAAATGTGAACAAATAAATGTATGTAGGAGTAATGGGAACTGTAAGAAGACAAGGTTTTAATATCGTTGTAAAGAAGCTGTGTATGTTCTCATAAACCTGACTATAGTTTAAAAACCTATTGGCACCTCTTACTGCCATAATAAGCCCATATTGATTTCTAGTGGCTTTCAGAAAACTTCAATAAAACTTAATTAAGCTGGATGGTTTGGCAATGTTGTACTTGCGTTTGCGAGCATGTTAGGGAAATGTTATTCCGCTTGTGTTGGTAGCCCTAGTTTGCATGAAAGTGCTAAGGTTTTCAAGAAATAAACGTTTGAATCTTACTTCCTCCTCTTTGTTTACAAAGGCAGATACGTCTGTTTTAAAAAAGTACTCGATGAATTTGCTAGCAAAGAAGTTGTTGCCACCAGTCCCATTGGTTATTTCAGACAGATGGCTGAGCAGTCGTTAGCTAAGCAACCGATGGCCATAGGCGCCGGATTTGTAGCCAGGCTGTCTATCCTTTGCAGAGAAGCAATCCGAGACAGTAAAGAACGCGCAATAATCTGCTGCCGGTATGAGCCGCTTTGCGGTTGGTTGATAGTCCCAGCCTGTCAATCAGAGCTCTCGGTCAATTTGCAGCCAGCCGGGAACGCTTAACGATCAACTAAAATTCCAGTTGGCCAGCCGATGGTTCGGCAGCAGAAGAGCGCCGAAACGAGGACGTGAATTATTCCAGGCCTACTTCCTGCTGCTTCCAAAGAAAGCGAACATTCAACCGCAAACCATGTACTGAAAAAAGTTCGTTTCGTTTTCATGAATAAAATATCATTATAAAATATCAATATATTCACGAAGAGTACTATTACAGCTCTCCACGTCCGCGCTGGGTTCGAATCCTGACGGTGGGTTTATTTATTTTTTGTTTACGTTCAGAGTTGATAAAGTAGGTTTGTGAGATTCATGAATAAAGTTTTACTATCAGGCATTCAGCTCGTGCTTTTGACCCGATTTAGTTAGTTCGTGATATCCCATGCCTATTGTTCATGGGTGCGTATATTCATATCACGAAAAATGCCTACATATTCATGAAATCATGACCTATTTTTCTCGTTTAGAGAAACACATTATTACCGAGTGCTTCTTCCCTTTTCCAAACAAAAGGTTTGAAACTCTGTGAAATTTCTTTTGTTCTCATCTAAAAATTGTTCTAAGTGCCGGTTGGATTGGCACTAGCCTAGGATAAAATTTAAAATTCTGTTATTCCCTTATGATATTCGAATACCTTTTAGGGCCTACAATAACTGTGAAACTATATTTCAGCGCCCGTGGTTTCAATTATACATAGGATTTTCCATGCGTTGTCCTTGATAAATAAATCAATCGAATCAGTTCCACGGCAAATTTTTCAAAGAAAACTTTTCTTCAAAGACCGCAAAAGCGATTTGACGCTTGTGGAAGAAAATGTTTAAGCTAGAGACTGATTGCTATTTAAACGGACGGCTCTTTGGACTGTCTTTTCTAGCGGCTTTTACCTGCAACCTACTACGGGTTCCGCAGAAGCAACCACGTTGTTTGTCGCTCATATTAACTTACCGTGGAGGAACTGTGCTGCTAGAAAAAAACGGTCAAAGAGCCATATGCTTCGGATAGCAGTATTATGATCGGTCTTGGGCAGCTATTTCTGCTGTATGTAAGTCAGAATCGTTTTGCAATGTCACATCGAATAAGGAGTTTCTTGTAAAAAATTGCCTATAGGAAGCGAAGGGATCAGTTTGTTTAAGGAGTGTATCGAATGTAAGCTATATAAGCTATATTTGCGTTGTACGCATGTATTTGTGTTTTTTATGCTCTGAACACTGCATGCTGTGCCTTTGACTGTCAGCTTTCTTTTGTTTACTTGTTTGTGCGGTTCAAATTCTGCGTTTTCAAAATGTCGCGTATTGAAAAGGAAGTGAAAATTGAGGTTCTGGACACATGGCTAAGTGAGAAGGGTATCACTATGCGAAAATTGGCGAAGCGGTTTGGACATTCATCATGCGAGTGTTAAAACCATAATTAATAAGTTTGGGGAACACTATTCTTTGGATGAGCTACCAGGAAGAGGCAGAAAACCCGAGTTCTTCAACCCGAAACTGGAGCAGAAAGTGGTATCTCTAATCATGAAGAACAAATCAATGTCAATACGTGTTTTGGCCAAAAAGCAGAAACGAGTGTCGGAATGATCCAGCGTATCAAGAGGCGAAACCACCTGAAGACCTACAAGAAGCAGACAATCTCGAAACAAAGTGCAGAACAGAAGAAGCGAGCAGCAACAAGGGCCCGGAAATTGTATTCGCGTCTTTTGCAGCGTCCGGATGCATGCGTTTTGATGGACGATGAGACCTATGTAAAGGAGGACTCAAAAACCCTTCCAGGTCCACAATACTTTACTGTCGTCGTTGGGGAGGATGTGAGCGATGCGGACAGGTCGATTTAAGTGGAGAAATTCAGTCGAAAGGTGCTGGTATTGCAAGCAAAACGTTCCTGTGGTTTGAAGTCAACCATTTTTTACACTACCGGAACTATAAATGCGGAGATCTATCAATCTGAGTGTCTCCAGAAGAGATTGTTACCTTAATATAAGAAGCATAGTACACCTCCACTGTTTTGACCGGATTTAGCGTCGGCTCACTATGCCAAAACCACTCTCAATTGGCTTGCGGAAAAGGGTATAGATTTCTTTGAGAAAAATATCAATCCACCAAATCGCCCTCAGCTTCGACCCATCGAACGTTACTGGGCAATCGTGAAGAGGATCTTCAAGAAGACTGGTAAGGCAGCTGGGAACATGCAGGAGTTCAAAAAAAATTGGGCTCAAGCGTCCAAAAAATGCGATGCAACACTTGTCCGTAACTTGATGAAGAGCATTCGATCCAAAGTTCGAAAATTCGTGAAGGAATGACTTAAATTTCATCCGGTCTTCATTATGTTCAAGTTTAACCTCGTACAATAAAGGATCAATTTTTTGTATGAATAAAATATCGGTTTTCAACATAATTTGAAAGAAAGTTTGTGGATAGCTTATTTTCGATACACTCCTTATAGAGGACACCTCGGCAGATTTTTCTTTGTAAAGGTGAGTTTTCCCATGGAATAAACTATGGGAAATTAGAACAGCGGACGCTAAAATATAGTTTTACTGGTCTAGATGAAATTTATGCACAGTTATTACAGGAACCAAAAGGCTCCAAAAAATCAACGGGGAAAGAAAAAAAATGTTTGTTTCATATATCTCTGTCCCAGGCTAATGGGCACTCATCCAGCCGAATACCGTTGAAAACTGTTTGAAATTAAACGGGTCTAATCAGGGACACTGTTTTGTGTTCAAAATGGTCATTTTATTCCTCTTTTAATTCACTAAAACATGACACGACAAACCATTTGGTAACAAGTAAGATTAACAAGTTCCAATCAATATCCTGTGCTGACCAACAGTGAGGATACTGTTGGTGACATTCACAAAGTGAAGACGAAGACTTCATCGAGAAAAAAGACACAAAACCTAAAACCTTTTTTAAGTAGGACAGAAAGAATTACATTCCTGAACCGCGCAAGTTCTGAGCTCGTGGGCAGTTTTGAACATACAGGGTGCGGCAGAAAATAAAGCGAAAATTTGTTCTTTTTTTTCAAATCTCATTTTCAACAAATTCAAACAATAATATCAACATTTTCGAGTGCAGTTACCTTTATAAAGTCCTTTTAAACAAATTTATTCAATGTGTCCTCCATTTTTAATAAGCACATCCTCGAGCCGACGCCGGAAGCCAGAGCATGCCTTTCGGACGAGTCCTCCGACATTAACTGCCGTGTGCGTGTTATGGTTGCCTTCAGGGTTTTCACACAAGGGTGTGATGTTTTGCAGGCTCGTGCTTCAACATATGCCCAACATGTTGGCCTTCACCCAGGGAAGCACTTGGTCCTTTAAAATAACGATATACACCTCGGTATTGATTTTATCTCCAGCATCAATGAAAACAGGCGGCATTTTCAAACCGTTGGACGCCACCAAGCCAAACATCATGACACCAGCCGGATGTTTGGTTTGAAATTTGAATTTCACTTTTTCCGGAACGTTCTCCATTTTCTGCGGTGAAATGAACCGGTCCATGCGGCTGTTGGCCACAGCATCGTCGGAGCTTTTCGTCGGAGAACAGGATTATTATTTTTTCCTTCTTCAACAAGGAAAGCAATCTCTTGGAACGAGTCACTCGTAGTTCCTTGACCCGGTCCGTAATCAAGTAGCGTTTCTCTCTGGCTCTGGAAGATGCATGCAGGTCTTCTTTGATGATTCTCCGCATGGATTTCTCCGAAATATTGGCTTCCTTTGCAAGTTTTCTTTTGGAACGCACCGGGGAGCGAACAATTTCTGCACGGACCGATTCGATCACGTTCGGCGTGCTTGCAAAGGCGCGGGCGTCCAGCTTCTCGGTTTCCACTGCTTTTTTTTTTTTTTTGCTAGCCGTGAAAACCACTGCGACCAATTAGAGGAATATTGTGGTATGACCCATTTAATTTAGCAGATCAGTTTACCCATCACAATTGTGATGTCATGAGCAATGTCTGAGTCTGCATTTTGTCCCAGGTAGGTACGACTTGTCTAATAAAATCTATTACCTTACTGGGACTTAACTGCCAGACTTCATAGGGTTGTAAAAGCCCTTTTCCTAAAATTCGAAGCCGAGTCCTAAATAAAGTACTACAGTCGCAGAGCAAATGTTCTGAAGTTTCGCTTTCTTGTTGGCAAAATCGGCATCGTGAGTGTTCAAGTTTACCCATTTTTTCCAAGTGGTATCTACTAGGGCAGTGGCCAGTGAATAGACCGGTTATAACCCTCAGATTATTTTTGTTTAATTTAAGTAGGTTTAGAGTGTTTTTCTCACTCGGTACTATGAATCTTTTTGCTTGTCGTGATGTATCTGTGGTATTCCAGTTTGCTTGTACCATAGACATTTCCCACTGCTTAAACTCCATCTTTAGAGAACAGTCTGAAACTGCACAGAATGGCTCCGGGCCTGTGAACGCAGCGTCGGAGCCCTTCCTGGCCAGACTATCCGCTATTTCATTCCCCTCTATTCCGCAATGTCCGGGAACCCAGAACAAATTGACTTCGTTCCCACTTGCCAATTGCTTCAATAATAGGATGCACTCCCAAACCAACATTGACTGACATGTATACGCTTTAACTGCATTTAAAGCTGCTAAGCTATCTGAACAAATACAAATATTTGTAAATCTATACTTTCTCTTAAGGCAGATATAAACACATTCCATAATTGCATAAATTTCCGCTTGAAATACTGTTGGATATTTTCCCATAGGAGTAAATTGTTTTATCCCCGGACCAAAAACCCCACATCCTGTTTTGTTGTTCATTTTTTGAACCATCTGTGAAAAACACAATAGAGCCTGGACGAAGACTTGGCCCACCTTGTTCCCATAAGTAGCGACTTGTTGCGACCACTTTAAAAGGAATTTCATAGTTTGCTTTCATCGGCATCCAGTCTACTATCGAGTTTGTCACTGGATTCAAATGGAAATTTTTAAGGATCTCTAAATGGCCCACCAATTTTCCTTTTTTGAATCCCGTCGGCTCGTTTCATTAGTTGAAAACTTTTCCCTGCTTGCAACTCTATAAATTGATGAAGTGGTAGTAAATTTAAGAGGGCATTTAGCGCCATCGATGATGTGCTATGCATTGCCCCGGTTATTGAAAGACATGCTAGTCTTTGCAGCTTACCCAATTTTTTCTGAGCAGTTACTTCTTTTGTTTTTGGCCACCACACTAAAGAGGCGTAGGTAATTCTTGGCCTAACTATGCTGGTGTAAATCCATTTAATCATTTTTGGACGTAGGCTCCATTTTTGCCATATGTTCTTTTGCAGACCCAAAAGGCATTTATTCCCTTGTTAATAACACTCTCTAAGTGTGAGTTCCAATTGAGTTTTCTGTCTAGAGTAACACCGAGGTATTTTACTTCAGTCGAAAAATCAATTGCAACCCCAGTTATAGTCAGTCTAGGCAACGATACCGTTCTTCGCTTTGTGAACGGTATGATTACCGTTTTTAAGGGATTAATACCCAGACCCTCTTTTTGCACCACTTCGAAGTGAAATTCAATGCAGATTGCATTCGGCAGCAAATTATATTTTCTTGCTTTCCGCGCACGATGATACAAACATCATCGGCATATCCAACTACTTCAAATCCAAGATCGGATAACTTTCTCAAAAGATCATCAACTACTAGCGACCAAAGCAAGGGTGACAGAACTCCACCTTGTGGGCATCCTTTCTGTGGTCTGACTACCAATCGCGATCCACCAAAGTCTGCAAACATGACTCGATTTTTAAGCATCGCCTCTATCCAACTTATTATTTCTTTGTCAAAGCGTCTAGTCTCCATGGCTGTGCACATGGAGCTATGAGATGCATTGTCAAATGCCCCTTCTATGTCTAAAAATGCACATAAAGATATCTCCTTGGCTTGAAATGAATTTTCAATTTTTGTTATTAGGCAACTCAGTGCCGTAATAGTAGACTTTCCGCTTTGGTATGCAAATTGGGATTTGCTCAGAGGAAAATTTTTCAAGAATGTTGATTTAACGTAGACATCTATTATCTTTTCCATTGTTTTCAGAATAATTGATGATAAACTTATCGGTCGAAAAGCTTTTGGGGATGTTTTATCTCTTTTCCCAGCCTTTGGAATAAAAATGACCCGTATCTCCCTCCAGGTTTTTGGAATATAACCTAAGGTGAAACTGGCTCTGAATAATTCATTAAGTCGCACGCCTAAATTTTCTTTTCCTTGCTGAAGAAGAGCTGGAAAAATACCGTCCATTCCAGCAGCTTTGAATGGCTTAAAAGAACCGAAGCCCCATTCGACTTTGGATAGGTGAAAATTTCACAGGCTTTAGTGTAGGCATTTATAGACCAATCTTGTGCTGGTCTTGTACCTTCTGAATCCTGAAGATTTTCCCCCGAAATCGTAATCGAATCTGGGAAATGGGCTTTCATCATCAATTCCATTGTTTCAGATGAGTCTTTAGTGAAACATCCATTCTCTTTTTGAGACTACCCAAACCATTAGAATGGTCTTTAGAAAGAGCTTTCTGTAATCTCGCAACAACTGGAGTACTTTCGATGTTTTCACATGATCGTTTCCAATCTTTGCGTTTAGCCCGCTTTATTTCTTTATTATACTCTGTTAAAGTCTTTTGTATAAATCCCATGCATTGGAAGCTTTCGCTCTATTGAACAACCTCCTTGCTTTTTTCTTAATGCTGCTAGCTTCCCATTCCACCATGAAACCTCTCTGGTAGAGGATTTTTGCCGGATAGGACAGCTAGCACTAAAGGAATTTATAATGTCATTCACCATTTGGCTTGAAGCGTTTTCCAATTGTTCAACAGTTCGAATTTCGACCTCTGAATGTATGCTATTGTTATTAAGGTGAAAGCGATACAAATCCCAATTTGTTCTTTTTGGGTCTCTATAACTGTCTGAAATAAGTTCACCGGCTGTATATTCAAACCTGATGTGTTTATGGTCTGACAGCGATTCCTCCTCCGATACTATCCAACTACTGATTTTTTCCGAAAGTAATTCACTGCAAAGCGTAAGATCCAACACTTCCTGCCTTGCAGCTGTGATGAATGTCGGATCGCTTCCCCTGTTGCAAACATCAATATTATTAGAAGTTATATAGTTTAGAAGATTTTCTCCTCTTTTATTAATGTTGGTGCTACCCCATATAGTGTGATGGGCATTTGCATCGCAACCAATTATAAAATGTTTATTCATTTGCTTACAGTAAGAGATAAACGTCGTCACTTCGGATGGAGGGGCTACTTCAACATCCCTGGGAAATACGCCGAGGCTACATAAATCTCAGTCTTTCCCCGAATTGTTGGAACTTCCATCTTTATCGCAACGATGTCTCTAGAGATATATTCTGTAAGTGGAACAAACTTTGTTTTACTGCTCACTAGAATTGCTGCTCTGGGGCTAGGATTGCTGTCATCATACAGCAATTTACCCATTTGAGCAGGAATACCTAAAATTTTTCCATTGTTTATCCAGGGTTCTTGTATAAGACCCACATTAATTTCATCTTTGGTGAACCTTCTGCTGAGCACTGCAGATGCACCCTTTGCATGATGAAGGTTCACCTGTATAAATTTTACGAATTTGTTCATTGCTGTACCTTTTCACCTTCTTGGGGCTTCTTTTGTTCCCTCTGTATAGGTTGGCGTTTACCCTGCAATACTTTTCATTTTTTTTTGTTTTCCAGGATTCCCATTAATCGATCCCTGACCATCGTTCACCCTTAAGGTTTCCATTGTGCCCTTCCCAGAAAAACTACGTTCATAATCTGACTCACCTTTATCATCTGCATCTGTGTCCATAAGTACCTTAGTTCCTTTACCCTGGGCCATGTTGGTCCCTGAGCATGATGGAGCACTCACCTGGTCAGCGGGCACATTGTTGGTACATTGCTCGTCAGAGGAGCCTACCTCCATACCCACGATTTTTCCCCCGTCCTCTTCGTGAGCGCCTGGGTGGTTGACAATACGCTTTTTACGAATGAGCGATTGACCATACTTGTAATTGATGACAAATTTTTGCTGTTCCAATTGTCGCATCGATGAACCATCCACAGTGATCGCCCATTCGACATGCTGGTTCCGTACAGTTCGCTGCAGAATTCTCCAATTTGCTGTATTCAGGTTGTCGTTCTGGCTTTCTATGTAGCCTAAAATCGTGTCGTTGTCGTCGTCGGCACTCCTATAAAAGAACGCGAGCAGGACTTCTTGACGAGGAATTTCTTGTTCATCAAGAGCCACAAGCTCAGCATCTTTCCAAGGCGCTATTTGAAGAACCGCGGTTTTGACCCAATCTGATGTGTGTCGGTCCTTACAGGATATTAGAACATACCCAGTTCTGGACGTACAATACACAAATTTCGGCTTAAATGGCTCTCTACGTTGATCTAGGACCTTTTTCAGAAGTGCTTCCTTTACTGTCTCCTGTTGTTCGGAGGTTAACTCGATTTCCGGATATCCTTTGGGAATTATTCCTAATTTAACCCGACTGGCAATTTCTTGGTAGGTTGGTGCCGGCAGGTTTACCCTACGGCTAGATTTACTGCTACCGCCTCCTGAACTGGATCTTTATCCAATTTCGGTACCATTGTTGTTCGCTTATGACCAGCTTCGACTCCTGACCATGTTCATCGCGACATTTTTTTGGCATCGGCTGACGTTCTGAACTGTTAGTCGTATCAAAGTCTACGTTCCGTGATCTTTTGGGAGTTGCAACTGGTTGCACCGCTTTTTCACGAGCTTCTTCGAAACTCATACCGTCATTCATGAGTCGTTTTAAACATCTTATTGCTGACCCACACAAACCCTTCTTCAAACGTACCGATTTGGGCGATTTGGGGTCAGGTTTTCCAGGTATCACTTGCTTGATCGTCACATTAATGCCATCTTCATCGTCGGAGTCGAGAATGGAAGACGAGCATGATTCAATGTTTCCCGCGGATTGGCTTAAGAGCCCGTCCTCATAATTTTCTAAATCACTTTTATCTTCCACTGCTTAGAACCATCCTGCAGGGACTTTTTTATGCGGTAAACTGTTGCCAAATGGCACCCTACCACCTTGGCAATTTCTTTCGGCTTCTTCTGGGCGAGCAACAAACTGGTGATCACTTCTTTCGCGAACATTTTGACGAATTTGCAATAAAACAAATAGAATGTTTGGATTTAGCACTTGAAAGTAAGCATAAACATATACACTTCGACAGAAATTAGTCGCCAACTACACGAATTAACCCAATACTTAAGTTTGAACATGTTCGCATTATTTTCTGCCGCACCCTGTAGCGATGATATGATGCGTTACCAAAAACTGCTTTTAAAAATTTCGGAAATACTTCAAGTAAATTGAGCCTTACATGGAAAAAAAATCCGTGCCCAGATCCGTGAACTGCAGTCGTGAATAGACCGTGAACTGAATCACGTATTTATGAACTAAATTACGTTTAAAGGGAAAAATCCTGAAAACGTGAACAATTTCACGGTCCGTTTTCGTTTTTGGGAACGCTTTTTCTCTGTGCAGGCCTTAGATTTAGGTTACGTTTCATTAGACTTCGGTAATCAAAGCTAAGTTCACTCTGCGTTGTTTGGTAAATATGCTGTAAATACCAATAAAAATTGTAAGCCATTACGTTGGTAATACAGTATTTGCTGAGTTGCATCCAGGGAAAAAAATGTCGAGAACTGTTGCTGAAGCTTATCCATTCGAGTCACACACATGGGATGGCTAATGCTACTTTGTGTCGTTCATCGATGATCATTCTAATTTTGAGATGGTCTTGCTACTCAAACGGAAGTCAGAAATATTCTCGAAGTTGCAAGAGTTCAAGAGGCGATGACAACTACGGCGCATAGTGTGAGTATTTCCAAGCTGGCAGTCGACGAAGTTCGTGAATACTGTTCGGGTTATTAGCACCGTTTCTACGAGAAGAAAGGGGTCCAGATAGAGCCAACGGTCTCTTATGCTCCCACAGAAAAAACGGAGTCTCGGAAAGGTTTAAACGCACTCTAGTTGAGAAGGTGCGGAAGATGCTGATGCCTTGCCAAAGGGACTAATTCCTGCCGGGATATGTACAAGTGAGAAACCAAGCCTAGACAGTTGAGCGATTTTGAATGCCTAGCGTACATCTAGATATCAACAAAAAACTAGATAGCAAAAGTGAAGTAATAGTATCGAACAAAGAGATGACAAATTTGTGGTTCCTGTATCGTACGAGCAAGAAGGGGAAGGTACATGAAATTGACAACCGGGCAAAGATTCTGGATAATCAAACGGTCAATCAACTAGGCGCAGCGACCGGGGGCGCAAGGTTTCCGGGCAAGTTTCTCAACTATATAACTGGTTTCGAAGCTACTGCTGTCGATCGTTTTTTCCCCAGATATGCCAATCAGTTATAACGATATAGCAACATGGAGTGATTCTGATTTTTTGGTGATGGCGATTCAAGAGGAACTACAAACGATGGCATTTAAAAACCTTGTAGAAGTTTACAAAATGATCACTAAAACCTTTGAAGACAAAGTGGGTATTCTAGCTGAAGGAGAATAAAAATGAACAACCGGTTCGTAATAAGACTCGATTCGTGGTCGGTCGATGAAAAATTCGCTCCTGTACCACGAATGGCTACTGTCAGTGTGGTACTAGCTGTTGCTGTGCATTATGGCTAGGAAGGCCGCCTTTCTTTATCTGTTGAACCTCATAAGGATGATAAAAATCTTCAGTAGATATACTAAGTCTGTTCCATTTGTTCGGTGCATTTTAAAGATATGAAAATTAAAGTTGTCTTAATTTCTGCAAATGAAACTTCGTTTACACATTGAAAACGTATCAATATTTATCATCCACCAACTTCCGTTATGAATTTCATAACTTTCATTCCAGTGAAAAATAATTCGAACATAAATTAAGTAAAATATATAACCCCCTATGACTCAACCTTGCGCACGACCACATCACCTGACCGGCTGCATAATCGTCATTGTCTCTCGGTGCTTCTTATCGCTTGTTGGTGGAAGGAAGGGGGGCACCCTTTTTCTTCCCTGGCCCTTTCCGTTGTCGCCGCCACCAGATGCGTTTGTAATAATACGACAAAGACCTTTCCAAATCCAACAAAAAAAGCCAGCTCACTGTTTCCGTTTCGATTGTACGCTTATGCAGTGGCAGCCGTGATGATGCACACAGTGCCCAAACTTTAGGCTAAAGGGAGCGATAGATGGAGAAATCAGACGAAACTCCATGCCCGTTGGAAAAGTTGAAATCGTTAATTAAACAAAAATGAAAGTGACAGTCCAATGGGGGCTTTAGTCGCAACGTAAAGAAAATGGGAGCCATAAAAACAAACAATCCATAGCTACTAATAAGGAGCTGTGGATGGAACGCAGTGGAATGAAGTAAGCGGAAATCGGTGACAACAAAAAATGCATCGGATAGATGGGAAGGGAAGACGGCGAATGGAACGGGGCCGGTGTGAAATTTCTTGTTCGTGTTGTACAGCGGTAGTATCAAATATGACAAGTGAAACGGAACGAAAACAAGTTTTAATCGTTTTGACAGTTGAATAGGTTTTGTCGCTAAGTTGAATGAATAAGCATTGGGCTTTGGGAAAATGTGTCCAATGTCTGACGACAGTTCTTTGAAGATAGACGGTGTGGTGTGGGTGTTTCAATCAACGTAACAATCGATCTAATTGCACCAGCACAACCTCATTAATCTCGCAAAACAAATTAAGAAAATCGAATACTCAGAAGGGAATAATAAAATATCAAAATTCACCTTACCTCCAAAAAACGAAGCTCAAGTTGCTTAATAAGTACGAAATAAAGCCGCTAGCTTCTCCTTCCTGTTCGCTACTCTGCTCACTTCGCTTGTCGCCTGGCCTTCACTCGGTCTACCGTCGACGGGACGTCGTCATTTTGATTGCTTACTTCAGTACACTCCTTTTTTTCTGGCTTGTTAATTTTCTTCAACACTGCTAAAAATATGCAAGTATTACACCACCTCGATAGCCCACAAACAAGCACCCACCCAAACAGGCTTCTGCTGCTGCTGACTACTCAATCGATCTTATACAATGATGCCGATGACGACCGACAACGACAAAAACGACTGCGATGAGTTTTGCAAAACAAATCAGCCTACTGCGGGTGTTGTTTACGTTTTTGTTTGGGGTTGCATTTTATTCTTCTGTTCTTTTCCGACACAACGGCCGTCTTTGTGTAGCGTCGCACTCTTGTCGTCACCTTCTGTGTGCCGCTAATTTCGCCAATGGATGTGACTTGGAATCTGTGAATGGAAAAGAACGGAAAATAGGGATATTAGAGCCATTAATATGTACATAGTGGGTGCCATTTGCACTTTGAATTAATGACACGAGGGTGACCCAATCAAGAACCATTTGTATTACTGTGTGCCCTTCGATGCTATGGCGTTTGCGAATTTCAATGGAGGTTGAGTGTGCGAAATAGGGGAATATTCACTAGAATACGGTTCATGTGTGGACGATGCAATGCAAAATTCACGACACCATCTGTCATCTTTTCGAATCAGCCTTTAGATAGAGAAAAAACTCAGGATTAACAGCCAATGTATTTCGAGTTATTTCTTCTCGTTCAGCAAAGCTGGACTCTGGGTAGTGTTTTGCGAAATTTTGTCGAGGGACTCTCACGAGAAACCTCTATGACCACCTTGTGGAGGGTGGCTCACAACATGCGTAGTCGTTCATCTTCTAATGAGAGTGATGAATACTCCAACCGATGGATATTCGATTTCGCGGAAGAGGTCTTTCTTGACTCTGTCCCAGCAAAACGTATTTTTCGAGAAACGTCTCCAAGCGGCGGCTCTCTGGACAGACCATTCACAATCAATGCTGGAATTCTCTAAGGCTCTCCTTTCATCAAATAACTCTCCACCCGAATGCGATATGACAAAATTCAATCTTTTGAAAAATCTCCCAGATATCGCAAAAGACACCTGCTGGACTTATTCAATTCCTTACTTAAAAACAACACCGTATCGCCTGAGTGGAGACATGTCACAGTAATAGCCATTCAAAAGCCTGGCAAACCAGCGCACAATGGGCAAGAACTTATGAAAACTAAGGAAAAAATCTGTAACTTTTGTCGCTTTTAAGCGCGGCTTGAAAACAAGGCTATTTCCATTTGGAAATTGTCTGGGGAATCGAATGGAACTGGTTTCAATCACCGCACGGATATGGTTGTGGAGTTATAGAGCTTATTTTACCCCACTTCCTCTTATATTCTTGAATAATTTATAGGCATTTTTGCACGGAGAGCCTCAAGATCAACAAAATAGTACTACTCCCATGTGAAATTTCCAGGAAAATCGAACAGAAGTTATTTCATCTACCGCCCGGCTTTGTGAACGAAGATATGGCTGGTTTTATCCCACTTCCCCATGTATTCTTGAATAGTTTATAGATATCTATGCTCGGAGTGGCTCAAGATCAACCAAATAAGACTAGTTCGATGTAAATACTGCACGGCTCTGTGAACAAAGATTTAGCTGATTTTTTATTTATTCCATAGAAGAAATAACTTCTATTTGATTCTTCAGTAAATTTTACATATGATAAGCCTTACTTGGTGGATCTTGAGCCACTCCGAGCAAAGATATCTATGAACTATTCAATAATACTAGGGGAAGTGGGGTAAAACCAGCCATATCTTCGTTCATAGAGTTGTGCGGTAGTTGAAACAGCTTCTATTCAAATTTTCAGGAAATTTCACATGGGATTAGCACTATTTTGTTGATCTTGAGTCTCTCCGTGCAAAGATATCTATGAATTATTCAAAAACATAACGAGAATAGGGTAAAATCAGACATATCTTCGTTCACAGAGCCGTGCGGTGGTTTAAACAACCTCTAATCGATCCTCCAGGAAATTTCACATTGGACTAGTCCTATTTTGTTGATCTTGAGCCACTCCGAGCAAAGATATCTATAAATTATTCGATCATATAATGGTAAGTGGGGTAAAATTAGCCATATCGTTGTTCAAATAGCCGTGCGGTAGATAAAATAACTTCTATTTGATTCTTCAGTAAATTTTACATAGGATAAGCCTTATTTGGTTGATCTTGAGCGACTCCGAGCGAAGATATCTATAAACTTCTCAAGAATACAAGGGGTAGTGGCGTAAAACCAGCCATATCTTCGTTCACAGAGCCGTGCGGTAACTAGTTAAAACAGCTTCTATTCGATTTTCCAGAAAATTCCACATGGGAGTAGCACTAATTTGTAGTTCTTAAGCCTCTCCGTGCAAAGATGTCTATAAATTATTCAAGAATATAAGGGGGTAAAATAAGCTCCATAACTCCACAACCATATCCGTGCGGTAATTGAAACCAGTTCCATTCGATTCTTCAGATAATTTCCAAGCGGAAATGGCCTTGTTTACAAACCGCGCTTGAAAACGACAAAAGTTACAGATTTTTCCTTAGTTTCTAGTTCCTGGACATAAAGGGGACTTTTTATTCAGTTTCCATTGAAATCCTATCCGATAATCAGCAGAGATGTGGACTTCTCGGAATTTTAAATATTTTTTTTGTACTATTTGTTGTCAGAAAAGAAAATGATCTTCTCACTTGGAGAACTGACAACTTCCAGAATAAGTTACATGGGCCTACTCAAAGGCTCATGCCTCAGCCCCCTTCTTTATAACTTTTACGTCAAAGATATTGACAATTGGTTGGCAGTGCAATGCACACATACCTTCAACTTGCAAAGACCATTGCCAAATTCCCTAGATAACCTATCTTTTTGGGCTAGGAACCTAGGGATCGAATTCTCTCCGCAGAAAACTGAACTGGTATTGTTTACTTGAAAGCGGTACCCAGCCCCATTCCAGCTTTATCTGTTGGGCAGAAACATTACCCAATCGTTATTTTTCAAATACCTTGGGGTTTGGGGACGTATTTGCAACAAAAATGCCAAAAAAGGATCAACTTTCTTCGTTAAATTTGTGGCACATGTTGGGGTGCTCATCCGGGAGACCTCATAACCCTTTATAAAACAACTATTCTCTCTTATTTAGAGTATGGCTCTTTTTGCTCTCTCTCGGCAAAAAAAAAGTCACCTTATAAAAATTGAACGAATTCAATATCGTTGTCTGCGTATTGCTATTGGCTGTATGCACTCAACGCATAACATGAGTCTCGAAGTTCTGGCAGGAGTAAAACCTCTCCGATTCTGGGAGGTCTCGCTAAGAATATTAATCAAATGTGGAGTGAAAAACGCATTTGTGATAGAAAATTTTAAAGAAATGTTAGGGCTGAACACACAATCGTTCGATTTATGAGGATTTATCACTACTAAAGGGCGATACTGGTCAAAATTTGGTCAATATCAACTTGACGTATTTCTTTCAATTTTGCATTTAAAAACCTGAACACCCTCATTTTGAAGGTGTGTGTGTAGAATGTTGCTCCTATTTTGATTTTGGAATTCACTCTTCAGTTGTCAAAATGCCGTCCAAGCAAGAAGAGCAGCGTATCAAAATTTTGCTCGCGCATCGCGAAAATCCGAGCTACTCGCACGCAAAGTTGGCAAAATCGCTAAAGTTGCCAAATCAACCGTTACAAATGTAATTAAAGTGTTGGGGATCGTTTGTCGACAGCCAGGAAGTCTGGATCGGGGGAAAATCGAAAACCGGAAGCCGCTGAGACGACAAAGAGAGTTGCCGGTAGTTTCAAGCGAAACCCTAACCTATCTCTCCGAGATGCCGCAAATAAGCTGGGTGTATCGTCTACAACCAGCGTTGCCAATGATCCTGATTTCTCAGGATTTTCCAGACTTTTTAGCATTTTGCCTGAAATCCTGACAAGCACTAATTTTTTCCAGATTTTGATAAAAAATCCTGATTTTTTCTGATTTTCGTAATTTTTATCAATCCAAATTAATTTTAAGCGAAAAAAATAAACTAATCAAAGTAAGGGAGTTCTGCCAAAGCTTTTACTAGTTGGCTACTCTGGATTGAAATTTTCAAAAATCATCCAATAAAAAATCTATTCTGACCCACTCTTCTACCAAAACGATACAATACATCTTAAACTTCGCGGTTTACCTTTTTAGTTTTTCATATCACTCTCTCGCAGGTCTCAAACAGACAGTTAAGTTAAGCGTTTGCAAAAAGAAAAATCAAAATACAACTCAGCGCCAACATTAGATTAGGGCGAATCTGCTTTTATAAACAATGGTTTTCGTAGTCTTCGTAGTTTTGAACAAAAGGTCACAAATACAAATTAAGCACTCCTTAAGCAAGACGAGCATTGTCCAAGGGGTGAGTCGCTTAGAACAGTGTGCCAGGCACGCCATAGTAGAAAACTTTACGCCATAACGGAACATGTGTGGCACTTTGTGGCACAATATTGACATATGTACTTCTCGAAGATATAACCTAGCAGCCCTGAAAAATTTACGTTGTAAATTGTCATGTTGTTGTTTTGATTTGTTTGTTTCGTCACGCAACGGACAGAAGTTTTGGATTGAAAAATGAATATGAGTGAACTTTTAATCTATCTGTTTGTTGAGGCGAAATTCTGAATGAAACAAGGAATGAGGTTAGTGATTAAATCAATAAGTAGCTTCAAATAAAGGCATTTTTGTGGAACTAATTGGAGATGGGATATGGAACCATCAACCTCCATATTCTAAATATTTTGAAAAAACAGAACGTCTGCAAACAGTCGCTGGCTAGGCTAACCATCGAGAGGAACCGAGAGATTGGCGACATGCGAATAATGATTGAAAAACTTTCGTGAAGAATCAGCAGCTGGAGCTCTGTTAAAGTAAATTGATTGAGAAACTTACACATGAAACACAGCTCAATACGCATGCGAACAAAAGGTATCAAGTACTTCCCAATCCCATAACCGGCACCTCCAGCTGCTTCTACATTGATGCTGAACAACACTCACGCGTATTTATGAGAAAATGTACTGCATTTCGCTTCAAGTAAGTGAATTTACGATAAAACCATAACTTTATCTCACAATAACTTTCTTTTACCAACAGTATTGAGGACTGAAAAACATTGAAATCAAAGTTTTTTCTAAAGTATGTAAAAAGTTCTAGGTGGCTCCGCTATGCCCTATTTGCCAAAAGAATGCGCTAATATAGAAGTTGTAGTTTTCGATGAACTAGAGAGGATCCTGGAACGATCACAGCGTGGCCAGGCAAAACAATAATGTTTATTTCCGAATGCCAAAATGTTCATCGAGGAAATGACGTCAAACACGGACAGGGAAAACGTTGAAAATATTTGTTGAAGGTTTGAGACAGTCGGGAAATCCAATATGCTGAGAAATAGAATAAATCAATCATAAATATACAGCAGTGTATAGGAATTCTCGCACTTACTTCTAGCTATTAGTTTCTTGAGGTCCATTTTTTATCCATTCATCACCAACAGCACTAAAGTAGCTGTCTCAATACAAAAGTATGCAAAACGCGGCTTCCGCAATAAAAACCTAGTCCGAGACCTACATTTTGAAAGCAAAGAAAACAATCGCCTGGCTGCCAGGCGTAGCCAAAATACAACGATTCAGCTGTCAAATTTTTGTGGCACACATCGGCACCCATTGGCACTACGATCAAAAGTCGTAACGCTTAGTGGCACACTACAAAAAAAGGGGCACAAGAGATATTGTGCTGAGCGACTCACCGCGACTCTATCCGCTGATATATTCAATTTGAAGGAACTGTATTCAACTTCCGATAAATTAGCAAGACAAAGTTTTGTTTACATAAGCAGATTTGCCCTAATCAAATGTTGACACTGAACTATACCATTTATGAAACTGAAAGAGATAAATATATGTTATGTAAGCTCTTTGGTTTTAAATAAACGGCATTTTTATTACAATCAGTTTTTTTCACATAAAATGACAATCCTGATTTATCTGATTTTTAGTTCATATACTTCCTGTTTTTGTTAAAATATACTTGGCAACGCTGTCTACAACCGTGCATCGAGCCAAAAAACGAGCCGGACTATCGACTTACAAGAAGGTAGTGACTCCAAATCGCGATGATAAACAAAATACGACGGCCAAAGCGCGATCCCGGAGGCTGTACACGACGATGCTGACGAAGTTTGACTGCGTGGTAATGGACGACGAAACCTACGTCAAAGCCGACTACAAGCAGCTTCCGGGACAGGAGTTTTATACGGCAAAAGGAAGGGGAAAGGTAGCAGATATTTTCAAGCACACGAAACTGTCAAAGTTCGCAAAGAAATATCTGGTTTGGCAAGCCATCTGTACCTGTGGCTTGAAAAGCAGCATTTTCATAGCTTCCGGGACTGTCAACCAAGAAATTTACGTGGAAAGAGTGTTTGAATAAACGTCTGCTGCCTTTCCTGAAGAAACACGGTTGTTCCGTACTGTTTTGGCCGGATTTGGCATCTTGCCATTACGGTAAAAAAGGCCATGGAGTGGTACGCCGCCAACAACGTGCAGGTGGTTCCCAAGGACAAGAACCCTCCCAACACGCCAGAGCTCCGCCCAATTGAGAAATACTGGGCTATTGTCAAGCGGAACCTAAAGAAGACCAAAAAACTGCTAAGGACGAGCAGCAGTTCAAGGCAAACTGGCTTTCTGCGGCGAAGAAGGTGGACAAGGTGGCTGTACAAAATCTGATGGCAGGGGTCAAGCGTAAGGCCCGGCAATTCGGATTTGGAAAAGCGGAAGCCTAACTGAATATTTTTCCTGAATTTTATACTAATTGAACTTGAAAAAGAAATTTAATTTGATTTTTTAAATAAACGATTTCACCGATTTACACGCGTTTTCCCTTGACCAAATTTTGACCGTATCACCCTTTACATATCTTCGGATATGTGTCTTCCGTGCTTACTTCACCTATAGCAGTTTCTCAATTCATTATGATCTTTTCATGAAACAAGCATCTCATAGGATTCCGGATCAACTTAGTTGTATTATAATTTCACGCAGTTTTACAGAAAAGGACCAACACATCAATAGCTGAAGAGTCACGCAAATTCCGAGGCTACTTTCACATACAATAAGCCCCACTTGTGACTAATACCAATATCATTTGGATGAGAACACTGCACCACAAGATTTAAAAAGATATTTTCAATTATTTGAAAATAGGGTTTTGTGTTATACATACTTATAATCAGATAGATCTCACCAAAGGCCACCTCCAAAATAATATTAGCTTGAACATTCGCGACAAAGAAAATTTTCAACCTTGACTCGTAATGAGTTTCATGCACTCGCGACAAAATAAATGAAAAGATCAAATCTGATCGTCACGTAGAGAGTGCATTCGGAATGATGTGCCAGCCTCGCATGCATGCATGTGAGTTGACTTCGTTTGTTGCTTTTGGCCAGGAAATGGCCGTTTTCTCCTTGTCACTGGTTTTATAACAACTTTTTTCACTCCAAATTCTACCAATGATCAAAATCCTCCTCTATGAGGGGACTATATACCGAACCTCAAAACTGCTAATATGCATTAATTGACTCGCTACAAAGCGGAAATAAACTTATTATTTATTTTATGGTACGGAATTTATGTCGAAAATGCCCAGATTACGTAACACCAGTGAGCAAAACCTAAGGGGTGTCTAACATGGATTCTATCAAAATTATTTGTTGAAATCAATTTCAATTCCTCAAAGCAACTAAATCAATTTGCAAACCGAAATGAATTAGCTTGAAAATGCACAGCTGTTGAACGCTTTGTCTTAACTCAAATGTCAAAATTTCACGTGGAAACAACGTGTCGATTTTTTTGAGTTAGAGCAACTGACGTAATGAGTGTGTTGCTAAATTGTTTAATAGTACTAAGTTAGAATCCATTGCTTTGTATTCACTGCTAATCGATAACTATTCGCTGCGCTCGATCCCAGTGAGACACCCAATGGCAAAACCCGTTCATAATCATATTGGTACACTTTAGATATTAATTTCGGTCAAACACCCGAAGAATTCCTCAATTTTCCACACACAAAAAAGAAGTATGACAGAGAAGCAATACGCCTCCTTCGCTCAAAAGCACAGCCTACTTCAATTTTATGGAGAGTTAAATTTCAACGAAATTGTGTGCGACAAATTATGTCAGATTCGAGGAACTCAAGTGGATGATCAACAAGAAACCAGGCGAGCCTACTCAAAAAATCCTAGATTTTTCTTAACTACGCTTTCTACAGTAGTTCAGTATACAGTGTGTCTCACAATAGGTGTCACCTTTTTTTCGGTCTTGGTTTATTTCAGCTGGGTAATTTTAACAGCGGAATTGATTATACCCGTTTTGAGTGTACTCATTTGAAAGCTTAATGCAGAAGCTAAATAAGCGATTCTGTTTGTTTATATTTATCAGCTACCATGGAAGCCATACGGGAGCAAGTTTTAAAATGACATTTGCCAAAGCTTAGACCGTGACAGATATTCAATAGCCTTAAGCAGTTCGGAGTGAGTAAGTGTGACTGCGAGATTTTAAATTCGGATAGAAAGCTTTTCTTCTTTCAGGACAGCCATAAGCAACAAAATGTTCGTTATTAAGGCAAAAGTCTTGCCAATATTCCAAGAGCTAAACTAGCTATAGAACGCTATCAGAATGTATCGAAAGTCATGGTATGGGGCGCCGTATCACGAAAGGGAAAACTTCCTCTTCTTTTCATAGAGCCTAACGTAAAAATCAACACAGAATATTACATCGAGCAGGTTTTGAAGAACCATCTGCTTCCTCATGCTGCAACGCTGTATGGGAATACACCATATTGTTTCCAACAGGACTCAGAATGCACAAGCGAGGTGTGCGGAATTTTTTCCCGATTTCATCACAATCGAAGAATAGCCTGCATCTTCACCGGATCTCAACCCACTTGACTACTTTTTATGAGGTTATATGCTTCAACATATAGGCCCTGCGAAACTTTAGATCGATTCAAGAAACATTTGGTTGGTTTTTTTTGACCAAATTTCTCAGGAAATCGTGCGTGCCAGCTGCGATGGGTTTACAAAGCGTTTGCGCAGAGTTATCCAGGAAAAGGCCGAGAGTACGGATTGAATTAAAATGGTTTATGTCTATAACATGTATCTTTAAAATGAAAAATAAATGCTATGATTTGGTTGTTTTGTTTTGCTGTAATCCCATTTTGTTTTAGTGACACCTATTGTGAGACGCCCTGTAGGTATTTATTTCAGTTTGCATACGTCAGTTAAATTTTTAGATAATTTTGAGCGAAATGCTTGACATTTGCGGTTGAAGCCCTCCATCGGAGCGTGTTCAGTTATTTCCGGCGCGTTTTATCCACTTTTGCATCATTCTATTTTCGGTTTTCGCCCTTACGTTGGTCCTCCATATTTCACGCTTCATAAGGGCCAAAAGGTTTCGATCGGTCGGAGTTCAGGGCAGTTTGATGGATTCACGCCTTTTTGTACGAAATACATAGAATTAGTCGCATACCACTCGTGCACGGTTCTTGAGTAATGGCATGGAGCCCAATCGGGCCAAAACAACGATTTTTGATCGATCTGTCTCAACAACAGCAAAAGTTTTTTTTTGTAGGCACTCAGTTTTACAAAACTTACTATTTCAGGTGGCCTTGGTCACGAATGGCCACATGTGTATACGGCCTCAGGTACTTTGAAGCGAATTTCGACAGCTTCTTCCGTTTGAGACAGTCATCTACAGCAAACTTGTCCTTACCCGTATAATATTCCTGTCCCGGCAACTGATTTAAATTCGCACTTGATGTAGGTCTCATCATCAATAAAGCAGCACCGGTATTCCGTTAGCAACTTCGTGTAGAGTTTACTAACATGCGTTTGGCAACACTTTTTTGGCGTTCGTTCGAATTTTGGAAATTCTGCACCATCTACGTTTTCAATCCGAATCGTTCCTTGGACATCAGGGCGAAACTTTGAAAGTATGAAAACGCAAATTGGAAAGTGTTGCAATAATTATCGATACACCCTTTAGGTAATAGCCATGTTTAAATTATCAATAATGTTCAATTATGACAATTATCCAATTCTGTTCTCAATCACATACTGTGTCTAATCCTGGATAATCTTCACTTCTTAATCCCTATTACTACACTCCCAGAGACGATCTAACCTTTCTGTATACACGAGTAAAAACGCTCTCGCACTTTCTATAGCTCCCAGAATAAAATCCGACGATACCTTCTGAAATGACATTCCGAGTATTACCTCGTCGTCTTCCGTTAGATTTTTCATTTGAAAATGTCCTGCTTATGTATGTATTACTCTGAGTGCGTCTCGTTATGCATGAACGCAATTCAGAGCCCCTCAACTCAATAGAGAGCGGCAGCGCTTGAATGGAACATCTCAGGCTGGCCTATTCACGGATTGTGTTCGCTTTTCTTCACTCTTTTTTTTCTGGCGTTTTCATTCACATTTAAATCGCAATAAGGCCTCGTCGAATGGCATTGGAACTGCGCTCTTTGTAATTTCCACGCGAGATCCGGAGGGGACCGTCATCCGGATGTGACAACTTTATTCAACGGGTATATGAATGAATGGATTTCAATGTTACCGATGACAGAGGCTATTATGCAGGGCAACAACACTAGCGGACGCCCATTGACGACGGTAGGTATCGTGATTTACGATACCTTCAAAGGCACGTCCGCCAACCGCTCCCCGCAAAGGGGGCTTTGAGGATTGACATGATCGGGTTACATTTTCCTGTTGCATCCAAGTATGCCGATGAATTTTTCATCTTTGATTAACAAATTCATCTGTCTGATGACAGCCGTTAGTTAAATTGTAGTCAATATTTGCTTACTTTTTAGACATGCTTTCCAAATTATGTGTTCCAAAGCAGAGTCCGTCGGGGGAAGAAAGTCAGCACAAGAACATATCAAAACTTTAGGGTACAGATTTATCGCCCGTCTGGGCGAAGGGACATTCTCCAAGGTACGTCAAACATTCCTGACAATGTCACATCGAATCTTCAAGTTCGTGTCTCACAATCCACAGGTCTACCTGACAGAGTATGCAAACAAAGAAACCGCAAACGTACAGAAGCTCGCATGCAAGCTCATCGACACCGCAGCTTGCAGTTCGAAGTTCAAAAAAAAGTTCCTACCGAGGGAGTTAGCAGTCCTGCTGAGGGCCCGCCACCCACACATCATCGGAGTGCACGCGATATTGAAGTGTCACTCGAAGATCTTCATCTTCATGCGCTACGCCGAGATGGGCGATCTGCTAACGTTCATCTTGGCCCGTGGTCTGATAGGGGAGAATCAATCGCGAATTTGGGGACGGCAGGTGGCGCTGGCTTTGCAGTATTTACACGAGCTTGGAATCGCGCACCGAGATGTGAAGTGTGAAAACATCCTGATCACAACAAACTTCAACGTGAAGCTAAGCGATTTTGGATTTGCGCGGCACGTTTTAAAGGACGGCATAGCCGAATTGAGCCGTACGTATTGCGGATCGTTTGATTATGCGGCGCCGGAGATTTTGAAGGGCCAACCTTACGATGCTAGGGCTTCCGACATGTGGGCCTATGGGGTGCTGTTGTACGTGATGCTAAACAAATCTATGCCATTCAAGGGTCGCACCAAAGTGGTCTACGATGCGCAGATGTCCCGGAAGTGGCAGTTTCGATCACGAGTCCGTAACAAACTGTCAAATCAAGTGAAAGCGTTGATAGCGAATCTGCTGGAACCGAATGCGATTGTTCGATGGACGGTGGAAGAAGCATTGATCGGCGATTGGTTTACGGACGTTGCAAAGATGAGAAACCTACGGGCGGATGAGATTGCCGCACTTGCGGAGGCCCAAGCGTGTGCCACAGATTCGAAGGATGTCCTACCGGTGAAGTCTAAGCTGAATGTATCCGGCAGCGATGTGATAACCACCATCAAGGATGTCGATGAGCTGAAGGATGTCGATAAGCTTGGCTCGGTGAAAATGTCAAGCGTCGAGCTGCTGCAGAATCAATCGAGTGAAACTATTGAGAGTAGAGAATGAGTTTAAAGCCTTTGAATTTAAAATCAGTTCAAACGAATAAAACGGGTTGCAAGAAATATAAAGTTGTAAGTGCCTCCCACCACCTTGAAAAGTACGTGACACATGAAAGCTCATTTTTAACAAGCTTGCCCTTGTCGTCATAATGGAACATGCAACGTCGCGTATTCTTCTTCCTTATGACCCGGTTCTCTTTCGTCAAGTGCTCAGATATTCTCCAGAACTATTATCTTCCTCAATTCAACACATTTCGGTACCAAGAGTGGAAGTACTAGAGCGTTTCCAGGCGAAATGACCTACCGACAAACTTCGAGTGTCTCTGATTAAAAAAAAAAAAGGTACGCACGTTTTACCCAAGAAAATTTTTTTTCCACTGATGCAACAAATTTTGGACTCAAGAGTCAGTTTTAAAAAGAGCGTAAGCATTTTGAATAGCACTTCAATTATTAATTTGTAGCTCGAAAATCTTTGATTGATTAAAAAAAAACTGTCTAAGAACAAGTTGTGGCCCTATGTGTAAAGGTTGTGAAAAAAATATACACTGAAAAATAATCGGAAAAAATCAAAAACTAACATTAAAATTTAAATATTTCAAATAAAGATTTTTTAATTTTTTTATTTTTTGACTTAAAACTTGAAGTTATTACGCAAACTTTTGCAAAGATTCCAGGATGGAGAAATGTGAGAGAAAAAAGTTGGTAGAACATCAACTTTTGGTGTATTTCTCATAATTTTAATATTTGCGGGAATAAACTAATTCTGATGATTTAACCTGATTTTTGAAACTATAAATTAGAAGAAAAATTAGTAATCTCCATTTAATTCCAACTACCTTTGCTATATATATATACTGGAGTCGAGTTATTAGTACGAGACACTGAAGAAATCTTCACATTGTAGACGAAATACGCGTATCTGTCGAAGATAAGCAAAGGTAGTTGGAATTAAATGGAGATTACTAATTTTTCTTCTAATTTATAGTTACAAGTATTCCACTAAACAGCTCAAGCCCTCTAGGATTTTTGAAGTATTTTAGAAAATTTCAGCTGCTAATGATGATCTTCGTAAGAGCATCCGTTCTTGAGATATTTCCGATTTAATTTTATCATATTCGAAAAACTCTTCTAGAATAGCTGAATAGCTTCTCCAAATTTGTTTGAACAAGCTCTAATTCAACACCGATGTTTGTTGGGAATTTCTTTAATAATCAATAACCGCGCCGGCTACGTCCTTGCAATCAGGTGGGAATAGGGAAGGAATGTTAGTGTGACCTTTGCTGTTTAGGGATCGTTTTTACCTCTGCATCCCACAGAGCTGACAGGAAGGAGGCTTTTCTATGTTAGTAGGGTAGGGTTTAAAGGATCAGGATTCACCTTGATAAGTGATGTGATCATATAATATAGTTCATATAATTCAGGGGTTGAAAAAGATAACAATAACCTGTTTCTCTCCACTTACCAACTCTCAATTGTCTGAGAATCCTTTACGGGGTGCCACTGGTTGGCGTTCTTCTTCTTCCAAAGTATCTAGATAATGCCTATCCAAACCCGCCATGCTTGCTCCACATGGCATTGCCTTTTTCAATCTTTGTGTTCAAAACAAACACAGAGGCAAAGTTCAGGCACGTCACTAATCAACGCAGTCTTGTTTCTGCGAATTCCTCCCGGGAGGCATACACACACACACTTTTTCTCCCCCGGTGAAAAATTTTCAGCTTAGCATTCTGCTATGCGCATCGATCGGGAACTTTAGCTCGCCTGACATCCGCCTACGATCCGGATCATTTTTTTTTGCACTTTTTATTCCCTGAGGATGGAACAATTTGACAATTTAACACTACGAGAACTCGGCCACCGTAATATTTTACAAAACGTCAATCAAAACAACCAAAAAACACGGAAAATCAGAAGTACTTTGTAATTTTCAAGGAAGGAAAAATAAAGGAAATCGAACAAGGCACACTTCGATCTCTGGGACTAACATACATCCTCAATGTGTAAAAACTGATGACTCATAATGAAGCAATACCGGTCCTACCCGAATGCTGGTCAAGTAAGGAATGGAAAGAGGGGAGGACCAGAGGGACCGGAAGTCAAACCCTCCTTCCAGGTTGTCAACTCACCATTTGAAGAACACCAAAACTATACATTTCATACACAAAAACTATTCTCAAAAAAATGGGAGTGGGACACAAAAGGATAAAATGGAAAGAACTCACCCGGATATGCAGAAAATTCCTTTGCTGTGTTTATAACATCGAGCAACCAGAGCACTCCAGATTACAACCTGTTCTAGAGGCATTTGCTTCAAGACCATGAACCAAACATCTCCCAGAGACGTGGCTGAACACGAGCTCCGCCTGCCGCATGGCTGTATGTCCGGAATTCCGTCTCCAGCGGGGACTCTTTGTTTTCACACCAGACGAAAGGCTCGTGGTGGACTGCAATCTGCTCTTTGGTGACATTAGTGAAATTTTCTCTAAAAAATACAAGCAGCGAAGGACAAACACGTCAGTCCTCGGAGCGCGACCTACTTCGGTCCATAAACCTATTTTGCTTGTCATTGTATACTTTATACATTGTGTGTTAAAACATGAAGCTCTCCCGTCAGTTTTGGAGAAAACTTCAGGGTGGAGAGATTTGAAGTGAAAAAAGTGTCTTTTGAAACATTTTTAAAATCTCAACTATTTGTCAAAATGAACGTGTTTCGATGTTGCAATATTTTTCCAGCAGAAAACACGGCCTTTTCATAAATTATTCGCTCTTCTCCACAAAAATACCTTTTTCGAAATATGCGTTTAGTTTTCTCACTCTTAGCCAGCAAGACGATTCTATAAACAGCATAAGAAATAGGGGAACATTATTGAAAAAACTTTTCTTATATTTTAGTTTAATTATATTTCCAATTTTTTATGCGCATACTAAAGTACATATATTGTTTCTACATTTAGATTAGTTTAGAGAAGTTCCCTTTAATTTTGAATGTTTATAGATACAATGAAGGCTTGATGCTACATCATTTGAAAACAATTTTGCCTCTATCTGATGATGTAGAATGAGGTGTTCGCTCATCACTTTGAGTCATCATGAGTGGACAGTAATGTTTGCTAGAATGAAAGATATGAAGAGAAAGTGTTGAAAGTTCCGTCAGTGTACGGTAGGTTGGAAATAGAATAGAACTATTGAAAATTGAGCGAAAGGGCATGGGTAAAGTAGTACTTGAACCAAGGACGTTACCCTTTGCCTAACATCCCACTGCGGGGTAGGTCGAGGCACGGACGAATCCGCACCTCAACAGGCAAAAGGTAACGTGTTGGTAAGCGCTAATGTAATACTGATGGCATTGTGATAGTTTTTCTAGCGATAAATTGTACACACTCTGTTTTTGATACGCACATGGGAGAGGAACTCTCTCCTTTTTTTGGGATTGAATTAACGTTTCAGGCCCGTTTGCTTCTGTTCCCGAAAACGCTTCAGTATGTGTTGGTGTTTTATCCTCTTCTTTGTGTTTATTTGCATTATCTGTATAATTTGGAATAAGCTGAGTATTACTACTATTCGAATGTTTGTCGTATTCCGATTCACTCTCGATCGGAGGATCATCTTGGTTTCTCTGATAGATTTGATTTGTTCTGATCCCGTCCAGCCATATTCAGCAATAGATTTTGATCAGATGAATCTACATCATTCGTATTTGATGGTGCATCCAAAATCTTTTGGTGAAACTCAAGAAGAATCTGCTTTACCTTGTCACAAATGTCCCTTCTTAAAGCTAACTCCTTTTCATCTTTTACTGATGCTGTTTGTGCCCGGGTCAAGTTATGCCTGAGTCTAGAAATTGAAGCCCTGTCGATTTTTTTCGTCAACGACTCGTTGATAGCGTTAATGTTTTTCTTAATAATAGGTAATTGATCCTGAATGTTATGAGTACCTTGGTATGTAGTCTGGTTCTTTTTATTCTCTATAAATAGTCTTCGAAGAAATCGTCGTTTATCTTCCAACAACTCTCTCTTATCCACAGTCTGTTTCCTCAAACTGAGCTCGAATTCAATTTCTTGTTCTGTTAGATGACCAAATGTAAATTTCATCCATGATTATCAAAAATATGTAAGGAAAAATTTAATCTATAAATGCAAATAAATTAAACCGAACAAAAAGATTAAGCAGCATCAGTTTCGATGCACACAAAAAATCAATACAATTCACGCATACTTTAAATTTATTTCAAATGAAGCAAAATTATCGTTAAGCATATTCTAATCGAATATATGGATAAAAATTAAATGTTCTAAGTTTAATATTAAACACAGAATATAAAGGCATAAAAAAATTAGGAAAATTCAATTAAGAAATAAGGTAAAATATTTATAAGAAAGCAAAATTCAAACGAAGTGCATAGAAATAATACGCTAGGTTGCGGATGTGAAAGCGAGAGACAGCCAAATCTCTAATTTCGACTAATCGCTTCACGAAAAGATACCTTTTTTATCCCAAAATATCACGAGCGATAATTAAGAAGGATTGGGGAGTTCCGAAGAATATCGATAACGGAAACTTTAGGTAAACTACAAAACGGATAATCCAAAGATCTCTTTATACGAAACTGCTCGATTTATTCTTCAACTTCATCTTTATTCTACTACCCTATTCTCCATTTTTCAGTACCTAACCTCTAACTCTCATCTTCATACTCTCTTCAATCGGTCTTCATGCGGGACTCTTCTCATACTGTACGGGTAAAGTGAATGGCCATTACACTAGTGAACATACCAGTGCACAGGGTTCCTGATGCTGTGAGATGATGAACGTGACGGGAATGCTGTTGGTAAAACTGGGTCGAGTTTAGTTCTTCCACATATCGAGGGGTGGTGGCGACAGTTGCGATCGGCTGATTGTTCGTCGGAAACGTAGCATATGGTGACGGATGCTACGGGATACGGCCGAAACGGCACATGCTAGTCGGACGTTCGCGTTGACTCCCGCCCGTTTCATTGCAGTTTCCTCGTCGCCCAAAAAGATAGGGAGCCAATCAAAACGCACTCCAACACTACTCTCTAGTTAGTTTCTTTCTGAAATTCGGTTATTTCGTGAGCTTATTCTTTCTAAACTTTTAAAAAGTCCCTTTTTGAACACCAAAGAAAATTTTACCAAAAGTTTGGAAAAGTCCTTCCGGAATTCCTAGGAAAATTAACTTAATTTTTTTTATATATCATCCTGAACTTCTGAGAAGTCCTGAACCTTTGGAAAACATTCTGCCGAACTTCAGGGAAGGTTGTTCCTGAGTTTCTGAGAAATTCTCGCTCAAGTTACTAGGAAGTACCTCCTATGCTTCTGGACAATTTGTTTTTATTCTTTGGAGAGGTTTCTTCCTGAACTTCGGGAAAGCTTTCTTCTGAAGTTCTGAAATGTTCTCTTCTGTGCTTCGGAAAAGCTCTCTAGTACTTCTGGGAAAGTCCAACGAAACTTTTGGGAAAACAAATTTCCGGAACTTCAAGAAAATCCATTCCGAAATTCTTGGACGCATCGTCTTGAGTTTCGTAGAAGTTTGTTTCTGATTTTTTTGAAAGATTCTAGGTTTTGCCCTCCTTGGTTTGTTTCTTCTTGAACTTCGGGGAAGTTTTTGCCTGATATTTTGGGAAGCTTTTTCCTAAACTTCTGGGAAGTTCCATCTTAAATTTTTGGGAAAAGCTTCAGAACCTTTGGAAAGTTCCAAACTTCTAATAAGTCCTCTTCCCTAAACTTCTTCCTGGAGCTCTGAGAAATCCTCGCCTGATTTACGGAGAAGTTCTCTCCTGAACTGGGAAGTATGATCTGGAATTCGGGGATGTTTGGTCCTGATTTTTTTGGGATATTTGTGTTTGAACTACTAAAAAGTTCATTCCTATACTTCCGAGAAGCGAGAAGTTTCTGCCGGACCTTCTTAGAAGTTTTTTTTTCGCGGAAGTCTCTTCCTGAAGTTTTAGAAACTATCTGCTGGCCAGCTGTTCAGCAAAGGTTATGTAAGTTCATGTCCCGTATTCAAGAGTACCTCTTTTCTACATATCTTACTATTTGTAGCGTTCCAATCCTTGCAGAACAATAATTTGTATCCTAGAGGGTTTGAGCTGTTAAGTGGAATACTTGTAACTATAAATTAGAAGAAAAAATAGTAATCTCCATTTAATTCCAACTACCTTTGCTTATCTTCGACAGATATGCGTATTTCGTCTACAATGTGCAGACTTCTTCAGTGTCTCGTACTAATAACTCGACTTATCGAGTTAAACGATTTTTCCACTATATTATCACCACGTATCTCACCACTTGGAAATATAATCAAGAAAACTTATTCGGTACGTTCTGCTCATCAACCGCTCCGCAAACGAAATGACCGAGAAAACCCTAAGCCTGTATGAGATCACCCTCTAGATCTTTCTTTTGTATGCCAAGTGGCTGCTTCAACGAACTTCCGCGTATAGGTATGTTTTGCGTAAAACGGCGTTAGCCATAATCAGCGCGCCATCTATGTTTTGAGCCACGTAACAATTAATTAGGGTGTAGCTTACGAAATCATTTCGTCTTGCCCATAATTATTTTTTTCCGGGAGCAATACTTCTTCGTTTCAACTGACTACAACTTTTCTGGTAGTTATTTTTTTTTTTTATTTACCAAACAAATGAAGTGGAAAAAACAACGTTAAAAATTCATCAAAAGATACAAGGTTAACATCCATACCTCTCACGCCAAAGTCACAAGTTTGAATCTCACCACCGGACAAATTACACAAATACCCAAAAGGTATTTGAGTGACTACGACCAGCCCAGGGCTGAAAATCTCGATAATAAAGGAATAAAAAAAAATTGTTACTGATGCTTTCCGGGAAGTGGAACGCCAAGTACAGTACCAAGTACAGGTAGTTTTAGTTTAAGTTGGTCTAACATTTGAACTAAACAGATTGCTGTGTCAGTCAAGGGGATTTCCCCCTTTGCCTACTCTGCATGGGGTAGTATGACAAAGGGTTATATGCCTGATCGGATACTACCGTTCAAATGCCCTCCGATCGTTTTCAAACTTGTATCTTTCAATTTCAAAGCCTGCCGTTGCCCTATACGGAACTATCAAAACACTTTCTCTTCATGTCTATTTCGTTCTAGCAATAAATTACTGTCCACTCCTAGCGCTTCGCATGGAGATGATAAATTATCTGCTTCTGCAAACTTCAACTAAACAGATTATAAACTGTAGAGGACCGATAGCGCTGATGTCGTTGGCAAAATAGCTTTTCCTGGTTTTAGTAGGCCAGGGACATAACTTTCAATGTGAAAAGTATGCAATTTGACAGTTATGTACACGGCATGTTCGCGTGTGAGAACAAGACGAACAGTAGCGCTATACATCCTCTATAGTTTATAATCTGTTTTATTTGAACCATTTATTCAATCATCTTGCTTTCAAAGAGAGAGTAGCGTAAAATTTCTCATAAATTTCGAAAAACTAACTCTTGCTGTTGGAAAATCTAGAAAAACTTATGGAAAAGTCGTATTGTCGAAAATTATTCGAATATGCTAAAATTAAATCGCAAATATCTCTAGAACGATTGCTCTTACGAAGTTCATCATTAGGAGCTTAACATTTAAAAAATACTGCAAAAATAATTTTTAAAATACTGCAAAAATAATAATCAGAATACGTTTATTCACGCATATATAAAAATTTTGAGAAATGCACCGAAAGTTAATGTTCTAAAAACTTTTTTCGCTGACATTTCTCCATTCTGGAGTCGTCGCTAAAATTGCGTAATAACTTCCAGTTTCTAAAGTCAAAAAAAAAATAAAAAAAGGGTTTTAAGATATTTAAAAAAAAATATTTCCGAATTTTTTTTTCTCAGTGTCAATTTTTTTTACAACCTTCACATTTAGGGTCACAAATTGTTCTTAGACAGTTTTTCTGTGCAACCAAAGGTTTTCGAGCTACAAATTATTAATTGAAGTGCTTTTCAAAATGCTGACGCCCTTTTTTTAATCTAACTCCTGAGTCACAAAAATCTATGTTAGCGCGGAAAATGCTCAGTCTCCTAAGCCAAACGCGTTTGCGAAATTTCATGCAAATAAAAAAATGTCGAAAATAATTTTCCATACCTCCAGGTCATTTCGCCTGGAAACGCTCACTAGGGGTAAGTACGTGTGCACAGTGCAGCAGTGTTCTTTTCGGTCGTTTTGAAGCAATAAAAGAGCCGAGTAGCAATCTCTTCAAAAGTGCCTCGTAATAACACGCGGCCCACATCAACCCGTCCAGCCGGGTAATTATTCTCCACGCCTAACGATGATGGCAACCAAGATGACGATCTCTGGCGAAATGTAGATTAATTTCCCAACCCACCGCACAGCGGTTCCCATCGAAAATGTCGTCGTGGGGTCTTTTGAATGGTTCGTGGAATGAACCGGCTTGTGACAATAACCGTGACCACGCCACACCTCAAACAGTAGCATCGAGCTTACCGCGATGATGGTCAGCGGGCGGTTGGAGATGATGTTGTTGGTTTGTTTGAAAATGTTGTTCATTCTAATCAAGGGAATAGGAAGGAGGCGCTGCAAAACGCACTGGAATTATAGGGCTTTGATCCTCACCAACACGGGAAAGCTGAACAATACAAAACCAGAGTTAGGACGGGGCGCGTACTTTAAGAGTACAGGCAGTTCGTAAGTGAAGTTCAACTGAATGTTCGCGCGGTATGTTTTCGTAGAGCAATAAAGCAATAGCAACAAATCCATTTACTTTGGTCAAGCACCAACTAAGAGTGTTGGTAAGTGGCCAGTTAAGTAGAATTTCCAGATTCGTGCTGACTCACGCGCTAATCGTGAGAAATTCGAAGGTGTTTCTGTTTTGTTAAAAGTTCGAAGCACAAAGATTTTCTGATGGAATTAGATAGGAGCATTTGAATGGTCTTTAATGATCCAATCGTGCTGGCGTAAAAATAAGGTCGTTTCAAAATGCATTCCAAATTACCATCGAGTAGGACTCATTTTGCTGATACAATCAAAGAGGACGATCATTATTTGCGAAAAACATATTTGCAATTTAAATTCGCTGTGAAACCCAATTTCAGCGAGCTCCCATTTACCGTCGACCTTCACAAACTTAGTTTCTCTTATCATCGACAAACCACTCGACAAGTCAGAGCTTTATTGTTCTTCCCACGTGTAAAAGCTCGGGCGTTTATAGTTCACTCCTTTGTGCAGTGCCGAACAAGGAGCCAAGTTGGATGAAATCAAATGTTTATTTTGCGATGAATATAACGAGACCCATCTCCGCAACTGTCACGTAATGTTACAATACTGTACATATAAAAGAGAGGTCAAAGGTTAACTGGTATTCATATTTTTTTCTTTATGTTGCCATCGTTCGTCGGACTTCGTTGGTTGTGTCGTCGGTCAAATGGATGATGATGCTCTTGAGATAGAAGGAAGGGAAATGGTAGAAACTTTTAATCAGTTTCGTGCTACCGGCAGGATGAAGGCAAACTTGGAAATGGGCCACAGGAGCAAGAGTAGTCCAACGCTTAGACGTGACATTATTTGTCCTGCCACGGTTGCAATCGGCGTAAACCGACAAAGCGGAGTGGGTCCAAAAAGCGTGACAAGATATGTCAAGTGCTTACTGATAATTGGAAATTGTTCATATCATTCCAGAAAGAAAATGAATTTAACCCAAATTTACTCCGATCATTTAGTATCTGTGCAGGACAAGCGATTTTAAGTTAGTTTCAAATCTAAAAACGCCAGTCGGCAGAGGGTGAAATCATCCTTCGAAGAAATCACGAGAAGCCGTGCTTTGCAATGATTTTGATCTGAATATGATATATCCTTGTTTACCGTCCCGGTAGAGATTAAGCTTTGGCTTGTTCGACCACAGCTGAAAATTGCCTGTCACATCAAATTTGTTTTTCTTCGTCCTTAAATGTTCTTCTCCGTTCTGTTTCATGGCAGTATAATAAGCTGCTTATAGTCTACTAGCACATAAGATTCATCGTCCATTATCACGCAGGAAAACTTCGTCAAATATTCGCGATACAACTTGCGAGCCCGGGTTTTAGCCGTCACATTCTGTTTATCATTACGATTCGGTACAATTTTCACCTTGAACGACTTTAAAGCCTACCGGTGCTTGGAAGCTGCGGCAATTTTTTATTTTTCTAGCCACAGTACGTACCGAAAGAACTGGTCTTTTTAGCAATATTTCCTTCATCTTCGCGTCCTTCTGGTGGTTCCTGAAATCGTTTTTGTTCCGCTCCTAGCCTTCCTGGCTGTTGTCAAACGTTTATCGAAAGATTTAAGAACGTTATGGACAGTGTCTGCAGGAAAGCAAAGCTTTTTTACAAGTTTTCTTACTGACATATTCGGACCGCACACAATTGCTTACTTCGCACTTGCTCTTCTTTCGACGCCATCTTCGATCGAAAAGCATGTAGTATCACCAAACATTGATTTTACACAATGAACAGACATACGTTCATCAGTCTGCAAAATATGTTATTCGTTGATGAAGTATTTCCAGAGATATACGTATTTAGGGGTGTCCAATTTTTTTTTCGCGAATAAGCCTTACACTGTTCCAGAAATAATAAGCATTATTTTTAAATAATAGTGACTAAAATAATAAAAATAGTGACCAAATAGTGACTAAAAAGTGATATCCAAAATTAAGTATTTTTTAAATATTTTATACATTTGTTATATAATTATAGTAAAAATAAACTAAGTGAACATACCCGTTAACAAAAAGAGGCCTGTAATCAAGTTGTTCTTTGTGCACGATCGAAACGCCTGCTAGCATGGACTGTGCTAGAATTTATTTTAACATATCTTGCTTCTCAATTCCTTTTTTAAGCCGTCCCCATGTGTTCGGACCACCCTAGGAGGGTAACAATTTTTACAGCAGTAATTTTTGTGGCAGCTTAAAAGTGTACATAATTTATTAATTTCCAAAGTTCTTATTCAGTTTCTTAAATCTTTAACTTACATTTATCGTTTCCTCCTAATCCTTCTTCTCTTTTGTCTACTCTCAGGATTTTCTTCTGCGGGCACTCGAGAATTTCTATAAGTGGTATCGACTGTTCTAATAAACAATAAATCAATATAAAAAGTCTACTTTACTTAGTTTTATCCACCGTTCTATCCCAAAGAATCTAAGCTTGATCTCCTCAATTTCACGGCTTTGTAATAGCGCCACTTCATAAAATTATACACAATTTAATCACTCTTTAACTTCGCGTTCAAAACAAGATTTCTGTAATCTATTATCTCTTTCAATCGGTCTTGTCACCTTTTTTCTCTTTATTCAATCACCCTTACTTATGTGAGATACCAAAGTGAGTCGGATCCTCAGGAAAGTCGATGGCAAGATTATTATATAGGAGGTGCGTACATACCCCCCTCCCGGTAATTCTGGTGGGGGTACCTCCACGTCAGACTTACACTCCTGAATCTTGGGCGCCAGTTCGGTCACCGGGCAACTGAACTCACCTACCTACCGTCTGCTCCATGGTAGACTTGGACGACGATGCCGCTGATCCAGTTCTTTCGAGTGGTGTCCATGGCCATCAAACAAGCTTGAGTCGTTTGGCTATGTGCGACTTCAAAATGTACGGCTCTGGTCAACATGCAGATGGACAGGCAGATATACCTTTTCTCCGACCTCCTTCCGAAAGTTACCGTGAACGGACCACAGTAGTCCACGCCGGTATGGCTGAATTGTGGTAAGTTCGGCGTAACTCGTCGGTGGGATTCGTCGGCTGGCATCTCATGACTTAACACCACACACAGGCTTTTGCGTGGAAACGTTGCCGGGTTTCATTGACGGCGGTCTCAATGTTACCGTGCGCAATCTGTTGGTGATAGAATTCTAGCAACTTGCAAGTCACCGGATGCTTCTCCGGAAGGATGATCGGAAACCGCAGCTCAAATGGTAGCAATGCTCTCTGTTCTTCCTTCCAAGCACAGTACGGCTTCAGAGTCCAGGAATGAGCTCAAGCTGTATAGGCTGCTGGTCCTTTCGATTTGGTGCCATCTATCGCAAGGAATTTTACAGTTCTTCGCCAATGTTTTGATTTTGCCGACGAAACTCTCCGCTTGCGTTGATCTCCAGAGATACGCTTCCGCTTTCTGATATTCCTCTCGTTTCAACGGCACCGTCTTCGCTGACCGACCCTTCACGAACTTTTTGATTTTCTCGGTTGCCGGTACCGCCTCGATCTCCTAACCTCCTCGCTTCCTTCTGCAGTTCGACATGAACCTGTACGTGCACGCTAACGTTCGCACTAAGACCTTCCATTTAGCTTCTAAGACCTTCCATTTACCTTCCAAAAGCGCTCTGGATCCACGACTGACTCAGCCAGCGTTATGCCGTGGAAAAGAAGACACGCTAGTTTCTCCTCGGACACGTTCGGTGCGATGCAACCTTGCCTCGGCCATTCCACTATGAGCGTGCAAAAATCGTTCGTGATCCGGCTTTGCTTTTACCTTTAGGCGGCCGTTGATCCACAATCCGAGCTGCTTCCATAAACGACATCACTTCGCTGGCATCCTCAACAATTTCAGATAGGACAGTGTTCGCAGAGTGACTGTTGCGCACTTCCTTCGATGTCGCACCCACTCCATGTGTTGCGCACATCATTCGATATCGCACCCACTCCATCTTGGTTCCCGCTGGTAGCTTGTTCGTCAACTCTTGAATGAGCATCGGATTCACCAAGTGCGCGGTTAAACCCGTAGCTTCAAGATGATCAGCCAATTGTTGGACGACTACTCCGAAGGTGAAGAAACTCGCAAATTTCTCTGCTTTCGGTGTTGCTGCTTGGCAGAGATTTCGCACTAATGTTACGCCAGCGCGTGAGATTTGTACCTTCACAGAGGATACAAGCATAGCTCACCGCAGATAAAGCAAAGTGCTCTTTTAGTCGGTGGTAAATAGATAGAGTGAAAGTGTGCGCCGGTGATCGGATGGCGTGGAGGGAGTGAATCATTCCTCTTTTAAACGACCGCTCTCACGTGCTCTCATTGGTCTTCGCCCACGTGCTCTCGCCAGCGATCGCTGCCGTATTGCTTTGTATGCAACAAAAATACATTCAATCATGTCACATGTTGCATCTACCGGAAAGAGACAAAGTTTGGTTTTATACCTCTTTCTTTTTCTGCCCTTTTTATATGTACACGGCTACTGATATTGATTCAAAATTGAGTCGAGTTTAATTCAACAGTGAAGAAAGTAGAGTTACGCATGGACTGCGTGAAATTGTTTAATATTTGAGTAAATATAAGTATGAGTGACATTTACCCATAACTGCTATTTTCCTCAGTCTATGAGTAACTCCACTTTTTGCTCTTCTGAGTCGAATTTGACTTAATCTTAAGTCGATCTGAGTGGCCATCTACGTCTGAATTCTGCATCTCTGTATCATTCTCCTTAAAACCTATTTTTTCGAGAATTTCACATCATGAGAAGGTGATAATGGCTTCATCTGGTGGTGGTGCTCGAAAGTGTGGGTGAGCTTGTAGTTTTAAAAGAAAATATGTTATTATGTCATTGTTTGAATTTGTTACTCTCGACCTAACGAAATTTTGTACAAGGAATAGGAGATAGTTGGTAAAGATGGATGGATGCATGCAACTTTAAAGCGAAACATACGATTGCAATAAATGCAAATTTCCCTTTGTTCTGTTAACATGAACTAAAGCATATCATACAAGTTGTTATAATAGCATAAATACTTAATTTATTCCTAAAATATGATTTGATTTGCAACAGATATTGTTCATCTTTTCAACCATGTCCGTTTTTAGCGACGTTCCTCTACTTATTGCTTACGTTTCATTGAAGCTTGTAATGTACCGTCAATATTCAAGCGATCAGTAAGTTTGAGTTTTAAAATGAATTTCTATGTGCATTTTGTTACTTTGTGTTGTATTGAACAAATGAATTCATCATTTGTTAAAGAGGAAAAAGAAAATGTGTCCGAAAAAGTGCGAATCGGACTGCGTTCCGGAAACGGGGTCTGAGTTGTAGCCTGGGTCACAATTTCAAATTCAGTCCGAAAACATTTGGGTTGACCAACTGTTTGCGACACATCAAGAACTCTCACCAGGAGTGTTACAATGAGTTGAAGTTGTGGAAACAGATTCCCGAAGATCAAATCACCACTCGAAATAAATTAAATGCACTAAAGGTGAAGAAGTGGTGACTGTGAGAATGTCAAAACATTATCAAAAGTTGTAAATGTGTTTTTTCGACAACACAAAGTTACGATATGTAATCAACCATGGTTATCGAATATTTTGGGAGTTCAACCGACAATTATCATCTGAGGTGTTCTAGGTTACCCAAACTATTCTGGAGTTAAAAACCTAGAATCTACAATTGTATCTATAGATTTATTCGATTGTACAAAGTTACGATTTGTATTCAACCATGTACATTGAACCTAATGGAAAGTCTAAAGGTATTATGGGATAATCTAGGTCATTCTAAATTAGCCTTGCAGCTGAAAAAGCTACATTTACAATTGGTCGGGGTTCTGCAAACCGCACCAAGCGCCTATCGAAAATCATCAGTTTTGTCCGACTTTTTCAAACAGAACTTTTAAATTTAAAGACGAATCAGATCAATGGTTCTTGAAGTTTGTAACCAATAACCAATTTAAGTGATGCATCTCCATAATGCACCGAAAATCAGTTACAAAGAATGACGCATATGTCACTTGGTGCTATGTGGCAGAACCCCGACCAATCATAAATCCTAATTTCTGAACTACATAATAGTTTGGATGACCTAGAACCCTACCCAGTGCGATCCAGTGAGCATGGTTGCCTACATATCGTAAATTTTTGTAGCCCGAAAAGCTACAGTTGGAATTTCAGATCCTAATGTTTGAGCCCCAGAGCTGTATGGCTGATATAGAACATCCCAGATAATTTCATAATATCTGCTGACCTTCCAGAAGACTTCAGATAAACATGGTTGAAAACATAGCGTAACTATGTATAGCCGAAAAAGCTACAGGTATAATTATAGATCATAAGTTCGGTACTCCAGGACAGGTTGGATGGATCCCAGATTATCTCATAAAGTAGGTTGCTCTTCCATATGATTTAATGAACATAGTTGAATACATATCATACATCAGACCACCTTGTGCATCAGAAAAAGCTATAGTTTCAATTGTAGATCCTATGTTATGAATTAATGAACAGTTTGGTATGACCCAGAACATCCCAGCTTTCATCATAGTGTCAGTTAACCTTCCAAAAGTTCCATTGAGCAAGGTTCAATACATCGTAAACTTATTTAGCCTAAAAACTATAGTTACAACTGTACATCACAAATTTTGAGCTTCAGGACTGTTTGCTTGACCTAGAACATCCCAGATTTTCACATGATGTCTGTTGTTTTGCCAGAGGACTCAATGAACATGTTTGAATACATATCATAAATTAGTATAGCTGAAAAAGCTACCGTTACGATTGTAAATCCAAAGACTGTAAATCATCTCGAACATCCCTGATTATTCCGTAGTGCCGGTTGGACATTTCAAAAGATTCAAATTACTTTGTTGATTATATATCGCTTATTTGTATGGCTAAAAAGCTACAATAACAACTGTAGATACTAAGTTAGGAACTGAAAAACAGTTTCGATGACCTAGAATATCTTAGATTTTCTCAAAATGCCTGTTGACCTTCCGAATGATTCAGTGAACATAATTGAACACATGTCGTAACTTTGTATTTTTTTTATTTGTAAAAGACCGTGCGTAGTTGCTACTCCGTTACCGATCAGAACTAGTATAATTGCACAGAGAACCACATAGATGGAGCTATGGAGTAGCTTTGCATCTTCAATGTACAAGTTCACTAATTCTATTTATAGATCAGTACCGGCGCCGGCCACGTCCTTACGGTCATTGGGGAGGGGGGGGAAGGATGATTAGTATGACAATCGTTGGTTAGAGACCGTGTTTACCTCTGCGTCTCCACAATTGTCAAGGGAAGGATAGTTTTGTGTTAGTGATGCAGGTTATTTTTAGATCATGGATTCACTGTGGTAAGTGATGCGATCAATGAAAGCGCAGTAGACTGCTTTTTATTTTAAATCTAGTGGTGATAGAAAGAGGCAAGTGACAAATGACAAGGAAGGGGACGGGCCTGGGATTGAACTCCCGACCATCTACTCAGTAAGCAGAACGGATAACCACTGAGCTATCCAGCCACGTCAGAACACATGTCGTAACTTTGTATTGCCGAAAAAGCTGCAGTTTCAACTATAGATCCTTAGTTGTCAAGTTGATCTTCCAGGAGACTAAATGAATACGGTTGGAAACATATCGTAAACATACGTAATCGAAAAAGTTACAGTTACAGCTATAGTGACGAACTACTTCATGTTAATGATGGTACAGGTTCAAAATCAGGCTTAACGTACATATTTTTTTATTTTTCCCTGATAGACTAGTCAATTTTCAACAAGTTTGCCCAAGATAGTGTTCGTTTTTGTTCAGTGTGTGATTTTATACAGGCATTTTTCTAAAGGGTGAAGTCTATCCACAACAAATTTACTAATTGCTCAGATCAGTAATTTGTTTGACAGCAACAACTGATTGTCCCTTGTGTTCGTGTTGCTGATAAAGCAATGTTGCTATCGGTAGAAGTTGAAATAATAACAAAACATTTTTTTATCACTGTTACATGAAAACAAGGACATTGCAACCTGTGTGCGAATCACTACATTTTTTCAAAGCAACTTGTATCTTTCCCATCATCGATGCAATATTTTGTAGTTTTCCTTCGTGTTTTGTTGTAATACATTCAAGCTACAACATATCATTGTTGCAGAGTGAAAAATTAAAGGGTGCATCATTCGTCAAAAAAAGTGAATATTTGACCCACTGGTTATAATAAAAAAATAAAATTGATCACTTCATATTCGGCTGAGTCAAGGTACACATACCCTATCACGTAAAGGTAATCTACACATACGTGTATTTCGTGACATGTATCTTTCCAGAACTCAGAGCTATCGCTCAAATCTACATACGATAATAGTACCAAAGCGTCTAAAATACATCACGCGAAATTATTGCATCTTTACGCGAATTCCCACACAAATCCGGTAAACACGCTCATCATGTTTCCAAGCAGCAAACTTCCACCCGTCACTGTCCAGTGATGCGACTTATTGCGAGGTTAATTGAAAATTATCACCATCAAGTCGCAGCGGGTGCAGGCAGCAGTAGCAGCTAAATACAATAACAATCAGTAGCCCACGGGACAGCTGACACATATAATAACCTGTTCAGGTTGAACACCAGGTCTACCAAGGAATCGGCTTAACTGCATCCAATTATATCGCACGTATGTTGTAGCCATAAAACATGAAATTCATAGACGGCAACGGCGATGTCTCGTAGCACAGAAGCACCCCCCCCCCCCCCATCAATTCTATATAGCTAGCTACCAGTGACGTTCGTCGAGGTGCATAACGGCACCAAGGCCAAAGACGTGACTCGACTAACGGACTCGAGAAACTACTTCGTTCGTCCATTTGGCCGTGGCCTATTTTCTGACCTCCTCCTCGTGCTCTGCCCATTTGTGCTGATGCCTGTAAGTGCATACGACTGCATAGTTCTTCTTCTTCTATCGGCTCGAGAAGGATTATTTCTGCTTGATAGGTACCTACTCAAAGCCACAGGTACGAAAGCGAGAAAACAGTAGATTTGACTCCGAACTGGTGAAGCAGAAGAAAAACAAACATTCCTCTCAATGGAGTAGGTAGGTACGGCTATACAAGACACGAAAACCGGTCCAGTTCGGATGCTGCGAAGTATTTGCTTCAGCAATGAGGCCAAAGTAGCTTGTTGCACAGCCTAGTAAAACTATGCTATTATTGGAAGGCATTAAGCACGGCTTCATTGAAGTCGGACCTCACGCCGTCGTCAATCAGGTTTCTCCACGGCACAGAACGAACGAAAAAACGCAAATTGAGATCTGGCACGAGTTTTCATCGGCAAACGGAACCTGTTCAGAAGCTGAAGGTAAAAAGTGCGACTCAATTTCAGGTGAAGTGTTGAACTACTTCCTGGTATGTTCAGAGAGCGGCGAAATTAGGCTTGCGATCCTAACAGGTCGAGACAAAAAAATCAAATCAAGAACAGTTGGCAAACATTTCCTAAGACAATATAATATAGATAGTCTTTTTCCAATAGTTTTATCGTTCACTGTTTGAAAATGAGCTCGAAAAGCTCAATCGTCAACTCAGTTTAGTTGAGATAACACTCTTCAGTCCTCTCTGGGAGGAGGAAAATCGATACTGCATCACCGTCGTCGGTCGTCGTTCGAATGTGCAAACAGTTCTCCGGGTGAACAAGACAGGTCTTAGTGTACTCTTTATGAGCCCTCATCAAGCACTTGAGAATGACGTTGCCGGCGTCGGCTAAAGAGAAACCCTGTTGACGACGGATAGAGCTGGAGAATGGCATCTCTGCACTCAAAAGGATGCGACTTCTCAACGCTATGGTCGGGCGTTTTTAGCACACAACAGAAAGGAAGCAAGCCAGTGACACCTGAAAAGAGCTCACTGTTTCGATTACCAATGCATAGTAATTGAAAATTGTTATTTCAAATGGTATGGGTAAAACAACCAGGACCGGGTGATGTAGATAAAGGTCCACAACACTGGGATCAATTATTAATGAGAATGTTCGAATAGGAGGCGTGAGAACCGGAATTAATTTTCAATGGCACTGGACTTCGCCAATCTTTTTTTTGCCTTTTCAATGTAACAAACATAAATGAGACTCTGCCTGCCGGTGAGTGGAAATGAACCTGCAAATGGGAAAGGTTGAATTGATATTTGCGGGGAGTAATTTGCCATCGAACAACTTCTCTGTATTCACCTGACATCACACTTAGTTATTTACAGTGTTCAGTATTCACGTTCAGGCATAGTATAGTAGAAAGAGAGAGAGAGAGAGAGAGAGAGAGAGAGAGAGAGAAATTTAATCGACAACGAAACGAAAATGTTTTTAATTGGAATGGTCTCACCAAGTTCTACTTCCCGAAGAAATTCAGTTGTTCCAATATTGTTGGAGCAGTTCTTAGCAATGTGAAATTTATGTTTAACACAGAAATTTTGACAGAAATCAAATTCCAATTAGAGGTATTTTTAAGACACAACTACTGATGTTACATGGTTATGTTTCTCTCGTCGTCATTTACTATAACAATCTCAGACAGAAACCCGGTAACGTGTTGTATATGCTGATCCTCTTATCCTTAACGTCACATTTAACATCATGTGTTGATTATGTCAAGACGTTTTGAAGATACATGCTAATTCTTTGGATTTTCCAGTTTTATTGACTCAATGGTTACGAAAGAAGACAATTCAAGCGATCATCAACAAAAAGGAAAAACATCTTCATAGGAAATCATAAACAACCCTCTCTCACCCACCTGAACCCCTGAAACGTGTATCCGTCCCCTTCGAGACGTAATGTCTTTACACAAAAGCTGGAAACCACGACTTAGAGATTTGGTTTGGACTCTAGTTTTCTCAGTAGGCACAATCAATTAGCATCGTTGTTAGCTCCGTCCAAAGATTCAGTAGACACATTAGGCAGTAGCAGGTATACAGAATCAAGTATGTAACACTGTAGCAAAGATAATGTAGAATAACGAAGAGAACCTTGGTAACAAGGTTCAAGGAGCATCTATCGGAGGTGACTTAGGCTGTCAAACAGAACGAGAAAGGAATTTCACATAACTTCAAAATGACAGTCGCAGAACACATCTTCACGAAAAATCACGACATAACGACGAATGACATTACAATATTACGGACTCACCTCTACACTTGAAATTAGACGTCGCAGAAAGCTTAGAAATAAACAAACAACAGAACACAAATTCCACGAAACAAAAGACCAAGCAACGGTTACACATGGCTCTTCAACTTACTACCTAAACGACAACAAGCCGGACGCAGCGTGAGCACCCGCTGCTACACAATAATTAGGTTAGGTATAGTTACAGGTATTCGAGTTTCAGGTATTCCACTAAACAGCTCCTGCAATGAAGTAAGCCACCATCACACTTCGGGACTTTGCCTGTTGATCAAAAGCAGATCACCAGCTTCATTCAAAATTATCTCCGCTTTTCACAAGAAAAACACTTCACACAAACAGCATAGTTAGTGTTATTGAAATCGCTGGATGAGCGTCCAGCGTGATTCCTTTATTGACTTTCTTATTAGCAAACCATCATCACATGAATCCTTAAGGGTTTGAGCTGTTTAGTGGAATTTCGTAACTCAGAAATTAGAAGAAAATTCAGTATTTTCCATTTACCCCAATCAATCTCTTAGTTCGACAGATTACGTAGCAGTTTCGCTCATAACGTGTAGACTTCTTCAGTGTCTCGTAACTAATAACTCGACTATGCTGCCAGCACAATAACCTTACAGTCGAGTTATTAGTACGAGACACTGAAGAAGTCTACACATTGTAGACGAAATACGCGTATCTGTCGAAGATAAGCAAAGGTAGTTGAATTAAATGGAAAAATACTAATTTTTCTTCTAATTTCTAGTTTCATCATCACATATTGTGAGTGATCTCAGTAGCATATGTGGCTTAATACGATCTTGAATTTTCATGCACAAAAGGATCAATAAATGCCGAAATTTACCAAAACGAGCGCTTAGTGGGAAAGGTTGCTGTCCACACTATATCAGAAGCAGCATGAGATTCCTCCTCTCTTTTTGGCTGGTTCTGGCGTCCGTCCGTTATACCAGATCACCACAAATAACAACGTTGATTTAAATGAATAAATATTAAACTCCCAATTGCGAGCAAAAGAACGCTACAAGGCAATCGTCAAGCGGAACCCCAAAGAGGCAGGTGCAGTGGTCCGTCAGACTTCAAGAAAACTGTTCAGCTACAAAAACGCACTTTGCAGAACTTGATGGACGGGTGATAAAGTGCGACCTGCATATCCAGCTCCGCCAGATCGGCTTTACGTCGCCAAGAATATCGTGGCAATTGCTCGGTGGAACAATTCGAGGAAGAAGAAGGATTTACGTAACGGTCCTGGAATACCAAACAAAACGTAAGTAACAAAAATGATTTTTTTTTGGTCAAAATCGAAGAAAATGAACCTTTTTGGTCCGCGGTATTGTGGCGGGCGCCATTTTGATTTTTTAAATCTAACTCCAAATTCATCTCTACGAAACGCTAGAGGGGACAGGTAATTTATTGCTAGAACGAATATGTATGAAGAGAGAAAGCGTACTTTGATAGTTCCCTATAGAGCAACGGTGGCAGACTTTGAAATTGAAAAATGCAAGTTCGAAAACGAGTGCGACGGCATTTGAACGGTAGTATCCGGATCAGGCACATACCTTTGCCATGCCAGGTACCAGTAGTGGCAGGCAAAAGGGGGAACTTCGACTGGCAAAAGGCCAGCGAACCGATTGGCCTTATACCATTGTTCGCTTTTCAGTTCTTAGCGATTTGTCCTCTCCAATACTGCCTAACACGGTGCATCCGTGTGCCGCCTGCGCGCCGCTACCACTATTCGACCGGCGCGCCGCCACCTCTGTCGCTGCCGGGTACAATATCGAGGCGCGCCGATGTACCCTACCGCATATGTATCCCTTCAGTGTTTCTATTACCCTCTGAAACCTGCCTTTATTACCGAGACAAATTATGAACATCTCGATGAGATGTGCCATCTAGAGGAGTGCGTGAAGCAGTGGTCATTTTGTCGTTTGTTCACGAAATCTCAGTGTACATTTCTTTCGTGTTTCGACTTTGGGTATTTCGCGAGTGAGTTTGAACTTAAAAATAATGAAAGATCCGCCTTAAATGTCGAGAAAATTTCATATATTAAATGAGAAAATATTGATACCACAAATAATGTAATCGAACCAGAATGCGGAAAAATGGAGACACTAGAACATGCCGTGTCGGTTTTACGTATCTCCTTCAAAATGTTTTGGAAATGAATCAGTTTAAAGTAAAATCAAAACTCCGATTGTCTGAATAAAAATGGTTAAGGTACCATCTCTCGGGAATTTTGTCCAAGCATTTTGTTCTTATGTTATTTCAAAGAAGAGATTGACGTAATGAAACGGTACCGAAAATCCATCCACATTTAAATGCACTGGGATTAAATCCAGTGAAACATACTTGAGGTATGAGGCTACCACAATAGTCATTGAGAAATATACTAAATATTGTAGTTTAATAATATGCCAAAAACCGACAACTATCTATCTATGTTTTTGGTAATATATTAAATATATTGGCAAGAATCTCTTCAAACTTTCATATTTTCTATATTTAACGAACTGGAAATTAAATGTTAGTATTTTAAAAGGTTGTCAAAAATAAAAAGAAATGTAATATGCCATCCAGATTTCGAGCTATATCACTTGATTTAGACTAGTTTACATCAATGTTCGTACATCTAGTTTTTACTGGAAAGAATGCATCTGACAAAGATTCTACAAGGGCCTAAACTGGACACACACGCAACAATGACTGCAATTCTCAACGCACAAAGGCTATCCATGTGTTTTCCATTCTATTGGATAGTGAACTCTTCTTCTCGAAATGACCGTGTTGGATTGATTAGTGCAGTTTCCAAAGACAAGAAACTCATGAAAAAGCCATTGTTTACGTTTGTTTGGGTTGGGTCCTAATGAACATCTAAATGTCGACATATCGACACTAATATCACCTAAAGACAAAAATGACAAAATATTTGGTTTAAATTAAACTGTCGTGTCGGAAAATGTTATTTTTATTTGAAATATGAAAATTGAATCAAATAACTTGCCAACTACTGAATTAACCGGTAAATCAGTGCATTATGAATACGTGATTGTAATAATATTGTGAAAATCTTGATAGCTTCTCGGTATATTTCACTGCTCTTAATTCGAACTTTGTCATTTATTTGTATTATATATCAAGTTTCTGAAAATTCTTTAATCTTTAAATTTTTAGAGAGTTTGTTTATTTTTATTCTCCAGATTTTCGATAGGACGGGTTTCTTCTATTTTTGTGGTTTTTTTCAAAGCTGATTGCACTCATATTTTTAGAAGAATAACTGGCAAGAATAGAAGAGTGTTGTGGCCGAGTTAGAAAACGTTCCGAAATCTCTTGTGGATTTTATTAGGGTGTATGTCCCTTTGACTCCTATCGGTATGCAATCAATCGATTACATTTTTTGTGATTAACCCATAAAGGTTTTCAGCTGGAAGCAAAAATTAAACCTTCAGCTCAGACATTTCGCCAAAGATGCAGCCACAAGCCACTCTGTTAGTATGTATCCACGAGAAAGTTGCTACACAACTCACTTCGAGTAGAGTCCAGAAACTTTCGAGGGACATGGATGTAATGTCAGCTCTCATGGGCGTCAAATTGGGTCCAAATCATGAATGCAAGTTCGTCCCATCCGATAGATTTGTTATTGAACGTTGGCTGCGTACGCTTTTGCCGATTTTTCTGACTGTAAGGCAGTTCCCGGACGGTGTTCGCTGTACCCAACAAACAGTTTGGCTTCATCAATCAAACGCATACTTAAAATCAAATAAGCTAAACACTTAAGTGATATTTACATAGACCCAACATTAGAGCACTTTCCCATAATTGCATAATAGACTTATTCTATTTGGTTGCATTACCTATATTTTACGCTTTTTGAAACTGTCTTATTAATAAAGACATAAGTCGAACTTTCCGTCGACTTGTGATGAACAAATTCTGTTATTGGCATAAGTCTCGCACTGCATGTGTAGCTGAGTCAGTATAACCCATGGATATCTGGGCTTTCTATCAAAATATAAGACTTGGAGTGATCCTTTAGTTTTAACATTGCACGTGAAAGCCAAACGGTTAAAAGGGATAAGCACAGAGTAAACGTTATGGGGATAATTTATGCCCGCGCCGCCACCTGTCGCCGTTTGAAAACACCATATGCGCCGCCGCCGGTTCAAAATAGATCGGCGCACAGGTCTACTAAGACGGGTTGCCCTATGCATGAACTATCAATACACTTTCTCTTCTATGTCTCATTCGTTCCTGGCAATAAATTACCTGTCCTTCAGGTCCCTAGCGGCCTTCGCATGGAGATGAGAAGTTATCCGAGATTCGTCAAAGATCGTTACTTCCGCGCGTGGGAGGATATAAAAATAACAACTCAAAGTCCAAATTCATGTTTAGTAATCGAGAAAAACTGTATATCTTAATTTTGGTCTGACCTGCCGTAATACTCGATTTGTAATTTGTAATTTTTTTGATAATAAATATTTTTAAGTCAGTTGCAATATTCAAAATAATACGAAAATCAATGCACAAACTTCAACTTAGCACAAATTTTTCAATTTGAAAGCTATTCAAACTTTCGGCTACGTCAGCGGGCGCCGTTTTGTTTTTTTGTAAAAAGTACATGAAATAAAATCAAAACTATAATCCAATCGAAATATCCTAAACAGATTTTTTGTATGGTTTTTCTTTGCCTCTAAAGGAAAATCCAAACATTGCCAATTCTTACCTCACTTGAAGGAGAGAACCCGGCTCTTAAGTACGATAATACTGTTACCAAAATCAGCAATGTGATTAATTTGTCAGTTAAATTGTTTTTTTTTTCACATGTTAAACTGCTAGTAAAATACATTAATTTGAAAATTTACGAACTGTCTTCAGTTTTATTTAAATTTTTCAATATTTATAACTACTTGATTGATACACATCCTCGATCCAGAAACAGGTTCTTTTGCAGATCTGCACACTAAACGGGGGCGGAAAATCTGGTTCTGCTGTCCTGCGAATCGGCCGCACATCGAGGAATGACGAAAAAGCGACCATTTCTGGCGAGCTGATGTTAGCGTGCCAAGGAGAGAATGAGGATTTCCGTTTGGCAACATAAGCAGCCGAAAATTGAAGCATAAAAAGAGGGATGAACCTGTGAAACCGAGGGCTCGGAAGCTGTACGACCAACTGCTCACCAAAAACTTCGGCTGCGCTATCATGGATGTTGAAACCTACACAAAACTCGATTATAAGGAATCTGCCGGAACCGTAGTGTTATACTTCAGCCGAAGGAAAGATATTCCTGGATCATTGAAAACCATTGCCACTGAAAACATCGGCGAAGAAGATAATGGTGTGGCAGATCCATCCATTGCTGACAGATACAATGAATAAGGGCTGCAAACACATCTGGCTACTCTAAACAACACTAAAGATGCACTAGAGTAAGTACAAAAGGAATTCACCTAATCGAATAAAAAGATCAAACATATACAGTATGGTCTTTTTTTGTTTGAATAATAAACTGTATTAATATTTTTCGGAACAGTCTATAAGATTCTTTTCATGTTTATTTCAGCAAAATGAACTATTACGAACGAAGAAGTTCTTACTTTATGCTCTGCAGCAAATATTTACGGAGGCCATATCACTGCATAGCAAACACCCGATTAGAATCTACCACATTGCGCATACACATCCTGGGAAAATTGCTGAAATCGTCTTCACCCGTTCATTATAGGCGTCCTACGATCGACCATCACTACCGTCGGAGAACAAACCGAGAAAACGGGCGGAAATGTGCTACGGTTGTCTCGATGAGCCTCTCTGACACGCCATTAGTTTTACCTTTACAACACCCAACCAAAGTGTTGAATACGGTGCGCGGCCAACAGCCACATTAGTTAGGGTGGTTCAAAGTATCGATTCAGGTTTACTTCACTCCAGCTGATTTCTCCGCAGGAGAAAGTCAATTCTCTTCAAGAATTCAAATTCGCAATTTAATGAGCTCCACTTTTCGAGAAGAGTCAGAAGCTGATTTAAAATCTGGACTATTGCTAATTTGAACCACCTGAATCTGCAAGTTATTTTCGCATCGTGAACAGATTCGTACCCACCGGTCGTTTAGATTTACCTCTCCATTCGTCTATCTTTACTACTGATAGCAACAGCCACAATGCACCATCGACGACCGCGCCAATAGGCGTAGAAGATTTGTCCAATGAGATAAATTCACGGTCTGGTAAGCCCTCCACACGGGTACAACCTTCTCCGGGTACTTGAACAGGAAAATTTGCGAGCAAACCTCAGTCGGATGGGGAGTATTTTCCGGTTGACTCACTTGTGAAACGTATGATTGAAGGGGCAGAATTACGAGCTTCATAATTTGCCAGTTCTCTGCTATAACGGTACAATCTTGGAAGAAGAAAAAACTGCCGACTATTGACGACAACCGTGACAGATATCAAGATATCAAATGTCTTTCTGGGGAGAAACAATTACCGGAGGTGAATTATCTTGGAAAACCACCCGTCGTACATCAACTCTGCAGCTCAGACAATCACTTCGAAAAAGTTTTTCCAAATGGCGATGTTATTTCCTTTTTCCACCGTAAAATAATAGCTTTAGTCGGTGTTTAGACAACAGTGGTACATGCGAAGTTGCTGGAAAGAAGTTGCTTTCGTTAGTAAATCAGTGGCGGCTCGTTTGACCGAGTAAAAGGAAACCCGGCAATGCGGTAGAGCTTCATTAGTTTGTCAAATGCAAACCATCCGCTGTCGCCGAAGGTGAACTAGCTGTGCACGGAAGCGAAAGTGCCACTCATTATTCTCCACATGCAAGCCAAATGAGCGTTGGATCATCACCATGTTGTAGCCCGCCGAAGCTGATATCTGCGCAGAGTAAAAATAGACTTCGATTATCTCCTCAAGCTCATTTCCTCTCAATTCGTGAGGTCAATCTTCGATGTAACAACTATCCAAATTCAATTAAGATCTCTTGCACAACCTCACGTGCAACACGACAGATCCATACCGTCGGAATATCACGGCTCAGTAGTATGCGTTGTGCACTATATAGTATCGCATGACCGACAACATTGGGATAGGATGCTCATGAATAAATTCCATTTCGAACTATCTCGCAAATCTCGGTATCACTTTCCCTTGCGCCACCTCACATACATATACACCCGCAATACATAAAACCACATCCAAATGTGTGTATGCATTATTCAACGAGGTATGTTTCACCTGCCCTATAGCCGGCAACAAACAGGCGAAGGTTAAATCCCGGATGCTTGCGGTTTAGCACGGGTTTCAGGATTCATAAAACCCGACGATGATGGGTGTTGAAAAATAATGTCTACAGTATCATCATCCTTCATGACGAACTACAAGCTACGAACGACTGCTGGTTAAAACACGATTTGTTCATTCCGATGAGGGCCCCAAATCTCCGAAATATTTTCATGACCACCCACCCAAGCAGGCTAGGTCGAGATTGACGAAAATGAAATTTTATTGCCACAATTTGGGATGCACAAGATGGCGCTCTCCTGAGACGAGCTATGAAAAGTACGAGATGGAACTCAGCATGATGAATGAGATTCTTAAATTGTCCTGTTGTGACACGTTAAAGAGTTGTTGGTGGGAATCTGGACCGGATGATACATACCGTGGATACAGCCTGTGAAAAAAAAGAGAGAGGAGATATTTTTAGACAAATGTCGAAGGCATTATGGATTTAGAGATTCTCAAGGGACAAGATAAATAAAAAAAAACAAAGGTAACGTTTGCATTTAAAAATGGACAAAAAATTGACGATTTTTCATGGGTTTACCTTCGCCCGCACTGACGAAACTACCCATGCAGCATCAATCATAGTAACCCATGAGTCAGCAGACAAAATTTGACAGCTCTATCAGTCGAACTCTAACCGTGAAGGTAAAAACAGTGAAGCAACTTCGTTCAGAAATGTGCGGGTTCAAAGAACGGCACCCCGCCGTGTCGAAAACGGACATCGTGCGGAACTTTGTGGACACCGGATACGCCCGTTCTGGCATCTACAACATCTTGGCACTATTAAACAACAACCAGAGCATCGAAAGAAATCCCGGTTCCGGACGGCCGACGACCCTGAGCGACAAGAAGCCCCAAAGGATGCTGACGAGGAAGACCGACGGAAAAGTGGCTGCGGTTCAACCGGCCAAACAGTGAAAAACTACCTGGCGAACATGAACATACGTGTCAGGAAGCGGAAGTCGCGTCCACTGGTTTCGAAGCTGCAGGCAATGACGCAGCGGCAGCAGATGAATAAGAAGGTCAACTCACCCTGGATGGCAACTGGCACTTCGTATTTTACTTCCCCCACGAAGGAAGTGGGTTCATTTCACACAACAAGTTCCCCAAAGAAGGTGCTGCGTTGGCTGACAATCAGCGAGAACGGGGCTATCAAAGCCGCTCTTCTTTCGTTACGGACTAGCCGTGAACGGGGAAATTTATAGTGCCTGCCGGAAGTTGCGTAGTTCATTAAGAAATACCATAAGGAAGAAGACGCGGTGTTCTGGCCGGATCTGGCGTCAGCCCACTACTCGAAGCGATCGATGAAGGAGATGGAGCGGCTGAAAATCGATGTAGTACCCAAGTCGGCGAACCCGCCCAATGTCACCCAGCTGCGTCTCATCGAGAATTTCTGGGCCAACAATTGTGTTACGTAAACTGCGGAGGAATTGATGAATAAACGAAGAAAGGATCCGCCATAGCAAATGTTCCGGTTAACTGCCGGAAGGCCGCTCGCAAGGGCGTAGAATTTTTTTGCAAGGAAGCTCAAATAATTACCTTCCATGGGAAATGTATCAAAAGCAATTAGTCTGTTTAGCTTTTTTTATCACCATCTGAAAAAAAAATCCATTTTTTTTAAATGCAAACGTTATTAGCGCCATAGGCGTCACGATGGTATGCGCACCTTGCACACTGCACGCCTCAAAAACAGTTCAAACTCAAAACTTGCAAACTGCTTGGTGTGGCATTGTAGACTTCAATCAACAAGCCTTGAGTTTCCTCCAGAACATCGTTTGATTGTTTATGGAATCATTACACATTTTCGGAAACTTTTGTTTCGATATTGTAATCTTTTAAATGAAGAATTTCACGCCAACTCGTCTTCGTGATTGACAGCAGAGTAGAAGTGGAATAAGAGAAGAAATTAATAATAGAAATTAAAAAGAAATGAATGAAGAGAAGTGGAATAAGAGAAGAAGAAGAGCATGAAGGAATAGAAATGGGAGAAGAGAAGCAAGTAAAAAACCGGAAGCATAACTGTGAAAGATAAGAAGCGAAGAGAAAAAACGAAAGAAGAGAAAACGAAAGAAGAGAAACAGAATAAGAGAAGCGGTAGATGAGAAACGTAAGCAGAATCGGAAGGAAGATAAGTGAAAGAAGAGAAGCGGAAGAAGGGAAGCAGAGGAAGAAAAAGAGCGGAAAAAGCAGCAGAAGCATAAATGCGGAAGATAAGTATGGAAAACAAGAAACGAATGAAGATAAGCGTAGGGAAAAAAATGCAAAACGCAAAACGAAAGAATATCAATAAAAAAACGAATGAGATGGAGCAGATAAAGGATAAAGAGAAGTGAAAGCAGAAAAATGAAAGAAAAAAGCGGATGGAGAAAGCAAAAGATGAAGCGGAAGAAGAGAAGAGGAAAAAAAGAAGTAGCAGATAAGTGAGAATATAAGCGGAAGTTAACATATGGAAGAGGAAAAACTTAAGAAGAGAAGTGGAAAAAGCGGCAGAATAGAACATAACTCAAAATGGACAAGACTTACAAAAAAGTTATGTATGAGTGACTTTTAGAAAATCGTCTTAACTTTTATAAAAAAATTGCAAAAATTAGAAAATCGATTCTTTCACGCTAGAAAAAAATATTTAAAAATTTATAGTCAATTTGCAAAACTATCTTAGCATTGGACGAAATTTTTTCTAATAAAAGCAATATAATTGTCTAAAAATTCGCCATACATTGCGAGATGGGCACTTTTAAGGGAAAAAAGGTTTTTCTTACAACAACTTTTTCATGGCTTATATTTACCGTATATCACGCAAACTCGTCTGTCTTCAACACAGTCAACAACAGTCATTAAGAATTGAATGTATTCATCATCTTTGCAAAAAATAATAATCATCTAGACTATTATTTGAAAAGAGTCAAAAACATTCTAGTGGGAGGGGCGGAAAAAAGTCAAGATTTATTACAATACGTATCCGACTGCCCGACTGTAGATTGTCAACATCTAGCCGAAAAGTCAAATCCCTTCTTACGTTTTTTTAAGACGCTAAAAAAATTCAAATTGTCATTATCTTTAAATTTAATGGGCTTCTGTGCGGGTTTAGGACCAAATTATAAGATGATGATAATGTAAAGGGAAATTGAATGTTTTTGACCTTTTTCAAATGATAGTCTAGATGATTATTGTTTTTTGCAAAGAGGTTTAATACATTCAATACTTTATGACTGCTAAATTTTATTGGATTCTATAGGGGTGTTGAAGACAACAATTAATATATTCTGGTAAGCAACTCAATTTCATATCCACCACATGCTGGTAATATTTGGCATTCGTCAGCATGCTGGTAGAATTCAGTAACATTCGTAAAAAATTATCTACAAAAATTGATAACAGATGATAACAAAATTTGTCAATGTTGATAACTAAATGTGTTATACGATAACAGATGAGTTCAAAATTATATCTGATATAACAAAACTTGTTACTTATTTGATATCAGTTTGTTATTTTCCTTTGCAAGGGAAGGTAACACATGCAAACAATATTGAAGCAATCTACAATGTTTATGCAAGTGAATTTTATTCTTTTTTTTTCACGGTTTCATAGTAAAAGTGGACCGTATCCCCCATGTAAAAATAAGCCTTGAGAACTGAAATATAAATTGATTCAAGCCAACAGCTAGGAAGCTTTAGAAACCACTCACAACGTATGATGGCTGTTTTAGAAATAAAACTTAGTTTTCGAAAAATATGCAATTATTAAATTTTAAGTGCTGCAAAATGGTATGAAGACAACTGGGATGGAGCGTGCGTCACAACAAACCTGATTCAGGCGGTATCTGGCTTAAACTAACACAAAACATCCCTATAATTTATAGCTTAAACTAACACAAAAAAATCCCTACAACTTATGGTTCAAATTAACACGAAATATCCCTTCAATTTATGACATCTAGCATTCCATATATGTTCATTATATTTTTTAAAATTACATCCAATTACACAGAAAATTACATCCGATGAAGTCTTTTGAAAATTACGAAATCTTTGGTAGGCTTCTGCACTTATTCCTGAATATATTTTTCATTTCTGGTTTGCAAATGGACTTTCTACCAAATATGAGTTTATCTGATTCAGGCAGCGCTGTGTGCCATTTGGCTAGTGTCTGATTTTACAGTTCAATCTTTGTCATTACTTCATCATAACTCACAATATCATCATATTTGTCTTTAACTCCTTTTCAATCAAATCAATGCAATCAAGCAATGACTATTAGGCCAGCGAACATAAAAGCTGATTGCTGTTATAAAACCTCAAATCAAGATTTTGGTGAAATGCTGCTATCGCTGAAAATGAACGAAACCGAGTTTGAGCGCGAACAACAGAACTCTCCATTTCTACCAAATTTCTTGAATTTCAGGATCAACCGAATGAAGCTCATATATAATAGATACGAATGCTTGTAGTATTTTCATTTATATTAATATATACATTATTATATAAATATTTCTGGGAATGAGAGGGACCATCAGGGCACCCGATTGAAGCACTCTGGATGGGGAGAGTGGGCATGCCAACTCCCCATTGCTAACAGTTTGTGAATAGAGGGGCGGGCTCGTCTCCCCGCCCATTGGGACATCCTAATGTTAGATAGATTGCTCTTTTGGCCAATAGTTGAATCTTGTTGTTGGAAGGAGATTCTTTATATCCCTGTGGAAACGTATAAGTGATGTTGCCTATCGATCCACCCAACCCCTCTTTGGCCCTTTATACAATGGTATTATTAGGATAATCAGTGGTTATTAAAGCTTGATCAAGTCTAACAGAGAGCGGAGAGCCCTTTGCTGTCGGACTTATTCTCCGTGCTACAATGGGTGGTACGTTTACATCAATATTAATTTTTTCGAACACAAGTTTAACTACTTACACAACTAAGGGAGCAACCAAGAATGGGCTTGTTTCGACTATTACCCACAACATACCAAGGGAAAGAGGCTCATGAGAAGACAATGTTAGCTCACCACGAGTTCAGATTGACGGTGATGAAATCGAGGCGGTATTCGTGTATCTGGGCTCATTGGTGACTGCAGATAAAAACACCACCAGATAAATACAAAGACGCATTATGCCTGGCAATCACGCATTATGGTTGGGCAAATGTCTTCGAACGGAAGTGTGGCGTACAATCTATGGTGAAGTGCAGTTCGAAGATGGGTCGTGTAGGAGGCGAATGAACCACGAATTGCGTCAGTTGCTAGGAGAACCTTCCATCGTTCACAATCGGTCGACTGCGGTAGACTGGACTTATCGTAAGTATAGCGGACAACTGCCCAATTATCATGATTCTCGATAAAGATCCGACGGACACAAGAAGAAAAAGTGCGCAACGAGCAAGGTGGATCGATCAAGTAGATGGCGACCTGCAGATCCTTCGCAGTCTGCAAGGCTGACGATTTGCAGTCATGGACCGAATAGAATGGAGGCAACTTCTGATAAGGCCTTGGTCTAATTGACCGACCAAAACATACAATAGCGCCATTGCTGCATTCAACGTATACGTGACTTCAGACAAGATCAAAATAAGGTATTTATGTGTTGTTGTCTCCTGCTCGGGCATTACTTCTTCCAGAGGGCGTCTTCTTCTTATTATGATTTAGCATTTCAAGCTTTTTGCTTCCACAATTTGTTTATTGCTTGCCCTCAACTTAGTGTTCTAAATGCACTTCTACTTGTTCTAAATGGACAGTGTTTTAAATTGCACTTCCAGTTATTGATTTAGAGCTTTTGTTGCCTGGCAATTTTTTTGCATTAGTATGATTGTATGGGAAGTACAATCATACTCTAGGCCCAGGGAGTCAAGAAATTTTCCTTAACGAAAAATTCCTCGACCAGACCGGGAATCGAACCCAACCACCTCCAGCATGGTGTTGCTTTTTAGCTGCGCCCTTACCGACTGAGCTAAAGGAGGACTGGAGATTATGACCAACAAATGCTAGCCCCATTTTACGGCGCTAGCTTTGTACGAACGCAGATCGTTAGAGGAATATGGTATGAGTGTGACAACGAGTTGTTGGATTTGAAAAATAAAAAGAGAAAAAAAGCGAAAAAAATATTAGCAAGATGGGATACGAAGCTTTATTATGGTGACTTTCAGTCACACGGGTTTGAGAAATGATTTTACGGGAACATAAAAACATGTTGAAATTGAGGATGGAAACTGAATTGAGTATGGGAACCGATTTAAACTAAAGGTAAGCATGCTGTTGGGAACATACACAAGTGTGGCAAAATTAGAAAAGAAATTATTTAAATATGCTAATATGCTGTCGAGTGAAGTCGAAAGAAAATCTTTATTATGGTCGAAAGAAAATCTTTATAGGACACGTTTAAGATGCACTTCGAGATATTCTGAGATGATAAAAACGTGCTTTTCTAGTATGTAACTAGACATCCAAAAACATGGGTATCCAGATAATGCAACAACAAAAATGTTTAAATCCACACATCAGAAATCATCGCTTAAAAAAATAAAACCTATCAAAACTAACAAAGTTTTCAATTAATTCGCTCAGTTGTTACCATACAGCAACATGTATAATCAACATGGAAATAACTATCACACCAACGTTGGAAGCACCGAGATAAAGAAGATAATATAATGTTTTAGAAATATTAGCAATTAAGAAGTGTTTCTCAAATATGTAACAAGACTCGAATAACATTTTAAAGAGTCTATAATTTAATAAAAAAAAAATAACAAAGTCATTGAAGACGAGCAAATTTGCAAAGCTTTAAACGGTCTCCGGCGCTCAATAGGTCTTAATTACATTTCAAACTTTAGGTGGTTAAAAAACACATTGAAAGCTCTTGAAACCATACATAGCTCAAATCTTCAAGCTTATATACCACAATATCTAATTTAGCAGTGCATTCATCAATTGACGAGTTTACAAATACCAGCACTTAGATATTACGCGGGCTCTAACGACAAACGATCTCCAATGAAAACCTTCATTCGTGAATGGGATTAAATCTCCCCATTTTCGTCTAAGGCTTCATATTGCCACCCAGGTATAGCAAACAAAGCACCGTTTTAATGGTGATTTACGATCTTCAGTCACCCGTAGACTTATTGTCAGCTGTTATAGGCAGTGCCCACCATATCCAGCAGCCGCCATTCACATTTGGGTTTGCCCAGCCGACCGATCACTACCACAGGTGCCTCCTCTTACCAAATGTGCATGTTTGCACTGCTGCAACTCCGGCACAAGATCATGCGGTTTGTTTCAGCACAACTTGATTGAGCTATTGATTTCCACTGGTGTTATTGAGAACTGCTGTTTTCGCCCTATAAAATATGGATTGCGTTCGATTGCTTACTTACATACTACCCTGCACACTTTGATCAAATCAATCAATCAAGGAAAGAGATCTGCTGCGATTAGCGCGTTGGGTTATTGTGAATGCGGACCGCAAGGCTTAATTAAAAATCGGATACCTACTGAGGGTAGTATGGTACGCAATAGGGTGATTCGTTTGAGGAAAAAAATGTAATCATCTAGAAAATGGCTTTAGCAACAGAGGATTGACAATGTCTTCCAAGATGAAAAATGGCATGGCTGAGCCTAATTATGAACATGTGTTTTTCTTAGACGGACGCACCCTAGAGCACACGCACTTGAAAGCGCACGCACGGTGGACACACGTGTATATGCACATTCCGAAAACGAGAGGAGAAGAAGGAGTTAAGGTGAAAACATAACGCTCAAAGTAAAGTCGAGTTGTTCGTACCTCCCCCTTTCCACCCTTTCACCATCTCTTCTTCCGTATGTGTGCCGTGCATAACCTTAGAGGTGTAAAGTTCCATAGCTTGTGCGCAAAGTAGGCGCGCGCGTGCTCGTCGGAGCCCTGGGAGAGATTCACACTGTGTTCGGTTATGGCATTACGGGTTTCACTCACGCTTTTTTCGTAATAGGTACTCGGTACAACTCCGATGTAGCAAACATTTCTCCTGCTTGTAAATAATGTGAACCAATGGACACGGATCTGATCTTACCGTTCTTGCACAGTTTGTGACTTGGATTTGATCGATTCGAGAAATCAATATCCCTCCCCTAAATAGGTCAGAAATGGAATTGGAATTGGAAGTCGGCATCATCGCTGACGCTAAACATCAGCCGGTTTTAAAGTCGGATAGAAAGAAAAAATTAGCATTTTGTTTTCACCAATAACTCCATCTCTTTCCCAGCGCCATCATCGAGAGCTTTCAAATCAACATATTTCAATGCCGCTGGCTTTGAATGAACCTTTTCGAGGCGGCTTTGTGCGAGGGTCAGAGACGAACTTTTCCGCTGTAAGTGCCTCCAATCTTATTTATTGAAATTTTTGTTTTCGAGTACATTTACCAGCACAATGATACACGGACAGGTTGGTGGTCTCTCGCACCGCGCAATAAATCCATCTTCATAATAGACTGAACTACAGCCACACAAATTATCGATGTGCCGCTTGAAGCACGGGAAATCATTTGTTAGCTCAACAGGTGTTTAATTCGTTTCTTTGTTTATCAACAAACGAGCATGTGACTGTTAATAAAACCAACTTGTAAATTGTTTCTTTTTTTCTCTCCGCACGTCAATTTACACGTTATTGTGGCATGAAGCATCACATAATGCGGCGGGAAGAAGAAATCTTCGTCTTGATGAACTTTTACTTTCACGCAAGCATGGTGCACGGTTTGCAGTTGGTTTTCGGATATGTTTCCAGCCATTATGTGAGAGGGAAAAGACACGATTAACAACTCCAGTTTATATCCGCTTGCGTGTATGACATAGGCAATAAACCAGCACTGCATCTTTTGGTGTGATTGGAGGTATTTTGATTGAAATGGGAATGAGAACGAGTGGGGGAACCCATTAAACCATACATAGACCACTTTACGGTCTTTCGTTCCAAAGTCCTTAAGTAAAAGTACGATCAGAGAAAATTGAGTAGAATTAGACGTTGTATTCTAAAAATAAATCCAGAGCGGGAGATAGTTTTCTCTCCCATGAAGGCAACTGGGCAGTGTTTACAAACCATTACAAAGCAATGTAGTACATGAGCACGATCAGGCGCACTCTTTTGCCAGTCAAGGGGATATCCTCCCCTTGCCTGCCCAGCAAGTGGGTAGTATGGCAAAAGAATGGGTGCTTGGTTCGAGTACTATTTTTCAAATGCCCTCAATTTCAACTACTTCTGTTCAATTTTTCACAGACTGCCGTACACTAACGGAACTATCTAAAACTTTCTCTTCCTATCCTTTTTTCCGGTTTTATTGAAGATTTGTCCATATGTAAGTTTCTACCCAAGATAACATTTTTCATTTAAAAAAAAACCTTACATTTCCTGGACTAATTTTCTATAAGGGCTTACGTAAAATATAAGAAATACACTAAACTTTAAAATATGTAAATTCATGCCAAAAAAACATAAAAACGTTGATTTTTTCGAATAATTTAAATTGGAGGCCGTAACTTTTTAATTTTTTAATTTTTATGGTTTGTTTTAATTTTGTGAAATCGCGTATTTTCTTATAGCGTAAGGGGATGTTATGTTAGCCTAACTGCTTCATTCGGCCTATGTACCAAATGTGTCATTAATTTAGCGATAATCAACAAAATCATATTGCTATTAGGACGACCGATGTAATCCGAAGCAATTGAGACAATATTAATCAACTTATACTTGTTCACTTCCACGTAATTTTCGATTTCTTGAACTTTTGGGACATCATGGTTTCACTGGTTAAGCTGAACAGATGATCTACACGATCTTCAAGTGATCTACGTTTGGCTTAATTGAATCGACAAAGCAAGTAATGCAGTCTGGATGTGCAAACAATAGTTACACGTTACCAACTAACTATTCACTTAGATAAAATAACAATGATTTTACAAGAAAATCGTAGACCCAATGTTGGGGACATATTTTGTGTATGTTCCCTACTATGGCCTGTTGTATCAATAACGTAGAAAAAAGGTTGTTATTGATAAATTTTAAGTGGGACCGCATGAATTCGCGATTGTTTATATTCAAGTGGCTCATCTAAACACAAAGCGGAGGAACAAAATCATTGTATAGGGAATTATAATGTATTCATTATTGAATGGCTGATAAATCATATGAAAACATCACTTAAGTGTTTCGAGGCAATTTAACTTCAGTTTGTTTTGTGAAATGTTGTATTACATAAATCGAATAAAGCTAGCAATGCTTTATATCATAAAATTAGACGAAAAAACCGTACATAGACTGCATTAAGTATCAAATCCATCGAATGGAACGAAGTTTCATCCATGAATTGACCCAATTTCGGGCTTATAGACCGACATTAAATCCATATCCCTCGAATGTTTCTGACTTTATAAAATCAATTGTGTAACTTTTCGTGATACATACTACCAAATGTGTTATCAAACATATATTAGCAAGTGTTTAACTAGTTAAGTCTCGCTTACAGCTTAAACATTTTATGAGTTATAATAAAAAATGTAATCGATCGTTGCATAATACACACTAAGATTTTTTTACAGAAATCTGTAAAGTTTTACCGAATTTTCAACAGCTGAACGTTCGGTAATCCGATTTTACGGATTTCGGTGAAATTTTACACATATCTGTATCTGTATCTTTTTGACTGGATTATTGCAGTTGCAGTGCGCCAATTTGCTCCTACAGCCTGTTTCTCCCAGTTTCTAAGCTCCATCGATAATGCACTTGAGGATACTCCACAGAAAGGTTCTGGTCCAAAGAAGGTGCCCAGAGACCCCTCCCTAGAAAGTTGGTCGGCAACTTCGTTGCCTGCAATGTTACTATGACCTGGTACCCAGAAGAGGTTGACCCTATTCTTTGACGCCAGTTCTTTTAGTAATTCAATGCATTCCCACACAAGCTTGGAATTGCACTCAAATGCGCTGATAGCTTTCAAAGCTGCCTGGCTGTCTGAGAAGATACAGATATTGGCGTGTCTGTATTTCCTTTTAAGACAGATGGCAGCGCATTCTAAGATTGCTTGAATTTCGGCTTGAATTTCGGCTTGAAATACCGTAGGCCATTTACCCATTGGTATGGCGAGTTTAGTCCTGGGTCCATACACTCCAGCCCCAGTTCTATCATCCATTTTAGAACCGTCTGTGTAAAATACAATAGATCCTGGTGAAACCACCAGATTCCCACGTGTTCCGATCATTGATCGTTACTTTGTATGGTATATCTAAGATGGGTTTTAGTTGCATTGCAGTTGTATTTTGTGTCACCAACGGATTTATGTTGACATTTTTTATTATTTGTAAATGTCCTGCCAGGTCACCCTCAAAGATCCTTTTGTACCTTTTGTTTTACGGCACTTTTTACTGCCTCTACCTGTACAAATTTATGCAAGGGTAACAGATGCATTATGGCATCCAGAGTGATAATGGGAGTACTTCGAATAGCTCCTGTTATCGATAGAGTTGCTAAACGTTGCAGTTTAGCCAGCTCTCGCCTAATCTAGAGACAATGCAGCGATCTGTCAGCATAGCAGCGATCCAGTCTACGATGGAGCCATGAAAGCCCCGTGTATTCATAGCTGAACTGATTGAAGCATGTGAAGCATTATCAAAAGCACCTTCAATGTCAAGGAATGCACAAAAGGCCACTTCCTTGTGTTCGATGCTTTTTTCAATTTTTTGTGTCAACGAGTGCAGAGCTGTTATCGTTGACTTGCCTTTTGAATAGGTATATTGTAACTTTTTCAGCTCGTGAATTTTCAAATACGAGCTTTTAATATAATCATCCAATATTTTCTCCATTATTTTTATGGACTTATGGGTCTGTATGCCTTAGCTAGTGTTTTATTCCTTTTGCCGTTCTTGGGTATGAAAATAACTCTCACCTTCCTCCACCAAACGGAAATATAGCATAGTGTCATGCTACTAATAAACAGCTGAGCTAAGACCGGGACAATCATTTCCCTAGCGTGCTGCAATAGAGCAGGGAAGAGACCGTCTTCCCCCGCGGCTTTGAAAGGTTCGAAGGAATTGATTGCCCAGTCTACCATCGTTACTGAGAAAATTTTACGGGACTTTTCGAGTGCATCACACCTGTTCATAGTTCGTCCAGGATTCACCCTCAACTGTCCCATTTCATTTCCATTAGAAGCAACTGAGCCTGGGAAGTGACTTTCCATCATTACTTCCAAAGTTTCTGAAGGACATGTTGTAAAAGTACCACCGTCCCTCTTTAGATTGCCAAGGCCATTGGAATGTTCCTTAGAAAGGACTTTTTGCAGCCTGGCAGCTTCTGGAGTGCATTGTATGTTTTCAAACATGTATCTCCAATGTTGCCGTTTGCTTTTTCTAATTTCGTTATTATATTCGGTTAGAGTCTTCCTATAGTGGCTCCAATCCGACGTTGCTTTTGCTCGATTAAAGAGTTTCCTTACGTTCCTCCTCATCTTTTGCAAAGCGTTTATCCACCAAGGAACTTTCCTGTTTGTAACTCTTTCCCTTTGAGGACAACTTTCATAATATGATTGAAGAATTTTGTTTGTGACCATTCTAGAAGCTTCTTCTAGTTGTTCTGCTGTTCTTATATTTTCGTCCAGCAAGGGTTGTTTGGTCGCAAGAATTTGTTTATAGAGATCCCAGTTGGTGTTCCTGGGGTCTCTATAGAATTCCCTCAGTTCTTTTCCCTTCTCTATTGAGAAGGTGATATGTCTATGGTCCTCTCAGACATGGAGGCTGCCAGCCTTACCCGTTTCTGTTTAGACGCAACGGAAGCGATACAAACTGACGCTATCTAAAGTAAATGTTTTTTTTTTTTGGAAAAACGGTTAATACCTTCTGCTCACATATGAACGAGTCTGGTTAAATAAAACACAAACGGTTAATTATTCTTTAATATTTATTTTGTTTCCTTCAAAATAATCACTATCGGAGGCGATACACATATGCCAGCGTTTTTTCCATTCCTTATAGCAGTTTTCATACGCCTCTTTTGGTATCGCCTTAAGCTCTCTCTTCGAAATTTCTTTTATAACTTTTGTTCGGCCATGAACATAATAATATCAGGCGGAGTGGTGGACTGGATATCGGAACGCTAACACCGAGCCAAGGTTTTTGTGCGTCACTACTATTCAACTCTGTGGCCTTGAGAAAGACCGTTCGTGACGCAACTCAACACGTGGGCAAGTTAGATAAACAATTTCTTTTACTGCTCTACTACATTTATTCCACTGTGCTTCTGGTTTGGTTTATCACTGAAGGCAACTACTGCTGCTGTTGAACACTGGTAATGGCTGTTGGTTTTCCTCCTTTGGATCCTCACTTGGTGGCGGTTGGATTACTTCTGAGTGATGCACGTGTACGGGTTCCATATTTATACGCTCAGCGAACCGACCGAACACCAATCACACGCACCGACATAACGACGCAATTTGTTTTCTGCTTCTTCTTCTTCTTTTCTTCTGTGTGGAACGACTCACAAATTAATTGCGTCGCAGGAAATTTCTGGAAGCGTTTGTTCGCTGACAACTTTAATCGTTTGAAAATGTTTAAACCGGCAATTTGAGTTGGAGGAAGAGGAAAAATCACATGGTGCCATGCTTGAGGAACGATGTTAACGTTGTTTTTGGTCAACTAATCGCGAACTAAACGTTATGTGTGAGTTGATGACTTGTTGTCCCACAATTCCTTCCTTTTGAGACGAATATTCTTACGCAAACGCTTCATAAAGCCCAAATAATATTCAGCATTGACCGAGTGAAAAGAGTCAGCATAACCTTGATTTTCGTTCGACTTTGACGCGTTTTTTGGATTTTTTTGGAAGCGACATTCCGATGATTGCTGAGCTGTTCCGACGTCGTACTCGTAAACCCAAGTCTCGTAACCAGTTAAGATGTGCTGGATGTCCGTGTCACTCATTGTGAGCATTTCCTTAGCAAGAGTTCTGCGTTGATCTTTTTGAATAAAATTCATTTTGGAACAAGACGCGCGGACACACGTCTCATGCCCAAAACATCGTGTATAATGCTATGAGCGGATCCATTTGATATGTTGAGCTCATCAGTTTTTCTCTCTCGGTCGCACGGCGATTTCGCAGCACAATTTTCTTCACTTTTTCGATGTTTTTTTCGTTTATTGATGTTGCTGGTCGACGATCATGAGGCAAATTTTCTACTGATGAACGACCCTCTTTGAACGACTTCTACCAAGCAAACACACGTGCACGCGATAGAGCAGATTCCCCATAGGCTTTCTGCAACATTTACAATGCATCCGAAGCACTTGTTCCGTTGGAATAACAAAATTTCAAACTAATTCTTTGCTCAACGTTTGATTCCATAGTAAAATTCGAAAACCACACTGGATGTTGACTTGTTTATAGTGCCGTATAAAAGCTTTGTGACAGATCGTGCTCAAATTTGACATGTAAACGTATAACAGTCCTACCAATCTAAATTTTGACGATATGTCATCCGCGGGCCGTTTTATTCATAAAGTCTCGTTCATATTTAAGCAGAAGGTATATCGGGATTTTTTAAGCCTTTTAGACAAATTGGAAGCAATTTTAGGAAAGTTGGAAGAGAAGAAAATTAAAGAAATGTCATTTGAACAGTGGATTACGACTGATAGGTGTAATATTAAATTAAAGACTTTACCATCAGAATAGTTTGCTACCTTTTATGCTTCCTTTTTATAAAATAAATATCATTTTCAACATTTTCATAAAAATCATATATATTTACCAAAAAAAAAATAAAAAAAAAATAAAAAAGTGACCATTACCAGCTTTAAGGACATAACTTCAGCGAAGGGAGGTCTCTGGAGAAAATCAACGTTTTATATTATTCAAGCATGAACTTACGATTTTTTTAGTTTGTGTATCTTTTCTTGAAGAACCCCTAATTATCTACAATTTTTCTAAGACATTTTAATCAGATGAGTCGTTTGCGAAAAAAAAATTGAAAAAATAAAATAGCAACAAACCAAATCTTTTTTTTAGAGGGTGGGAGGGGGGTCATTTTTTTTGTGACTCTTAAGATCAATACACTTGGTCCAACGATCTTACAACTTTGTTGCCCCATCACGGAAATGACTTTTAGGGAGGCCTGCAAAATACCTCCCTACGACGGCTATAACCTCTTCATTTCATGAAAAATGCTTTCCACAAAGGAATTCTTTTGAAGTGTAAGAACAACCAGAAGTCAGAGGGAGCTAAATCTGGCGAATAGGGTGGATTCTGCAACAATGTGTACCCCCAATTCACTGAATTCTGCATTGTCTTGATAAAAAATTATCATCCAACTGGTCCAAAAGGTCACAATAATAATCAGAGTTGATTGTCTTACCAGTTTGGAGATAATTCAAATTCTTTTTGAATCCCAAAAAAATGACGCGAACACCTTTTGGCCATTTCTGGACACGAACTTGCTTCGGTGCCAAAGGGCCTGGTTACATACTTCCTTAGCCTATTGTTTTGATTCGGGATCATGGTGGTAGACCCATGTCTCATCCATAGTGATATATCGACGCAGAAAATCCTTTTATCTTTATCTTTATCTAAATTGCTTCAAATGTTGCTCAGAAAGTCACAGTCAAAGTGTTTTGGTTACATTGTTTGCAAACGCGGCACCCATTGTGCACATAGTTTTTTTAAACCCAAAAGTTCAGCCAAAATATGCCAAGTTGTTCTATATGAGATGCCTATGGTATCAGCTATCACATCCACAGTCGATCGATGATCTTTCAAAACCATATCCTGTACTTTCGCTATGATTCTGGTGTTGATGCACGTTTTGGACGTTTTGGACATTCCTGATCGAGGATTGTCTTCAACGCTTGTTCGGCCACACTTAAACTCCAAAACCCATCGGTGAACAGTTGGAAATGAAGGGGAATACTCTTTGATAACTTGCACCATCTTTGCATGGATCTCAGAAGTCGATAAACCTTCCAAAACAAAGAATTTAATGACTGTACGATATTCGGATTTTTCATTCTTAAAAAATATACTGACAAGTCAACTTCAAATGGCTTGTAAACAAAAAATGAATTAAAGATCGAAATGGAATTTTGAGTACGTTCTGATAAACGATAAAATATTAAAATGGCGTAGAAATTTTGGTATTTCTGCTGCTTCATAGATGTCGCTTTTAAAACTTTTTGACTATCCTAGTATAGCCAATAAATGTAAGATCTAATGCTCGGAATAATTGAAACCCACGAGACGCCACTGAAGTTTGTTGTCCTTTTGATACTTTTTTAAACTAACAATACATTTTTTTGGCGCACAAAGTTAAAAAAATGTATTGTTAGCACATATTTATTAAGAGGATCTCAGCTATGCATTAAGTTCATATATTTATTTATACTTTTCGAAATTTGCTTTCCATGTTAGAAAATACAATCAAAATTTGGGAATCTTTTTCTATTTAACACTTCCATATAATACATTATGGATTCTTAAATTAGTGAGTAGCGCCTTATAAATATACACACAGCAAGTTTATGCATGAATCCTGAAAAGTGATCACATTTCTTGTTATTTTTAGTATTAGCAGGGTGGCCAGACAATCTTAATTTTTCCGATTTTTGCCACGTGCGTTGCGTGCATATTTTATCAAGGACTTCGTGAACGTCGTTGACAGTTCAGACATTTCTCTGAACTATTTTTTCAGTTTGGTTCACCACCAGAGACACTTTTCATTCATAGAAAATCCTTGCTCAATACCCAAAATAAAATAGCACGATTGAATTGCGATTTCACATGATTTTATTTCATTTTTCGCTATAAATCGTCACTTGTAGACAAAATGCAACATTGGCTGTGGGCAAAAACGCAACAGAACAAATTTGCAATGAAAAATTCAATACGTGCGTTAGGTGGTGCAGTGTGTTGTCATGTATATGTTTCTAAACAATTTGAGTGCAACTCGTCGCTCGAACACACTTGCATGGCTTTGTTTATTTCAAACATACAGTTTTCTCAAGATATGATTGTAAAAAAAGAAATTTTTAGGAAACGTAATTGTTGCCGCCTTTTCCACTTTTGGGTGCATCGTTGCAGGATGAGCGCGACAAGATAAGCACATATTTAACTAATGTTGTCAAATTAGAGCTCCTCCTGGGAATGACCAATCAGTTCTAGCCAAAACTTGTCCAAACGCTGTTTTTTTCTCTGAAATCTGACAAGCAACGGTTTGAAGACGGCATTGAGCACACCTGCCCAAATTCTTCTTTCACTTTGTGAGCAACTGCAACGCTTAGATAGTTTTTCTGTACGAACGTTTCCAGACACAGCTCCAGACGCTTTTAGCCAAAAAGATCGACAGTCTTTGCGAATACCAAAACGTTTTTGTCAGAGGTTTTGTCTTTGCGAATTCTCTCGCTTTTTTCATTGTCGATGTAGAGACAAACCGATTTCCACATTCAGGGCTGGCAGATGTGCTCGGGCTTAACAATCTTCTCCATAGTTTTCTTACTAGACCCATAAAATCGCCAAAAAGAACCGAAGCCATTTCTATCCACTGCAGTGAAAAATATTTGTTTATTATACTAATAGACTGAAACTGAATGGTTCTTAAAGCATGACAGCAGTGCAACCACCCCCGGAAGCCGTGTAGCATAGAAAACATATTGTTTAAAGGTATTAAATCGGTCTTCAATCTCAATGTTCATATTTTTGTATTCTACTGAAATAAACCACTCACACTTATAAGTGGCAGTAAGGATAGTTTAAATCAGTTCTCAAAATCGAAATTTCAATTTATTTTTGTAATCTATTCAAATAAACTACCAACACTTGTGAGAAGCTTGTGTGGCCACACATAGTGGTTATGTGTACACGTAAGAAGTATGTTTGATTACCAATAGTTATCATTTGTTGATCTTACGGCAAAAATCCATGCGTCGGACACATAGATAGTATCATTGTTTTTTTATCAGTGTGTAAATGAATTATAACATAAAGAAAAGCATGCAACTGATACAAAAGCGAATGATTTTTAACCAAACTGTGCTAATTATGAGAACACGACTGTAGAAATTTATAATAAATAAAATCAGTCGTTGAAGTGACAAAACTGAGAAACCAAATGCTAAGTTTGGAGGAGTTCCGTGTTGTTTTTGTTTTTGTATATTACGGTGTTTTCTTATTAATGATGAAACATACGTGAAGATTCCAGCTTCTTTAAGCAATTTTATTAAGGCGTCGGTGTGTGGTGAGTCCACGCCGAGGATGTCTCTGATGCTGCCCAGGATGTCCCATATGTTTCGGGTTGTTTGGAAGATTAAATTTGACGGAAGGCACGAAATACTTCTAGGGACGATAATCTCGTCAAATCCGTCAACCGTTATTCAAGGTGTAGATTACTCTTTAGGACGTTCAACTTGCTTGTTGTAGATATCAGTTCCAGTAGTAAAATAGTTGTTAGAATGTAGTTGTTCAAATTGAAAGTTTACGAAAAACAAAGAGCCTCCGTCGGGCATCAGCTCTGGACGGTTGAATCGAGGCTTTGTTGCGCAATATTTGGTTATCGGGCATATCTCGTTTTCGATTGTTAAAATTACCTATTGTTCGATGGCGCGAGTGATCAAGTGAGCATAGAAAAAACAGCTTCCTTGCTGTTGGTGTAAATCGATCCAAATTGGCTCTCAAGCTATAATATCAATTATCTTGTTTTCGTAATGAAAGCCAAATGGACTCGTTAATAGCATCCTTACTTCTAGCAGAAATTGCTGTTCACTACTGGAAGCCCATGATGTTGGGAAGATATTTCCAATTTCAAAACATTATAATTTTAATTTGGCGCAATGTACGCTATTAAATCATAATTAGTACTGTAGCATCCTTACTGTTGGTTTCAATCGGTTCAAATCAGAAATTTCCATTGTAAATTAGGCATTGTATCTTAATTAGTAAGTCGGTGCACAGGTTAAAACTAAGGTTACGCCACAATTTTATACGACACCGCCAGTTTATGCATAGAAATCAGTAAATATTGAAATCTTCCTACAACATAAACCTTATTTTTTGGAAAGAACTCACTTCTACCAAACCCCTTCTATTCCTTGCTTCAAAGAAATCCGATTCGTCAACAACCTTCAAAGCTACTGTGCTCTAACTAATCTTCGAAAAATAAGAAGAAGTCACACTGACTGCTTGAATGTTTATTCACACTTTATGTGGCTTTCCCGGCACAATAAAGTGCCAACGCTGACAGTAATGCACACACGGCCGGCTGATTTCGTCCCGCTCCCTCATCACTCAGCGGAAGTTCTGCATGTACCTATAACCCAACAACGATGGTTGACTGTTGATACTTATCGGCCGACCGGCCCTCGTGCTCAGAACCGCCCATCTCCCGTGAGAGGAAGAAAGTATTTAAAGCATAAAATCCGGCTAAATTACCTCATCCGTCTTTCTTCACCATGATCCGTTCGGCAGGAATTGGAGGTACCATTAATGCGCCTCTTCAGTCAACCGTAAAATTTCCCACTGCGAACGAACGTCAGTCGCCGTCGTTCTTTCCTGCGAGTAAGAACGTTCCCCAATCGAAGCAACCACGTTCGGTTCAATGTAAACAAATGCCAGATTGGATGAATTTTTTTTTCTCTTCATTCACTCCACATCGTACGAAACCACTTGGATTTTATTTTCAGAAGGCAGCCTATTAATAAACACGGCAATTCCCGATTCCCTTATTTCTGCATCATCCGTTTCTTCCGTGCCGACAACAGTTTATCACTCGTGTAACTGCGTTTTGGGAGACACGTTGCTAGAGGAAGGGGTCGTCCTCCCAGCGACTTATAAAGGTCGAAATCTTGTCACCAGAAATCCCAAAATAAATAGCTTTTTAGGAGAAAGGAGGATTAATGTTTTTTTCCTGGTATAGGTTTCTGGATTCTAACTGTAAGTTGTCGTTCTAGTTTTATGTCATTCCGTGTTTTAAAAGATTTTTTCTTTGTGCAGGGAAAGTTTTGAAAATTGAAACTTTGATACAACAACAATTAATTCAATCATCACGTGCACAATGCTTTTCAAGAGCTTTGCAAAGGTCACCGATCGCATCTCGATCAGGATAACAAAGCAATTTAGAAGCGAGATCACAACGGAATTCAACCACAAAGCCGCTTATTGAGGACTGTATGCAATGAGAAGAAAGAATCACCACAAACAAAAACAAACCCGAACAGTTGAAAACTTATATTTAAATAACCCATTGGGCGCTACTGCCCAGTCTACTGTGAGAATGCCACGCTGTAGTCCAACAAGTTCCTTCGGAAAACCTCTACACCTGTCTACCATAATCATCGGAAAGCGTAAATACGTGTGCGTAATTATTAGACCCTCCCTTTGTTCATCATAAGCGTCAGTGAACGCACAGTCGCGGGAAAGCAAATGCCCTTAAGAAATAGAACCTTCTGCAACGTGCGTAGCTCGCAAGCCGGGATGGTTCAATCCGGTAGCCCAATTATGAACGCCAGGATGCCGCTGGAAGCATAAAGCCACCCTGCCTGGTTTGATTGCTTAACAACAGCGTGGAGCAGCGTGAAAACAGTATCTGCTTTAATAGCCGGTAGGTGGCAAAACAAGTTCCAGGAAAGAGGCTCAAACGGCCATCCCGTGTAGTTCATGTGTGTAGTCGATTGTGCGCAGACGGGGGGCGTTATTGGTATTCTAGTTGAGCGTGGCGTATTTCCCTTACGTACTCAACAGCGAAGAAAGTTCTTTGGCCAAGTGTGCATTGAAGTGATGATTTATAGCAGCTTATTTGCATGTACCTCACAACTGAAAGAAGCATTCCGGAATGCTAGATTGTCGGATACAGATTAGTGGTCTATGTGTGCATTTTAGAAGGAGTATGCTTTCAGGCTCAATGCAGCTATTCATTGACCTTAAAGTCCAAGGTGTACCGTGAATGCGGATCACAAGAGCAGCAATATGTTAATAACCTCTGGCGCAGGTACCTTCCCTCACCATTAGCGAACGGCCAAAACGGCCGCTACTGTTGCTGCGATGGTAATTAAAAGAGTTTAGATCTCATCATCCTCGACGGCGGCCATCATCATCATCATCGTCATCATCGTCATCAGAAATGAACCGTTGCTGCTCTGATGCATCATCCAACGCAGTGCGCCACGAACCGTGCCGGTCATTTACGGCTGAGCCGAATAGGTTACTCAAGTTGACTGATGGCGGCGGCGGTTACTAGTGCGTGCAACCGATTTTGGATGCTAAGTGCCTTATTTCTCTGCATTGTTTCCATTTCGAAAGTCATAAGCAATGCGGAGGTGGTGATACATATGCGTCAGTTTGAAGAGAGCAGGTTGAGGCTAATGCGAAGGCGTTGAAGGCGGAGAAAGCTCCAGGAAAGTACATTCTATATAGGCAACACCGTAGCGTTGTCCGATGGAAATTCGTCCCGACTTCACGGTAGATTTCCCCAGTGGGTCAAACGAACCAAAAAAATACCTTTCACTCTCTTTGCAAAATCTTCGGAATCTATTTTCATGCGGTTCTCAACGGTTTGCCCCCGTTGGTACCTTTTTATCAGTTACGAAAATAAAGGGTGTACACGGTACAATTGCATCCAATAAAATATTTGTGATCAAACATTCAGGGTGAATAATGTTTAGCCATATTTTTCACCCCAACCAATAAGGATTTTACGATCGTTCGAATAATTTACTTTTGATCCAAGGCCCAGAAATCCAAGTGCGCTACATCAAAATGCAAATTAAGCATTAAGTAAACAACGGTATACAACCCTAACCAATATTACTTTCAGCAAACTTTTTTAAAACAAGGTAAGCAATCAGACAACCGCGGCATATGTACTAAGTATTCATTACATAACATGTAACGAAGAAAGGGAGGACCTACAGGGCACCCTAGTGAAACGATTTGGATAGGGAGCTCTTCCCTACACAGAAAAAAATAATTAATTTTAACAAGCGCGTAAAATTTACCCTCGTGTATTTCCAAGCCAAAGGAGCGTAAACAACGATATTGTTTGCAATCTTTCATACAACAGACTAGACTTAGGCGTTATTTGGCTTAAATTTAAATGATGTATCCCATTATTTTCTGCCAAATCTAGCATTCCTTTTATGTGCATTAGATAACGCAGAAAATTCAGTAATTCTTTTTATCTGTGTATTGTACTATTCGCTGGTTGCAATCGATAATGGAAACCATGTTGAAGCTTTATATACCGACTTCAGCAAGGCATTTGATCGCATTGATATACCCATGCTTCTATTCAAATTGCAAAAAATGGGTATTGAGCTAAATTTTCTCGAATCTTATCATACGGATCGACAAAGACTTCAAATCCTATTCGAGTTACTTTAGGAGTCCCTCAAAGCTCCCATCTTTTGTTAATACTATATGTAAATGATACTTCCATTAAAAAAAAAAGTAAAAAAAACCTAAAAAATCTTATTTAAAGATATTTTAAGAAATAAAAAACAGAGCAGATATTTAGCTATTCAAAACGACGTACTCTTATTTTATAATTGATGCAAAATAACCAAAAATGTAAATCAATATCATTTAGTAAAAAGCGGAATACACTAGACTGTACAATCGCTCTAGGAAATCAGGCAGTTGAAAAGTGCGTAAGAATTAAGGATTTAGGTGTGATTTTAGTCATCTTTTTCAGTCACGCACGAACAACTAACAGAATCAGTTCAAAAGCAATTTGCACTGTTTGCATTTCAAAAATAAAGTTGGAAAACATTTCCTTTACCATCTTATAAAGCTCTTTGTATGCTCATCAGCATCCGAACATTAAAAGAGCGTCTAGAATTTGCAATGGTCTCATTTGTAAACGATATTAACGTTTCGCATCGTATTGATTCTGGAGAACTTTTATCAAAACATAATTTTTACATACCAAGTCGACAACAACGAAATCGAAATGTTTTTACTGCAAGCCACTATCGTACAAATTATGTTAAATTTGGGCCTTTAAATCGTATGATGACAACATACAATATGCATTCCGAAAACGTTGACTTTACAACGACTAAAATGAGGAACAGGGACGACCCCGGGGTGCCGCAATGCCGCAATCCTAGATGTTCCAGCCCCGGTCCTGGCATTTTCGATCGGAGGAGGGATCATACGACGCAAGGTTCGGCAGGTACCGAAAGTGATTGGATACCCTGCTTGGATTCAGGAGCACCTCGATCGAATCAACGCCAGATCAGTGATGCTAACTTTTTTTTTAAAACCTATGTAGTTAGACATACTGGGTGCGAACACTAGCCCTCTCCTTGAAGCAATACCAAAAGGTGGTTCCGGGAAGGACCGAGGCTCGAGGCACGGGTGGGTTTTTAGTTGGTCGAGTAATTGGCTCCCTTATCCCTACACTTTGAGTTCTTCAGGAGTCTATTAGCAGATTTTCCACCCCGTCCCAAATAAAACAACCTTGTTGGCCCTTTATACAGGAGTTTGATGGTCACAAACAACAATAGATTCATTAGTTTTTCAGATTACTCCCCTGCTATGGAAAGTTACCTTACTATAATAGATGGTAGTATTACATCATCATCATCATCATCATGCACCAACACCCAACATGCGACACATTCAATCACTTAAGAATCCGCAAAGAAGAACAATGGTGGCTATATCAACTGCCAAAGATCACATTGGGTACATCCGGACATGTTCCGGACTTACGAACTTGCGCTAAAACCAAGCATACGACACTTCAAATCACTCGAAAGTTTGAAAACAAGTACAATGGTTGCAACCAATACCTCAAAAACTTGAAATTGGCTATATAAAATGCCAAAGACCAAAATGGACACATGTTCCTGGTACTCCAGAAGAACTACTAGCTCCAATACGTAGCACACCTCAAATCACTCGAGAATCTGAAAAGTACTACTATGGTGGTTGTATTAACTGTCAAAGACCACATTGGGTACATCCGGACATGTTCCGGGTACCCCAGGAAAAGTGGCCAGCTTCGGACTTGGCCCAAAACCAAACGCCTTTAATCACATGAGAATCCAATAACGAGTTTATTGGTGGCCAAATCAAGTTCCCAGGACCACATCGCCCATATATGGACAACTCTTAGTAATTTGAACGGTGACCGTAAATCAGAGTCCTTGAATTTTAGTTCTAGGTTATGACCTAGAACTCATCAACAGACATTCTAATGTACCAATAATGTTAAAACATTACCTAATGTAAAATCTAAAAGTCGAAAATTAAGTCAAGAACGATGAAAAAATATTGGTAAAATTTAACAAAACCCTAGTTGTACACTTGTTGCCATTCAGTTTAGGTAACCTAAATATGACTTGCTAAGTCATAATCAAGTCATTACAACCAGAGACCGAAATTTTCGCCTACTTGAGAAGAAAAACGTCCTTTTTCACCCGTTTGGAGAAGCAAATGAGAATGTGAGAAGCGAGAGACTATTATACGCTCACAGCAGTTTTCGCGAGAAAAGCAACGGCGATTTAGAATTTTCGGAGAGCATGAGTAGCTGATAAATCGTTTCTTTTTCGGTGAATCACAGATGCCGATAATTATTTTTCACTTACTTTTTGACACCTGAAAATGCTTTTTTTTATTCAGACATTATAATTCTATAATGATGGTCCATGGCGGTACCAGTGTGCACCAACTTGGCCTTATTTTCGGGTTTTGCTCCTCGTTTGCGATCTTAGCATGTTTTCAGTGAAAAATGTGACATGAGAACAAATGTTCGTTGAATTGTGGAGAGAGATATTTTCGCATATGCAAGCGAGAGGATAATGAATTATCGGCGAAAAAGGAGAGATGAAAATGTGAACGGTTCGCTACTCATCGAAAACCTGTTTGAGAGAGAGCATGGTTTTCACCCAGCTGAGCGATAATTTCGATCTCTGATTACAACTAATAATCATCGTACTTGGAAAGGAATGTATCGATAATAAGCTCTCCACGTACATTTGCATTGTACGCGTGTATTTGTAATGGTTTTAATGTGCTCAACATAGCATGCTGTGCGTTTGACTGTCATTTGTCGTTTGTTTACTTGTTTGAACGATGGTTGACAGTTGACAGTAGGGCCACTTGAGAAGCGTATGTTCTTTGACGTTGTGTTTGACACTTACGCATTAACGAAGTCTGTTCAGTTTATCGGATGTCATATTGTACTCAACAGTTGGCAGAGATGTTTGCACAGAAAGGTTTTCCTCTATGAAATGTTCAAAGTAATATGTCTACATGCCTGTGGCTAAACTAAATATCTAACAGAATAAATTATTAATGATCAATCGACAATTACAATTCAGTGTAATTAAAGTTTATGTAAGAATGCAAAAATGACTTTCTAGATTTTTTAGGCTTTAAATGGAATATTCAGGGAGCGGTTTTACAACTCTTATTTCACTTCAGGATCAACCAAATAAAGATCATATACAGTATATACATAGATGCTGGTAGCTATCAGTTCCACGGATAGACTCAGCTCACTTGAGGCTCTTCATTCAATGAAGCCGATGAAGCACTCACCGTATTTGTTGTTTATCATTATTTGAGAGACTTTCAGCCAGTGGCTGGTTCGTCTTAGCACTCACCGTATTTTGTTAGTGAAATACGATCTATACTACGATAAGTGCTCTATCGAACGATTCTTCACCCTGTTTTGGGACCCTTCGCACTGCTCGATTGCGGGTTATGAGAAAGAGGACTCACTTGCCAAGGCTGGCGAACGTAAAAATACACAAAGAGATAATCTTGGGATGGTCTAGGTTATCAAAACTGTCCTTGAGATCATAATATACGACCTACAGTTGTAACAATAGCTTGCTGGGCTAGATATTCATTGAATATTTTGGAAGAACAACAAACATTATGAGATAATCTTCGGATGTTCTATGTTATCCAAACTTTCCTGGAATTCAAAACTTAAAATCTACAGCTGAAGATCTTAAGTTTGGATTATAGCTAAAAATCTACAGCTTTTGGGACTAAACAAAGAAACAATATGTATTTGAACAAATTAAGTGAGTTTTTTGGAAGTTCAACCGATATGGTGAGATTTCTTGGGATGTTCAGGATCATAAAGACTGGCCTTGAGTTCAAAAATAAAGATATAGGGTAGGTAACGACTTAAGCACCCCGAGACCCTATTCCAAGCACGGGGTTAACGTTAACCTACAACGCTCATTTTTTGCATTATGGTGCTCCATCTCTGGTGTATAAATATTAGTTTTGTATAATTTCGATGAATTAAACAAACTTTTTCAGGATACCTTAAATCAAGATTTTGGTGAAATATTGCTATCGCTGAAAACGAGCGAAAATGTGCTCAAGCGCGAACCACAGAAATCTAACACTTTAACACTTAACAACATTTCTTGCATTTTAGGATCAACCAAATGAAGATCATATATAATAGATACAAATGATTGCAGTATTATTCATTTACATAAATACACACACAATTATATAAATATTTCATTGGAATGAAAGGGACCATCAGGGTACCCGATTTAAGCACACTGGATGGGGAGAGTGAGAATGCCAACTCCGCATGGCTAACAGTTTGTGAATAGAGGGCGGGCTCTTCTCCCCGCCCATTGGGGCTTCCTCATGCTAGATAGCTTGCTCTTTTGAGCAATTGTTCTACCTTGTTGTTGGATGGAGAATCTTGATATTTCTGTGCATACGCATATGTGTTGTTGCCTATCGATCCACCCAACCCGTTTTGGCCCTTTAAACAATATTATGATTTGGACAAACAGTGGTTATTAAGGCTTGATCAAATTAAACAGAGAGGAAAGCCTGTTCGGTGTTCGGTGTCGAACTTAGTTTCCGAGCTACAATGGATGGTAGTCCACATCATATCACATTGAAGCATCATCCTCAAGAATAATAAAGCCAAGTCTAGCGATTCCCAAAACCTCTTAACCCAACTTTCACGATTCCTCAAACACTTCGACAATAACTCCGAGGCTACAGGTGTTGAAACTGAAAATATGATGCAATCACAAATCATCAAGATTAACAACCCACCCTCCCCGTCATCTCACATCCATCATTTGCACAATGGCCGGCGACGAGCAATGGGATAGTTGAAAATTCTCACGCAAAAATCAATGAGATCATAAATAAAAAGCGGCATCACGCCACAAAACAAATGGAAGAAAACGAAACAAGAACAACAGCAGAGAGCACTTTTGAATTTCCAATGCGGCTCCCCTCCCCACCCTCCTTCTTCGCGATCGCTCGCTAGCTCAATAGCTGGACGGAGCTTAGGCGGAAGACAAATCAACGCACGCCAAATTAGCCGCTGTATTAGGCAAATCAATAAACGCTTTTTGATCGGTTGTGGGTCGCCTTATTTTGGCTGCGTTTTTATGGTTTGAATGGATCCCCAAATGGACCGCCGCAGCCGAACTCTGGACTAATAAAAAAGAGAGACTAATATTGATGATTTTCCTATTTTTTCCGGACTACGAGAAATATTTCCTTGAGAAATGATTCGGCCACGAGAAGTCATCAAATCGGTAGATAAAATGCCGAATGAGAAACTCTCGACAGACGGAACGTTTCTATTGAGTGTGAAGTGCCCATTGATGAACTACGGTGGAGTCGAAGTAGGCGGTACTACACTCGACCGAGAAGCTCCTACCATAAACCGTGCGTGGACCATGCAGGGGATGATGGCCAACGGCTTAACGGATTTTTCGTGCGTGTTGAATGCGGTAGGTAAGCATGGAAAATTATGGCTTGTAATTTGGCGCTTCATTTACCCCTGTTGGCTTGGTTCGTGATGTAATGTAGTTACCCGCCTTGAGAATACCCTTACCCTACTCTTACAGCATGGTTTTCAAATTGAAGTGTGTTATGCAAACGCGAATGTGAACTGCATACGAGCAATCCAGATGTTATGGTCAACCAGTTCAGGAGAGCATGGTTTCTAGCTTCTATGCAGGAAAACGGTTCGCAAGAATGTCCCATCCCAAATTTGCCAATTATTAATTCCTTCTAGCACCAATACAACAGCAGGCCGGAATTTCATCGCAGCATTCTTCACTGTCGCACTGTGGCTGGGAGGCAAAAGGCGTTCAAGTGGGAATAACGAGTAGGATTGTGTGGATTTACGCGCATGCGACTGTCGGCATTGGTTTGCCTTTTCCTCCTTCCGCTCGTCCCGAATGGATTGCGTGAAACTGTCTGGATCGATGATTGCATTACGGAACTTAGCAACGATTTTTTTCCTCCTATCTTTCTACAAAAATAGTGACAAATAATGAGCTTCACATCGAGCCGTGATCAATCAATCCAACGATATCCATTAATTATCTACTGCTGTTGGTACAATTTGCTAGGTTTTATCAACAACAGGGTTAGCAAGTTCCCCTTCGGAATCGGAATCAATTTGCGACAGAAAAGTATAGTAAGCGAACCTTGTCGACGTAGTCTAAAATTAGTCCATGAAATCAATATTTACTACCTCAATTTTTCATTTTCCAGCTCATGGGGGTACACATGCATGAGTGAACAGTTATAATTTGATTCCGGTTCGGGTGACATAGGATTTGCCTCACCCATGGCGGCGGGCTTGGTTTATCTATGACTGACTGCATGTATCGATTTCTGCAATCGATTACGCGTTTGCACACATGGTAAGGAGGCACCTGCCATGCTGAAAGTCAGGAAAATGTCAAGAAGCCTGTTTTTTTGCGATACCTATTACTAATGCTTCCTGCGCTAGAACACGAGGCAGAGCTTATCGCTGTTTCAGTTGGGATTCAACCGAACTCGAATCTACAATGGAAAGCTGCACTCCGAATCGCGAAAGAGGATTCCACTGGATTAGGGGGAAAACTATTTGAATGTGATGTAGAAACCTGCTCCAATTCTAGATAAACAACGATGACCTTGAACTTTCGAGTGGCTATGCAAGCCCCTTGGAAGAATAAACAACCGATATCGATTGCTTTACAGCTTTCTTGCACTACCCCTTTCGTCGGGAAAATCGAATCGATTCATATACAACTACCTTTTCATCAAAAGTTATAAACAACAACAGCAGTTTGTGCCCGACGATGATGTTTGGATTGCGTGAGTTTGGTTGGCTTTCGCCGTTCAAAGCCACATAGGTAAGGAGTGTATCGAAAATATGCTATCCACAAACTTTCTTTCAAATTATGTTGAAAACCGATATTTTATTCATACAAAAAATTGATCCTTTATTGTACGAGGTTAAACTTGAACATAATGAAGACCGGATGAAATTTAAGTTATTCCTTCACGAATTTTCGAACTTTGAATCGAATGCTCTTCATCAAGTTCCGGACAAGTGTTGCATCGCATTTTTTGGACGCTTGAGCCCAAATTTTTTTGAACTCCTGCATGTTCCCAGCTGCCTTACCAGTCTTCTTGAAGACCCTCTTCACGATTGCCCAGTAACGTTCGATGGGTCGAAGCTGAGGGCAATTTGGTGGATTGATATTTTTCTCAACGAAATCTATACCCTTTTCCGCAAGCCAATTGAGCGTGGTTTTGGCATAGTGAGCCGACGCTAAATCCGACAAAAACAGTGGAGGTGTACTATGCTTCTTATATAGGGTATATGTCCCTTGACTCAGCCTAATATGCAACAATCGATTACAGTTTTCATTGTAACTCATAAAGTATTTGAGCTGGAAACAAAATTTAACTAGCTATACACTTCCGAAGATATGTTTAATAAGCCATCTGGTAGAATGTATCACGAAAAGCTACACAACTCGTTTTATAATGTCAGAAACTTTCGAGGGATATGGATGTAATGTTGGTCTATGCGTACCAAATTGGGTCTAATCATGGATGCAAGTTCGTCCCATTCGATTGATTTTCTATAAAATGCAATCTTCGTACGGAGCTTCTTCCTGATTTTCTGATTCAAGGCGTTCCCAGCTGTATTCGCTCTACCCAACAAACAATTTCACAAATCAAACTATACTTGAACTGCTAAAAACACCTATGTGAGTTTTACATATGATTTAGCGGTCATTCGACAATCGAAACATTATAATTCACTCTACACAGATTTTGTTCCTTTAATTTGTGTTAAGATGAGCCATATGAACAATATTTAACCGGAACTCAGACATTTGTTATTGTAAATGTTACCAATAACAACATTTCTTACTACGCTTTCCATAAGACAGGCCATATTTGGGAACATAGAAAAAAATATGTCCCTAACATTGGGCCCGCCGTTTGCTTGTTAAATCATTGTTATTTTACTAATGTGACCTGTAAGTTTATAACATGTGACTATATTCTGTACATCTTGGCTGCATTATTCGGTTTATAGGTTCAATTTCAGCAAATTTAGATCATTCGAAGATCGTGTAGAAAATCTGTTCAGCTTAACCAGTAAATTCATGGTGTCTAAAAAGTCATGGAAATCGAAAACTACGCGGAAGTGAACTACTATAAATTGATTGATTATGTCTCAATTGCTTTGAAATAAATCGGTCATGCTGATAGCAACATGATTTGGTTGATTATCGAAGAAATAATTACATATTTGGTACATAGGCTGAATCAAGGAGCTAGGCTAACATAACATCCCGTTACCCTAACAATCTCTTCTGGAGACACTCAGATCGATAGATTTCCGCATTTATAGTTCCGGTAGTGTAAAAAATGGTTGACTTCAAACCACAGGAACGTTTTGCTTGCCATACCAGCACCTTTCGACCGAATTTTTCCACTTGAATCGACCTGTCCGCATCGCTCACATCCTCCCCAACGACGGCAGTAAAGTATTGTGGACCTGGAAGGGGTTTTGAGTCGTCCTTTACATAGGTCTCATCGTCCATCAAAACGCATGCATCCGGACGCAGCAAAAGACGCGAATACAATTTCCGGGCCCTTGTTGCTGCTCGCTTCTTCTGTTCTGCACTTTGTTTCGAGGTTTTCTGCTTCTTGTAGGTCTTCAGGTGGTTTCGCCTCTTGTTACGCTGGATCATTCCGACACTCGTTCCTGCTTTTTTGTCCAAATCACGTATTGACATTGATTTGTTCTTCATGATTACCACTTACCACTTTCTGCTCCAGTTTCGGGTTGGAAGAACCGGGTTTTCTGCCGCTTCCTGGTAGCTCATCCAAAGAATAGTGTTCCCCAAACTTATTAATGATGGTTTTAACACTCGCATGATGAATTCCAAACCGCTTCGCCAATTTTCGCATAGTAATACCCTTCTCACTTAGCCATGTGTCCAGAACCTTAATTTTCACTTCCTTTTCAATACGCGACATTTTGAAAACGCAGAATTTGAACCGCACAAACAAGTAAACAAAAGAAAGCTGACAGTCAAACGCACAGCATGCAGTGTTCAGAGCATAAAAAACCATCACAAATACATGCGTACAACGCAAATGTATCCACATTTATATTCGATACACTCCTTAGTAGCGTTGTGGCATAAGTTTCCATTCAGTTTGCTTGGTTAGACTTTTCTGAACTTTCCATGAATTCTTTGATGTCCTGTTGTTACAATCTAATTAAAATTTCGCATCAAATTGCCGAAAAATCTAATAGAATTTATACTAAAATATAAGACTTAGAATATCGCATATATTATGCACATCATCATAGAGGAGATTGGTCCGAAATTCCAAGAAAAGCGGCATCAAAATGTTGAAACAAACACTTGGCTTGTCTTGAAGCAAAATGTGCAAAGAATCTTGACAATAAGGTCTGTATCCGCAATCATCCGGACACCTCAAAGCATGAATAAAACATAAATTTTGAATTATATTTCCGTCGTAGTAGTTTATTTCAGATTCATGGGATTTAACAATTCTTGAAGACAAAACATAGTTATTCGGTATTTGCATAAAATTTTCGAAATTTGCGCTTAACTCCGTCCATTAGGGTTTGTACAGACTCTTCAGAAACCGTAGAAGCCGTATTTGTCCAAATTTGCTGGAAGTGTTTGATGTCTTTGATTCCTTGCTTCTTTCCTGAAAGCTTCCGCTTCATCAGAGCCCAATATCTCTCGATTGGTCGTAGCTCGCGGGCAATTAGGCGGGTTTGAGGTTTTTGGTACAATATTCACTTGATTTGCTTGGTACCACTCCAGCACAGTGTTAGCATAGTGGCATGATGCCAAATCGGGCCAGAACAAAGGTTTTTCTTTGTGACTTTTGATGAAGGGTAGCAATCGCGTCTGCAGACACTCTTTGTTGATTGTGCCTGTAGTGACGAAAGATTTACTGTTTTTGCCAAATTGCTTTCCACACAAGGTATTTTTTGGGAAATTTCGATGCCTTCTTCGTTCTGAAATGCTCAGCTGTAGCATTTCTGGCCATAGCAGAATGAAAAGCCAGCCCTGGAAGCTGCTTCTAATCCTCCAGGACATAAGATTCATCGTCCAGAGCAACGCATGAAAACTTCGTCAAATATTCGCAGTACAAACGCCGAGCCCGTGATGTTGCTTGCTGCCAAGTTCTGTTTGTCGTTGCGATTTGGAACTGTTTTTACTTTATACGACTTAAGTCCCAAACGTTGTTTTGATTTTTGGACAAAACCAGGCGACATCCCTATTTAACGAGCCACCGTTCGAATGGAGATACTTGGGTTTTTCGTTAATATCCTTTTCGTCTTTCGGTCCATGACAGGATCAGCGCGTCCAATGTTTTGGCACTTCTCGGTTTCCTCTCCACCGTCAAACGTTCCGAAAAAGATTTGAGCACATCGTGAACAGTGGATTTAGCCTAATCCAATGTTTTTGCAAGATATCGTATTGACAAGTCAGGATTTGCCCTACGCCCTCTTGAATACTAAACATGAAATTTAAACATCAATCATAGTCTTTTTCATCTTAGACTCTCAGCTATATCACAGTGAAATTCCGACGTGCAATATTTCAAAAGTTACAATGTTTTGAAGGTGTCCGGATTAATGTGGATACAGATTTTAATTAGCTGACAATTCAAATCTTGATTAAATTTACGTCTCAAATGAAATTCTAACAAAACAATTAGAAAACAGCTGTAAAGACATCTGATAATGATGTATGAGGAGATGTTCGCTCATCACCACAGACCCAAAGAGTGGACAATAATGTTTTGCTAGGAATGAAAGATATAAAGAGAAAGTGTTGATAGTTCCGTCAGTGTACGGCAGAGTGTGAAAATTGAATAGAAGTATTGAAAATTGAGCGAAGGGCTTGGATATAGCAGTACTCGAACCAAGCACGCACTCCTTTGGCTAACATCTCACTGCGGGGTAGGTCAAGGCACGGACGAATCCGCCACCGTGGGAAGTTAGGCGCGGTAGGAAGTTAGGCAAACGAATGCGTGCTTGGTTCGAGTACTGCTACTAGGTTGCCTTAAAAGTCCCTTTAACATCAAACACGAAAACATTTTTTTTTTTGCCAAATTCGGTATAATTTATCAATATACTCTTCTTCTAGGTCGATACAGCGAGTCCAGCGATTTTCTAATTTTTTTTATCCCATCCGAATAGTACTCCTTCGGAAGTCCTTCAAAATAGCCATCAGTTTCAGCTATGAGCTCATCATTTGAGTAAAATCGCTTACCGGTAAGCCATCTCTTCAGGTTTGGGAACAAATAGAAGTCACTGGGGGGCAAGTCTAGCGAATACGGTGGATGGGGAATCAATTGAGACCGAATTTCATTCAATTTTGGCTGAGCAATTGAGGATGCATGAGCAGGCGCATTGTCGTGGTGATAGAGCACACTTTTTCTCTGCAATGCAGTCGTTTTTTTTTCTGGAATTCATCCTTCAAATGATCCAATAACGCTGCATAGTATGCGCATGTTATGGTTTTACCTTTTTCAAGATAGTCGATGAATATTACACGGAACCTTTCCCACCGATTGTTGCGTTTTCGGGCGCTTCGCACGGTGAAATCCACTGTTTTGCCTACTGCGATGACTCCGGTGTGTAGAAATGGATCAAAGTTTCATCAATGGTTATGAATCGGCGCACAAACTCCTTCGGATTGCGTGTAAACTTGCTCAAATTCTCCTAAGAGGTTGTAACACGAATGCGTTTTTGGTCCATTGTAAGCAAACGCGGTACCCGTCGCGCGCAGAGCTTCTTCATACCCAAAACGGAATGCATGATGTTGCCAACTCGTTCCATTGAAAGCCAAACTCTTTTCAGTTTGATTTACCACCAGACACTTTTCATGTATTGAAATTTCTCGCTCCTACGTCGAATTTCAGTGGAAAACTAATGACCCTGAAAAATCACGATTTTACATCATTTTTATCTAAAACTCTTCATAAGTAAATCTTTGAATTTTATGAAAAGCATTCGTTTATAAAAAAAATTCTGATGCATTTGGTGTCTTTGTTGTTGCTGGCACAATAGGTTTCTGTCGACTGCAGTGTGATAAAAATTTGTCTATTGTACAAATGGACTGATACTTTATGATCATAAAATGACAGCAGTACCACCCCGGAGCTCGTGTAGCATATGAAAAGAAAAAAAATATTGTTAAAAACTTGCAAAGTTAATCTTTGCACTAAAATTTCCAGCAATGCATACAACAGCGATGCTTTAGTCTAATTGATCACCTAAGGAGTTCCAGTAAACTAAAATAAAAACAAAAATAAGTCATGTGCGAAGCCTCACCTGTCACAGCCGTGTAGCCAGATCTTCTAAGTGGTACGTTTTTAAACAGGCTGCACAAAGCCAGCAGAAAATGAGCCGCATGCCAATCTGTTTGTCTTAGCCCCTCCTTGAAGGAATTGTGAACGACGTAGAAGCCACAGCTAACGATGTTGACAACTTCAAAGCCATGGCTGGCTCGCAGATCCCTGTCAAATCACAGATCGCAGTCAATTCTTTGAACGCCTTCCAGTTGACAGCTGGGCCATCCATAGAGCACTGATCTATCTTCTTCAGCAATGTTGAATTTGCACAATGTGGCCACCCTGCACTACACCACCGGCGCCGACTTTCCATATGACATCGTGCATTGGCCTTCGCCTAAGGTCCGCTCTTTAAAAGCAGAAACACCGAGACGACACCAAGCAATAAAGGGTGTACAGAATCAAATTGCGACACACACAATTATTCGGCAAAATTCGCCCGTTCAACCAATCATCTTCAAACTTTCAGAGAGTAAAATAAAACTTGTTATGAATATCCCATGTTTGTATTATTCAATTTCAAACCCACATCCAAATGCACGAACCTTTTTCACGAGGCTAAATCCGGCCAGAAAATCGTAGGACCATCGTGTGACCTCAGAATAGGAAGTAGACGCTTTTTTTCCTTAAGGTACACCTGCCTATTGACCGTTCCTGTTGTCCGGAATGGGATGCTCCGCTTTCCTCACGAGCAAATTGCGGGCCAAATCATATATTTTTTGGCAAATTTTGACATCTTTTCCTTTCTAACGTCCTCAGCGACATTAAATTTATGATGAGCAGCGAAAAACTGGAGCCCCGGAAGTTGCCGGAAGTATGCATTTGCATACGTCTCCACATCCATAATGAGGCAATTCGGTTTCGTCAACATCTGGGTGTAGAGCTTCCGTGCACGTGTTTTACCTACCGTATTCTGCCGTTCATCGCGATTGGGCGCCTTTTGGACTTTGTACGTGTGTAGTCCTTCACGTTTTTTTTCGCATCTTGCCCGAAAATTTTGGTTAGATTCAGTTTCTTCGCCACATCTCGAACTGAACTGTTGGCATTCCTCTTGAAAGCTTGAACTACCCGTTTGTGATCCTTAACAGTATACGGAGATCCACTTTGCCACTTTTTTCTTTCCGATCGATGTTCAAACGTTCGCGGTACCCAACTTGCTCCGGATATGTTTGGTTCGAGTCAGACGGGGACCAGAATCAACTGAAGCAAAACGCTGCAGGTTTCAACGAAATCATCTCAAAATTTCAGGAAAAAATCAACAATCCAGAGTGTACAAGAGATGACAAATTGTGGATTATGTCACTATTTCCAAAATCATGGCACATTCAGAATGTATTATAGTATTTTGACGTACCTTTATATCTGGTGAAGCAAGCCCGGGATTTCACTGTGGAGAAAGGAATCCTTCTAATTCTGTATGATAGGTTTGGTCACTGTTTGGACTTGGAGGTAAAGAACGAAATTTAACAGTTCTTTGACAGTGATTTCGTAAGCAGAGCCATGCCGGGGCAAAATGATTTCGTTTCTGTCAAGAAAAATGGTAGGCGACAACACGTTTCAAAACGATTACTTCTTTGTTCATTACGAGAAGCATACATAAGCGTCAAACAAAATATTAGAAATGTTGTGGGCTTCAGCTCCTTTGCCGCACACATCATTGTAAATTATTTGGAAGTTATAGTTCACATAGCATTTGCGTTTGTACCATCTATGAGAACATTGAATTAATAATATTGAGAATGAGAATATATTCGTTCGACATTGACTCAAACCTATACATGGATAAAATATTATGCAATACAGGAACTAGATCAAAATTTGTTATCTTCGCGAATGCGATCGTTTATCCAACCCGCCCAGATTTTGAAAGATTTTTTTTTGGCAGAATTAGAGGAACATAACTTATCTGATTTAACTTTCAAGCAATGGATTTCGTCAGATCGTTGCAATCTTGAAACACTTATCCAACAAGTTGATGAAATTGTATTGTACTTTTGTGCGAAGTTGGAAAAGTTGGTAACCCACAATTTTATATAAATTCAACAGTCTAAATTTTTAAGGCCATGTACTTTGAAGAACGCAGAAGTTGTGACTTTTCTGAAAATTGTTCATTAATGCTTCAAGATGCTGCGGAAAGTAATTATTGGAAAAACGATCAGGCTACAATTCCTCTGTTTGTTATTTATTATTCAGTGTCAGGAACACTTTAAAACTTTGAGATTTATTGTCATTTCTGAATTTCTTAAATATGATACCATTGCGGTTCAAGTTTTTTTTTTCAAATTGATAAAAAAAATTGAAATCTAAAATAGAAATAAAAATTAAAAAAATTAAAAAAGATATAAATCTAAATATAACATTGATATTCAATGGCGTTTTTTCGCCACATCCCATGGAAAAGGACCGTGTGATGCAATTGGTGGCACATTGAAACGAAATGGCTCGAAATGCAAGTCGATCTTTAGAACATGAACATCCAATCAAAAGTGCAGAGGAGTTATATAATTGGGCCAACCAAAAAAATATCGAGTCGAGTTATTAGTACGAGACACTGAACAAGTCTGCACATTGTAGACGAAATACGCGTATCTGTCAAGATAAGCAAAGGTAGTTGGAATTAAATGGAAAATACTAATTATTCTTCTAATTTCTAGTTACAGGTATTCCACTCAATAGCTCAAACTCTCTAGGATTCAAAAAAATATTGTTTAGTTGACTAAAATGTCCTTTTGTTATATATCACAAGAAGAATATCAACAAGGAATAACAGAATGCAGCAATATCTTTCAACAGGCAGGGATGGTTAGTGGTACCAAAATATCACTCTTTTGTTCCCATTCCAGAGAATAGAATAAAAGCTAAACTGTTTTCAAATGTTGATACGTCGAGCATTCATTATTTTTTTAAATATGAAATAAATTAAAAGTCCCTGGGCTCTGGCAAAACCTTGAGGTAGTTTAACTTCAACTACCAGATCCCAGGTCCCCCATGGATCTTTACCATTTGGGAAAGAAGCACACTAGTGTTGCCAGATCAGTGATAATGCAGCCCAAAAATGCTTCTGAAAATCCGCCTGTATTTCCTATCGACAAACATTATTAAACTGAGATAGTGATCGATGGTCAAGCTCAGGATTTGCGAATAGTTGGAATGTTGCACTTGATCATATAAACGCAGTTGAAAAGCCTGCATAGTTGATTGTCACAACCTAGCGCACTTTTGGAAAGCATTATTACATATTTAGGGGAACCTGTTCCATTATTCATCTCATGATTCATTATTCATAATATTCGGAATTATAGGAGTTTGATGTATGGATTAATTTATTCCTTTTGTTATTAAGTTACTTTCAACTTCCAAAAATAAATAACATTGCATGTAAATAAAAAGTTAGAAATCCGATGGTTACGCGTCGATCTTTCGTTTTCAAGTTGCGCGAATTGCTAAAAGATGAGATGAAAATGGAAATGGTAACCCAAGAAGCTATGCTTGTATCAAAGCTTTCTACCAAGATGCGATTTTGCTTACTTCATTCTTAGTTTTGAAGAAAAACGGAGCTCTTAAGTCATCAGTGGGAGTCATCAAGAGGAAGTCCTGTTGAAGAATTTCAAATAAAATTCAAGACAAAGCCCCCGAAACTGAATGAAAAATCCTGTCTGGTTCTAACGAAATATTCCACGGAACGACTGAACTAGTCAACAGGCGCAAGTTAAAAATTAAGATAAGTAATAAATGTACTATCCCTCTCAACATATCAAAAGCTTTTAAGGTGCGCATCGACAATGTACGATTTACCTTGTCATCCAAAAAAAGTTTTGCTGAAGAACTCAAAACAAATTTCAAGACAAATTCGCGAAACAAAAAGCAACATCTCATCTTGAAACGACAGAGCAAGCTCTGAATTACAGTAATAACAAGCAAAACAGGTATTTTGGAAGATATCGTTGACAATTAATCACAAGGTAATAGATTATATTTGTAAAAGACTGATGTATACTCTTCTCCCTATAGCCTTACATACCAATAATTATCCCTCCTGCCCAATTCTGTGGGTAGTGACGCAATATCATTGTACATTTCTTGTGTGCACTAATAGTGCATCCCGCAAAATTCAAATCCCCCATGAGAAGAAACGTTGCGTAGCCGATTCAACTATCCCCTGATGTATTATGTAAGGTTTGAGTTCTTTTGCTCAAACTGGTGACTTGGCGCCTCGCCTCCTTATACGTCAATAAAATAAAATAAAATAAAAACTGTTTTCAAATGATGGTACGTCGAGCATTCATTATTTCTTTAAATATGAAATAAATTAAAAGTAAAATATTTTGAAAATAGTTCAGATGTTTTTTATTTACCTCTGGAACGAACACTCCAATCAAACCGGTCCTGAGCAATAAATATCAGGATTTTTGATATATTAAAAAAAAGTTTTATCACTGTATTATCACTGTTTATGCATTACTTCCATTGTATTTGATTAAAAGTTTATTTAATCAACATCCTTATGGTAACTTTTAAATAGTTCATCCGATTGTCTTGATGTTGAGTAGTGAATTGTAGACAATCCCATGTATAATTCAAAATACCACTTGTTGCTTAAGAGAATCGTGGTTAAGTTTTGAATAGAGCGAAACACATTTTCTTTTTTTTTAATTAAAATTAAAGTATATCGAAAACGGTAATACTGAAGAAGTTTATTCCATTCACTTTTTTTGTTCAAAATTGACTCAGGAATCACAATATTCAATTCTAAATGGGTCAAAACCACTTATGTGGTAACACTCAAAGCAGATCTGATAGAACTAGGCACCTTTAATACATTTTCAAATTAGCCATGTAACTGAAGATGACATTCCATATGTGTCACTTTTTTCTAAACAAACATGTTAGCCATCAATAAACAATAGAAACAAAAATCAATTTAAGTCGAAGTCAATTCTAAACGGAGCTCTCCTCGAAGATTTTCATTAGATTCTATGTGAACTAGATATTATAGTCAGATGAAATCTAAAAGAAAATTGACACGCTGCCGAAAATTATTGACATTTGGAAAGAATTCTTAAATAGTTTGTGGTAAGGTTTCTCTTTCCTAAACGGTCACCAACAATCCATTTCAATCGACTTTGTTCCATATGCAATTTTTAAGGAAAACCTTAGTTTTCAGGTAAACGCATCACGTATGATTGGTGACCCAATGTCGATCAGGATTTAATCTTTATTTGGGAAATAATATCAATTGTAAAACAGTCAGTTTTTTAGCACTAACATTTTTTGCTCAACGACTGACTCAATGGTTAAATCCAGTTACATTATACAAATCTTCTATATGACTATATTCGCCCTATGGGGGTTTGCGTGCCCCCTCAAATTAGTATGCTTCTTCTAGCAATTGATGGCTTTTTTTAGCCATTCCAACGCATCCCATCGAATGTCCGTGTTGCAAGCACCATGATCCAGGGACCCGTGGAACGAATTTTCCACCGAAGAAAAGACATGCGACTGTATCGAAGCATTGAATTCCAGATTGGCAAACCGACGCGTTTACAGACTACGCTTTGTTATTCCTTGCATTATGAAATAATAAGAGCTATAATCTTCAATGCCTAAAATTGCAAAGACCCCCGGAACAATTTTTCAAGCCTTATAATTTTTCAAGAACTCGTACAGATTTTTTATGATACAAATTACAGAATCAAGACGACGTTTCTTTTTTGCGGGAAGGAAAATCAATACAGAATCCTTACCGAGCACGACTACAACCACCATTCCGGAAAATCAAACCATAAACACAAATACACACCTACCGGAAGAAATAACTCCGCTTGGCAATCTCTGCTGAAGTTGGGTGGATGAGTCGGTCGGTTGCCTCCCAGTGAATCAAAGTACCATCATCAATGAATGAGCAGGATATTTAAATTAGTACCTTTTTAATTCAGCGCGTGAAAAACTGCTTCTTCCTCGCCTACTCCACTCAACGATGCACTCTCCGAATGGCAATAGCTGGGTACCGAAAATTATTCACTCATTTTGCACAATTTCAACTCCGACTGGCTCCATGAACCGTCACCACCACCACCAATAGCACTTACTGGTCGTCGCAAATTAGTGCTGTTTTTTACCTCGCTTAACACAATATTATAATGGTGGAACTTGAACCTCCTCCCTCCGCACAGATACGAAAAAAAAAACACTTTATTTACTTTTATTTTTGTATTATGTTTTCACCATTTAACGATACGAGTTGAACTGTGATCATTTTGAGTGGCACTGCCGATGAGAATGACAGGCTGCAGAAGTGATTGGTTCACTTTCGATTTTGTAATTTTTAACAGGCTCAGCACTTTACCACCCAAATGAAGTAATAATCGAAAGACGCTTTCGTTTCAATATTTTCAGCGGATTCATACACTGGCCGGACTGCTACACGGATTGGTTTGGAGCGCCCAAACAGCACAATCCCGTGTCCGTCTGTGATGTTTGTATGGAACAAGCGAAATTTAAAAAAAAAAACATGAACTTCTTCCCACACACGCACACTACCGTGATCGGACAGATTGTTGTTGTTTACATTCGTCGGCGGCGACTTCGGCCAAACGGGCTTCGTACGTACACAATCTCACTACCGTCCCGTGTATGTGTGGCACAAATTCGTACACGGATGTTGTTCTCCAGCAGCAGAGAAAAGTCAGCAAGAATCCGTACGACTTCGGACAAGAGAGCCAACGAAGGCCCTTCACCTTTTCCTTTCGCTACAAGCAGTCACTTCGCTCTAGCGAGCAACGGCAACCGTCAATGCGATTCTCTGCGTGCGGCGATGGCAGGCAGCTGCGAAGTCTGTTTGCATGTGTGAGTGTTCTGCTTTGCCAACTAGGATTTTTCTCCAACCGAGCCTGAAAAAAGGCGAGACACTCCTTCTTCCTGATCGAAACCCACCGTGGAAAATGTTTAAATCCAGCTTCTACGATCTAGTCAGACCGAGCAATCATTCACTCGGAAATCTTCTTCTAGATACCAGTTACCGATCACATTTATGGAACCTTGCAAACTCATTGCCCATTAACACCTTCAGTAACCCAACTTCTTGAATACACAGCATCCACTATCACTTCACTGGCAAACTGCACATAACCGATCACGATCTAGCTGTGCTCTAAGCCATGAACTCAAACACTCTATATCACTGAAACCGCCTTCAAAAAAAACATCCCTCTTTCACTTTCAACTATTTCAACCATTCATCAAAAAGTAGTTTTTTAATGTCAGTCAATCGCGACGCCAACTACAGCCACCAATCGACATCATTCCACAGAAACAGCTCAAAAACGACTGCGAGAAAGTTGTCCGTCTGAAAGCGAGCCACAAGAGGAAGCTTTGCCTGATGCAAAAGCTCACATACACACTTATCCGTACATGCAATCGAACGAAGGGATCCCGAGAGAGAGAGATTTTGATCGTTGTGTTTGTACGACAGAGACTCAACTGGCGCTAGACTGGCGAACTTGCTGTTGGAACCCGTGAACGTGACCCGAAAATGACGGTGCTCAGAATTTAAAGAGCCTTTTCACGAGACGTTCCTGATCAGCTGATTTCTACATAATTGAATGGAATTTGTCAGTAAGCAACGGCCCAATTGCTCGGAGAAACGAAATCAAAATGCTCTGAACAACAAATGGCGCCTGTTACCTATGTTATCTCATGAAATGGTCGAATCGAATCTAAATGCAGACACAAAAACATGCAATACGATCAACATAGTTCACCCTAATACTTCATTTACACTACAACTTATATTACGTGATGTGATGTGATAAGAACCCATCATCAGTGCAGGGATTACCTATGTTTGTAAAGGGTCACCCACAATTGATACGTTGCGGATGCGTTGACGTAAATTTGACAGAAAACCTATGGGAAAACTGTCAAATTCACGCAAACGCATCCGCAACGTATCAATTGTGGGCCCTACTGGCTGGACTATCCCTATATATAAGTAGGACTATCCCTAGCAGGATGCCCAGAGCGAATGGCCTACGTGATGGCTTGTTGTAGCAGGTCCAGTCGATCTCAATGAAGGCCATCGAAAGACCACGGCCAGCACCGCGTGTCTTTACATGACAAGGGACTGGCGACTCCACGAACCCTTGTCCATGCGACAAATCCTGCGACGGCCTTTAGGCGCATGGCTCTTGAGATATATGGTTTCGGAACGCAACGATGTTTCCAAAACGTGCTAAAATTGTTAATTGATATGAGAATGGAGAATTATACGATATGATTTACAGGTCGCACCTATAGACACTCAAGTAATAGACCGGACAACGTGAGTCTGGCACAGTTGATGTATCCAAAACAACTGTCACATCGTACACTGAACCAAATAATCTTATGAATTTCATAAGGTTCAACTTATGAACGATGCTTTGGAATTTCATAAGGCTGACTTATGAATGGGTTTTGTTTAACCCGACGTTGTTTTTGTACGCCTTTAAGCTTTCCTGATTACAAGTGTTGATATATACTAGTGGGCAAGTCGCTGGACCCACAATCTCAACGTTCAAGATTCGAATACAGGTTGCTCCATATTTTTATTTTTTCAACATCATTATATTTCATAAGATAAATTTATGAAATTTATACTGATTCCTTATAGCAAATAATCATAATGTAATCTTGTGAATATCGAAAGTTTATTTGGCTGAGTGTATGGAAAATTTTCGTTTTGGATACAACATGGCGGCACCTTGTCCGGTCTATTACTTGAGTGTCTCTAGTCGCATCCCCTCAATTCACTATTGTCAAAATGACAACATTGCCCAGGCTACGCCAACCAGCGTTTCCATGTTTTAGCTGGAAATCTTTTGTGATCATATGGCTCGTGGAGGCGTGGGGTAGGAACTTGTGAGGACAAGCGATCGCACACTTCTTCGAAGTTGTCACCATTTGAAGCCCACTTCAACTTATATTACGTGATATTAGGCTTAGTGACCTTGAACGCACGCACACTACAGCGCCATTTGAAACAAAGGAGTGCAAGTAAGAAGAAAAATCTTTTGGAGGAAAACAAACCATCATTCCTCTGCATGTGCTAGAAAGGCAAAGGTGATTAACGTCAAAAAGCCTAACAGACTATCTTGATATCAGCATCTACACATCTATAATCATCACTGGCAATAATGTGCATGGCATTTGATATCAAGATTCACCTTATCTCTTTATAAAGGTTGTATCCAGGGGCCTGGCAACCCTATACTAGTTACTAGCGTTTGACAGTATGCAAAATATCACGGGCCTTATTTCAATAAGGCCCGTCTGACGTTTGTTACTACGGGTAGGAACACCAGAATTATTTACAAACAATGTATCTTTTGACGTTTGTTTGTTAGAGATGTTGACTACAGGAAAACCTCTATCCGCCAGATCCTTGGTTGTATCACAGAGACAGACGTTTACGCAAGAACAAAATTAATCTATAACTTTGTGTAAATTTTCAAATCGCTAGCAAGCGGTAGCGTTAGCAGTTGCTGCTTCACTAACGCCACGTAGTTCCCTTAGTCGAGGCAACAATCAATATGCAACTAGCAATTTGAAATTGGTTCACTGTTGTAGAACCCCTTGGTCCGAATTACACCTTGAAGCCAGCACCTTGTTATACATATTTGCGCCTTTGTTTTGATTTGCTGTGTTATTTTGACAGAATATTTGAGAGTGTATTCATGTGAGTTCATTTTTGTATGGGAGTATTTGTATGGGACCTACTGGTCTTAGAGTTAGTCTATGATAATACCATAGACTAACTCTAAGACCAGTAGGTCCCATACAAAAACGATTTTTTTCTTGGCTCAGTCAGTACTAGAACATCGTCCCAAGCTCGGTCCCAAGCTCAATAATGCACCCCTTATAATGAACTCACATGAACACACTCTCAAATACTCTGTCAAAATAACACAGCAAATCAAAACAAAGGCGCAAATATGTATAACAAGGTGCTGGCTTCAAGGTGTAATTCGGACCAAGGGGTTCTACAACAGTGAACCAATTTCAAATCGCTAGTTACATATTGATTGTTGATAATACCCCGTTCAAAATTACTAAAATACCGAGAAAATATACTGGTGTGATGAAAAAAGGCAAGAAACTTGATCCCTGACAAAAATGAACGACTAGCAACCTTCGATTTTTATTGCACGTGATACACTGGCAACAATGGTTTACGATAGCTTCGTTCGTTGCCAGTGCATCGGTCGTTGCCTTTGAAAGTGATATGAGTAGAATAAAGAATATCAGAATGTTCAGCATTATCAATGAAAGCGAGAAACCTAACATTGGCGAAGTAGTAAATTTCGCAAATTTGTTCGACACTGACGCTTCATAAATCGGTAATGTTCTTCACAGTTAATAAACAAACATCGTATTGTATTGGGTTGATTGTCATACGAAACATGGATGATCGTCATACGGATCTAACCATAAGACAATCATCCGATTTCCGAATGCTTTTCGTTAAAGTGCGCAATCGAATTACTTTTCAGACGATCTTAGGACGATGTTTGGGTTCAGTGTATGTTATTTTGACACAATGTTTGAGAGTGTGTTGGTGCGAGTTACGTCATCAGGGCCGAATCATTCAGGGGGACCGAGGCTGGGACCGGTGTGCTAGTACTTCCTAAGCCAACATATATGTTAATTTTCTTCAGGACTATCCAGCCGCTGGTTATTTGCTACATGTACTACCATTTAATTGATAGTGTGTTTGTGTGAGTTACGGTATTAAGGTCGAATCATTAAGTTTGGGACTGATGTGCTGGTGCTTCCTGATCCAAACACTATATCCATTTTCTTCATGACTACCCAGCCGCTGGTTAGGTCAAACATCGCCCCCACTTTATTCATCACCAACACTCCTCCTCGATGTTCTTACCTTAAGCGACTGGTGAATCCGGATCACCGGGAGTGACCACCCGAATAACGAAAAACAATTTGCTATACAGTCAAAACTATACATCGAATGTAAGATATATTATCACATTTTATGTTATTGTTATCGAATAATTTAATCTCATTTTCACCATACAGCCTCTACATTAACACATATTGTTAATGTTTGTCATATTGTCATTGGAAGGTTTTTTATTGTCTGCACTCGGTGTAGATTATATTCCAACTGTTTGGCATAGAGTACAGCAAAAATTTTGTTCGTTAAAATTGCCATATTTTTATGGTAACCTAACTTAACCGCCTATTCAGCATATTGTTATTTGGCTTTTTACCATCTGACATATTGTTAAAACTATATAGGAGATTGTTAGTTTATCGTTGTCAACTATAAGGGTAAATGTCGTAACAATAACGGAAGCGGTCGTCAACAATAAGGGAAATGGTCCAGGAATAATTTGTGATTATGCGGGCAAGGCCATCACCAGTGCGAACTGTTTCTGTTTAGCAGTACCCAGCGGTTTTGTCAAAACATCTGCTGTCATTTCTTCCGTAGAGCAGCACTGAAGGGACACCACGCCACTACCGACGAGATCCTTAATGTAGGCCGTCGGGACTAACGTTGTTTGCTAAATACTACCCACCACATTTTGCACAGTAGAGCTGTCAATATGATCTAAAATCATGTTTTTTTTGCTACATTTCTTCAGTTTGTTTTTGATTATTGCCTATATTACGTCAATAAGGGAGCAAATGTGTGTTGGTCGAATGATCATTTAAGATTACCTTTGTACGGGTCCCCTCACATTGCTCAATTCCAGGCAATGAGAAGGCGGACTCTCTAGCAAAGGTGGGCGCACAAGAAAGCGAGATTTTTGAAAGAAGAATTTCTCATGATGAATTTTTCCCATTAAGGTCAGAGTTCTCTTCAAAGTTGGCAAAACGATTGGACAAGCAATTCTCTTGGGCGGTGATTACATTCCAATATTCCAAATGTTTCGTCAAGATCGTGGCTCACGGGTCTGGAGGTAGGTCGCGGTTTCATTCGTGTGATGTCAAGACTTATGTCCAACCAATACTCGCTAGACGCATATCTCTACAGAATTAACCTCGTCGATAGCAATTGATGTAGGTGCGGAACCGGTTAGGATGACATCGCTCACGCAGTTTGGCATTGCCCGGATAATGATGCTTCCAGAGCACGACTATTGGATACCCTAGTGGCCCGAGGTAGACAACCCTTCCGAGAGGTAAGAGATGTTTTGGTAATGCTTGATCTTCCCTACATGCAAGCGATTTATGAATTCCTTCGTTTGTCTGATCTAAGAGTGTAGCGTCATCACCTCTCTTCCTTCCACTCTAGTAAAATCCCTGCCATTGTGTCCCAGTTATATAATCCCATTGTTGCCGTGCTACTTGTACCTGGCCAGCAAGCTGTGGTCATCCATCTGTTGCTTAGTTCCTGAAAGGTAGATGTCGCAACCATGAGCAGCAACTGATACCTGAAATAAGCTACCTACCTAGCCCCATCCAAACGATAATGTGAACAATTAACCTCGAGCTAGCCACGAGTAATTGGCGCCCCACTTTTACTAAAATCAAAAAATTAAAACAATGTTAATTACAATATTGAACATCGGCTCCGCAAAGTGTACGCCTGAGCCTAACAAATAAACGAACTGATTAAAAAAAATATTCCGTCAATATCATTCTGCTTATACCATTCCATGACATCCCGCCTGTAATGGCAGCAGGCTCAGAACTTTACCGGACCGTCGTGCCACTGAATGAATGGCAAAATCCGCTTCTGAAGACAGTCCTCCTTGTATACCTGTCAATTCATAGTCACTCCAGTGATGAAAACCTCCTTTTTCCTTTTCTTTTCACAACTGCAGCTACCTAGACAAATTTGAATCTACCTGGGGCATCATCCTCGCGTTTGTGTCCCAGCAAAGTTCATTTTAACATATGTTTCATCGTCCATTCAAAAGCACGCGTTGCATTTCGTCAGAACTTGTTCATACAGCATTCTTGCGTGGCGTTTGGTAGCTAGGTTCTGTTTCAGAGTACTGTTAGGGTGCTTGCTGGCAAGGTTCGTCAGGAAACCTTCACGCCGAAATTTACTGTAAAGGGCGATACAGTCAAAATTTGGTCAATATCAACTTGACGTATTTCTTTCAATTTTGCATTTAAAAAACCTGAACACCCCTCGTTTTGAAGGTGTGTGTGTGTAGAATGTTGCTCCTATTTTGATTTTGGAATTCACTCTTCAGTTGTCAAAATGCCGTTCAAGCAAGAAGAGCAGCGTATCAAAATTTTGCTCGCGCATCGCAAAAATCCGAGCTACTCGCACGCAAAGTTGGCAAAATCGCTAAAAGTTGCCAAATCAACCGTTACAAATGTAATTAAAGTGTTTGGGGAACGTTTGTCGACAGCCAGGAAGTCTGGATCGGGGGGAAATATAAAACCGGAAGCCGCTGAGACGACAAAGAGAGTTGCCGGTAGTTTCAAGCGAAACCCTAACCTATCTCTCCGAGATGCCGCAAATAAGCTGGGTGTATCGTCTACAACCGTGCATCGAGCCAAAAAACGAGCCGGACTATCGACTTACAAGAAGCTAGTGACTCCAAATCGCGATGATAAACAAAATACGACGGCCAAAGCGCGATCCCGGAGGCTGTACACGACGATGCTGACGAAGTTTGACTGCGTGGTAATGAACGACGAAACCTACGTCAAAGCCGACTACAAGCAGCTTCCGGGACAGGAGTTTTATACGGCAAAAGGAAGGGGAAAGGTAGCAGATATTTTCAAGCACACGAAACTGTCAAAGTTCGCAGAGAAATATCTGGTTTGGCAAGCCATCTGTATTTGTGGCTTGAAAAGCAGCATTTTCATAGCTTCCGGGACTGTCAACCAAGAAATTTACGTGAAAGAGTGTTTGAATAAACGTCTGCTGCCTTTCCTGAAGAAACACGGTTGTTCCATAGACTAACTTTAAGACCAGTAGGTCCCATACAAAAACGATTTTTTTCTTGGCTCAGTCAGTACTAGAACATCGTCCCAAGCTCGGTCCCAAGCTCAATAATGCACCCCTTATAATGAACTCACATGAACACACTCTCAAATACTCTGTCAAAATAACACAGCAAATCAAAACAAAGGCGCAAATATGTATAACAAGGTGCTGGCTTCAAGGTGTAATTCGGACCAAGGGGTTCTACAACAGTGAACCAATTTCAAATCGCTAGTTGCATATTGATTGTTGGTTGTTCCGTACTGTTTTGGCCGGATTTGGCATCTTACCATTACGGTAAAAAGGCCATGGAGTGGTACGCCGCCAACAACGTGCAGGTGGTTCCCAAGGACAAGAACCCTCTCAACACGCCAGAGCTCCGCCCAATTGAGAAATACTGGGCTATTGTCAAGCGGAACCTAAAGAAGACCAAAAAAACTGCTAAGGACGAGCAGCAGTTCAAGGCAAACTGGCTTTCTGCGGCGAAGAAGGTGGACAAGGTGGCTGTACAAAATCTGATGGCAGGGGTCAAGCGTAAGGCCCGGCAATTCGGATTTGGAAAAGCGGAAGCCTAACTGAATATTTTTCCTGAATTTTATACTAATTGAACTTGAAAAAGAAATTTGATTTGATTTTTAAATAAACGATTTCACCGATTTACACGCGTTTTCCCTTGACCAAATTTTGACCGTATCACCCTTTACGGCGTAGAAAGCCTTTCCGCTAAATCACGCAAGGAGATCCCAGGATTGTTCCGGACTGCCCTACTGGCTTTCACCCGTTGTTTCTGGTCGTATGTTTCACTACTACTGTTGTTTAGTTTTTTTGTTGCGATCCAGCGATTGTGTTTCGCGCCACGTTTCAACACGGTATTTACAATCGATTTTGGGAATTTTCAATATTTTGCGATCATTCCGGATTTTCATTGTGGGTGTGCAAAATTTGTCCCGTCTCTTGCCTTGTCTATTAATACTGATGAAACTTTCACCACTAAATAAACAAACCTTCTGGATCACTGCGCTGCCATTGGCTGCTTCTTACGGTTACTAGAAACGGTGCTGCAATTAAAAAGAAGCAGCCAAATACTATAAGTGGATCAAGCCTTAGTAAAAAGTACTGAAGATGTAATGGATGATACTGAAAAGGTTCTAAGTGTACGTAGGTTTAAAATTTTTAACTGTAATGCTTTGTTCAGACAAAATCGATCGCACCACGGAGCAATAAAGGGACTTCAAGCTGTAAATATCGGAAAAATCTATAGCCATCCGAAAAATAAAGCTTACAGGTCTTGACGCCTTGTCCACGATGGACGAGATGTGAAGCTTGTACGTCAACTAAGATTCCAGAATAATTGAGGCTGCACCATGGTGAAGTGAGGAAAGATTTGTAGCTGCTGTTTTTGGAAGTGCCAATCATTAAAAGACGGGATTCGTAAAAGATCTTCAGGTCAGGGCTAGGTTCACAAGATTGAAGTACAGCAAGACCAGCGGCCCTAAATGGCTCCCTTGAGGTATTCCTGACGTGGCTGGAGAAACGTCGGACATACAATCACCAACAGCAACTGTCAGCAGACGATCATTGAGGTAGGAGCGAAAGAGACTTCCGTTCACTCCAAGCTTATGTAGTTTTGCGAAAGCGATGTCGTGGTTGAGCTTGTCAGAAGACGACATGTTCCGGTAATTATCCAAATCTTGTTTAGTTCCCTTCTTGTGCAGAATGAAAATGTGTTTCTTTAGAAATACTTACGAAACTCCATCGGGGCGAGGATTGAAGGATGAATTAAGCTGCGAGGATGAATTAAGATATCGATTGCACCAAATGAGTGACCATGGAGAGGAACGTTGCTCGTTGCCGCAATTATCTGATCATCATTAATATTTTCGTTAGTGAATATGCTGGCAAACTTGATCCAAAACAAGCGGCAGAATCCATGGACGATGGTAGTCTAGACTCCCTGCGTTGCCGATTAACATATCTTTAACCGCGTTAACTCGTAATTGAGCCTCACTTATAAATGTATCAAGGTATTTAGTGTATCTTCTTAGAGCTGCTCTCTTGGTCGATTTATAAGCTTTTTAAGTTCCTTCGTCTGCCATGGATGAATACAGTCTTTCTGGCGAATATTTTTCGGCACATGCCTGTCAATGAAGTATGAGAAGACATTAGAAAACGTCAGTTAGGCCAGTCTATATTGGCCAGCTACGGTTATGCGGTTATGCTACGATGGTCGGCTTTCAGGAAAGTCAGCAGTCCAGTGTCCTGACTTTCAGAAATGGAAACGTCTAGAGGTGGGTGAGGTGGGACATACCGTAGAGATGAACACACCAGGTGTCTCGAGCACATACAAAACAGAGATCCAATGTGCGGTGATTTTCGTTCACTATGTGGTTAATTTGGGATAGTGTTGCCACGCAATAGCAATCGAGAAGATGTAAAGCTTCTGAATGAAGCACGGATCTTTCGCAGTCAGGATGGAGAAAGCCACTTCGAGACGATTTCCACGAAATACCGGCTAAATTGAAGTCACCTAGCAAAATAAACTCATCCGTTGACGCCGAGTTTTCAACTATAGAGAGAACGGAGCGGCAATCCGCCTCAATGAATTCGGTATCTTGTGTCCGTTCAGGTGGAATATACACAGCACATGAAACAGTGTTCTATCCCAGCGAGCCATGACCTTGGGCCTTATTTTGAAACTCGAAACGAAGAACTTTTTCTCACAGGCGTTCGTACAAAAAGTCTTTCGTTTCAAGATCCAAAATACGGCCCCTTGTTCCACCTTGTTGAAGGAGACTCAAATTGCCGAGAATATTTTTCTCAAGCTCTTTTTTCTCCATATTGCAGTTTTTTTTTCTAGAACGACAAGCACCTGATTGTTTTTGGCGCACGGTTATTTATTTCGTTTTAAGTGGAAAGATGGATAGAATAGGGCAAAGTGAAAACACACTTGAATGACATTTCTCGCCCCAATTGAAAATTATATGCAGACTATATCAGTCTCATTGGATACGAACCTGTGTATTAAGTGACGTGGGTTTATTAATTATGTGCGGCAAATGAAAACCATACTGGCTCAAATGATTTCAATTCGAAGCAAAAATTGACCGATTTAAGTGCCAATTTTATTAATAAAAATTATTGATTTATTTTCAGTGTAGTTGACGCTAAACCAAAGAAGAATGTTAAGATGGAACAGTTGGTACAAATATTTTTTCATTTCAGTGTCCTTTTCAAAAATTAAAAACGGTCCCTTTCGAATGATCACTCCCCAGTAAACGGGCTGACAGATCTTGTTATGCTTATGCCGTTCCCTCGTTGTGCAAACGAAGACCAAAGTACTTTGAAAACAAGGTAAAGTATATTGACACATGTCATAGTATTCTCACATACACGCTCATTCGAGCTTACTCAATGTAGAGTAAATTTTACTCAATTTTATAAATATATCTAAAACGTCAAATGCCGTGTAATCGTATTTTATGAATTTGACTTAGTATTTTTTAAATCGCAAGAAAACTGCGCCCAACTCAATTTTGAGATAGCTACGTATTATTTTTTTCAATAATATAAAATGGGTCTGATAACGTCGTTCTTAACATGCGCATTGAAAGTTAATTTAAAATCTAAATCGTATTCGAACATTAATAACCAGTGGCGACATGGAGCAGATAGCAGCCACTGTAGATGCGGAAAAGTATCGTAAACAAACCAAGCTGTTTTATCTTGACAAGGATTTGTTGATTTTTAATAGTATTAAGTATTACCATAGACTAACTCTAAGACCAGTAGGTCCTAAATAAATATGATGTTTTTCTTGGCTCAGTCAGCACTAGCACATAGGTTCTAATCTCGGTCCCAAGCTTAATAAAGCGCCTCTAATAATGAACTCACACGAACACACTCTCAAATATTCTGTCAAAATAACACAGCAAATCAAAACAAAGGCGCAAATATGTATAGCAAGGTGCAAGCTTCAAGGTGTACTTTGGACCAAGGGGTTCTACAACAGTGAACCAATTTCAAATCGCTAGTTGCATATTGATTGTTGGTATTACATTATGAATAAACCAAAAAACTTCAAAACTCTTTTCTGGTGTATGAACCCACGATGAGCCACGTATGAGCCATGAATTCTTTGCTATGAAAACATAATATACATATTATACTAACATATTACAGAGCATACTCCGGCATTACTGAGGATCAACGAGCAAAGCCAGTTTGTGGACAACGCCGCATCATCCTCGGAACTACATCTATGGATGGGACATATGCCATTGACCATTTTATCCGATGGACAAAAGTTATTTCTGCATTCAAATAGTTGCCAAATATAGAATTTTTATTCTTTTCAACCACACATTAGTTTTATCACGGAACCGATGAAGGCCAACCCATTAACTACTAATTTCTGTTTTTATTTTGGTTGTTAAAATAAAATAAAATTCCAGTGGTGTTTTTTTCAAAAGGACTTCAATGTTTTTAATAGCATCTTTATGGCAACGAAATGAAAAAATACTCGTTTTCATTTATTTTTGTTTTAATGTGAATGAGTAAGTTCAACTCAAAACTAGATAAATTTAAGGATTAGGATTTTTTTTACTATCCTATAGGTGTGGTCCGAAGGGTCTCAGATTATAACGAAACTTTGTCCACTCGTAGAGTTCATGGATATATGAAAAAAAAAATAGGGTTGACAGTTTTTCTGGAAAATGTCAATTGAAGTTTTCCGATTTCCACGAACCTCACTGAACAATATTCCGTTTGTTAATTTGGCAAGAAAGATTGTCATTTCACCCATACTATAGCAGATGTCAGAATTACTTTCGGTCAAAATAGCAAAAAATAGTTCTGGTCTTTACTTGCTATAGCTATAATGGGCTATAAAGCCTAGTAAGGAGTGTATCGAAAAGTAGTTATAAACATTCGATGCGTTATTACGCATAAACTACTGTATATATTTTTAGGCGTGTAAGCGCCATTGCTTTGTTTACATGTCAAAAATGATTATTCGGTTCTATTCATTTCCGTTGATAAAGTTGTATTCAAAATGTCGCGAATTGAATTTGAGACTAAAAGAAAATTCTGCACACTTGGTGCACCGAAAAGTGTTACTTCAACCAGATTGCGAAAGAGTAAATGTTCACCCGGCAAGTGTAAAACGCATCATCGAAAGTTTGGTAAGGAGTGCTCCCTCAAGATTTACCAAGAAGTGGCCGGAACCCGGCTCCAGCAACCCCGATTTGGACCAAAAAGTTGTGGATTATATTCAACGGAACAAATCTGCCTCTACTCGCGATCCAGCCAAGAAGTTCAGGACCAGCATCGGAATGATTCAACGAATCAGCGCGCAGGAATGACTTGAAGACGTACAAAAAAGCAGAAAGTGCCCAAACAAACTCCGGAACATAAAGTCTCGCTGCCAAAACCAGGGCTCGAAAGCTGTACAGCTGCATTTTGGACAATGTCGACCAGTGCATTTTGATGGATGACGAAATATACGTTAAAGAAGATTCAAGAACGCTACCGGGGCCGCAGTTTTATACTAAATCTGTTGAAGGGAACGTGTGCAATCCGCAGATCACGACTGTTGCGATGGAGAAATTCGGTCAGAAGGTGCTCATTTGGCAAGCTATTTGCACATGTGGCTTGCGTTCTTCAATTTTCTATACAAAAGGAACTATAAATGCTGAGATTTATCAAAAGGAATGTTTGAAGAACAGGTTGCTACCATTGTATAGAAAGCACCAGTCCCCTCCTCTCTTCTGGCCAAATTTGGCATCGGCACATTACGCCAAATCCACTCTACAGTGGCTGACGGAGAATAACATCAAGTTCGTAGAAAAAGACATCAACCCACCAAACTGTCCCCAGTTGCGACCGATCGAACGCTATCGGGCAATAAGTCAAGCGTATATTTAAGAAGGATGGTACAGTGTCCCAAAACATGACCGATTTTAAGAAAAATTGGGCAGCGGCATCCAGGAAGTGCACAAAGGTCACTGTGCAGAATTTGATGGCAGGTGTCAAATCAAAGGTACGGGCATTCTACAGAAATGAACATGATGACTAGTTTTTCCGTTTGGATCTTTTGTAAACATGTTAAGCTATAATAAACTGAAATAGTATGTTAATTTTAACCATGTTTTCATGCCTATTTTATTATTTGGAAGTTTATAACTACTTTTCGATACACTCCTTATGCAGCTGACAAGTAAAGACCTGAAGTAATCTTTGCCATTTCTACCGAAGTAATTTTGACAACTGCATGTCAGTTTTCCTTGCGAAATAATCGAACGGAATATTATTCCGCAAGGAAAAGTGACAGCCCCATTTAGATTACATGAGCAGGCGTTACTAACGTTACGAAGTTTGCCTTCCTATTCAGCTGCATACAAGGTAAGTAATTCCGACAGTAAAAACATTTCTTGATCATTTCTTGTCTTATCCTAATGCACATTACTTTTGAGCTGCATACTAGCCTTAAACCGGCAAAAAAACATTTTGTGAATTATGAAAAATTTTGAAAAGTTAAGTTTAAATCACTGTGGATCTTCCTGAAAACGTGATTCATGCAGTGTTTAAAGTGAAATTGAACAATATGTTCTAACGGTAATCATAATCATAATAATTAAATTTGAAAAATTAAGGATTTTCGTAATATTAATTAGAAAAAATGTTCAAATAAGGGAACTTCCATTAATTATGTCACGCAAAAAGTGATTTTTTATATCCCCCCCCCCCTCTCCCCCTCCTTGTCACGTTTTTTGTATGGACCTTCAAATTTTTTTGTATGGATTGTCACGTTTTCCCAAACCCCCATCCCTCCTTACTGCGTGACATAATTAATGGACCTTCCCTAAGTGTGATACTCGAAATTGGGAAACAATCATCATCGCGTTCTCGAACACCTCAAATATCAGCGCGAATTGACTCAAAAGTATTCAGTAATAACAAATTCCTCCAATTAATTTGTATGCTTATGTAACGTACCAGAGTCTTAAATTTCATTCATTTCGGAAGAAATGTCATAATTTTTATTTTCCTTTTTCGTACCACTACATGAACATTGCAGCGAATATAATACCTTGTACGTAACATACGTTGGAAACAGACATCACACTGACGTTTCTCTTTGTCAATCTTGACAATTCAAGATCTGTTCAAAAATTACGATACATGAAATGAAAGGGACTGAGGGTCGATCACAAATTACGTTTGCGGTTTCTGAAAACCACACGAGTATGTTATCGTTTATCGTTGGCTAAACTTCGTTTGAACGACAACTATACTAGCTTAGTAAATACTTGAAATATAAGGGGCGTAGTATAATGTTGAAATATGTGTGCGTAGTTTAATCAAAAAAGGTTTAATGGAGATTTATTTGAAACTAAGAATAAAATGATTTCCCACCACGGTTTTCTTTATTATGTCAACTTCTAACCAACAAAATAATGACTTAGGAATTTATTATATCTTTCGGTGTGGATAAAAACTGAATGACTAAATTGATAGGATTGTTCAATGATATTCTTCGGATGGAGAATGTAGGTCTTGAGCGTATGTCGTTGAGCTTGTCGAGCATCATTATTGATACTGAATTCATTAACCGATGTACTTCAATTGACTCATTATTTAATTTCACATGCCGAACTACCTAGTAGAAAGAGAGATCGCACCCAAGTATCCACGGGGCTGTAATAGCATGCATATATAGGGCATATGTATTACGTCTAGTGCATCATTGAAGTTGGATAGACTGACTCTAAGACCAGTAGGTCCCGAACAAATACGATTTTTTTCTTGGCTCAGTCAGTACTAGAACATCGGTCCCAAGCTTAATATTGCGCCCCTAATAATGAACTCACACGAACACACTCTCAAATATTCTGTCAAAATAACACAGCAAATCGAAACAAAGGCGCAAATATGTATAGCAAGGTGCTCGTTTCAAGGTATAATTCGGACCAAGGGGTTCTACAACAGTGAACCAATTTCAAATCGCTAGTTGCATATTGATTGTTGATGATATCTCCTCTCTGGCCCACAGAAATTTTACGATAAGTATTTCATTCGAATGGTAGAACATCAAAACTGACTTTATTCATTGTATTTGTTTAAACTAAATAAAAAGTACTTAAAAGAAAAAATTCTGAACGCACTACACGCTAAGACAAGAAAACGGAAACTTCGGTAAAAAATTGGTGCGAAGTACACCTTGAAGCCAGCACATTGCTCTACATATTTGCGCATTTGTTTTGATTTGCTGTTATTTTGACAGAATATTTGAGAGTGTGTTCGTGTGAGTTCATTATTAGGGGCGCATTGCTAGTACCGATGTGCTAGTACTGACTGTGCCAAGAAAAAAATCGTATTTGTTCGGGACCTACTGCACAGAGAACAGACAGGCTCGAACATTTTTTTTCTCAATTTACTGTGTAAATTTTCAAAAGCAAACCGTTGGAAAATCAGCACCGCCTTGTCCAGGTTTCACCAAACTAAAATTGACAGCTTATCTAATCTCAAGGCGCGCAGGTGCCGCCATCAACATACGAATCACCAATACTAACAGAAACAAGCTGTAATTTTAAAATGGCAGTTACAGAAATTTACACACGGAGGGCACTCTAGCTTGGATGTCTGTTCTCTGTGCCTACTGGTCTTAGAGTTAGTCTATGATATTATCGTTCAAAGTCTCCAAACCTGCGTAACGATTTCAATTTCAGAAATTTTAGAACGGCGCCCCTATACAGAAATATAAAAGAGAGACGTAAGTCCTACGTCAAAATCGGTCAAAACCAGAGCTCGAAAAAATTGACACCCGTCGTGAACGATGAGTAAAAAAAACATTCAGTGTGTACAATTTTCGCTCTCTTCATTTCGTTCTATCAGTCACGCAATATATACGTGTTTACTTATATTGCTATGCTCAGTCATTCCGTTGTCCTTGTGTTCCACACAACTCATTCACACCACAGCAAAGCACACGGCTATTCAAGCCTCAAGAGATTTTGGTTGCTTGCCTGATGTTCTGGTAACCAGTCATTCATTTTCGCGTTCGTGAGTGATTTTTTCTGCCACAGGATTTCAAGTATTCCCGAACATTGCTGAAGGCAAAGGAAGCCAAAAGACCAAATGGCCGAAATCGCTACAGAGTTTGTGGGGCATTTGTTCGAGACAAGGCATTTGCAGGATCGATTCGAGAAGTTTTGGTTTTATCCACTTCATTGATTCTCCAAATGAATGACTGTTCTTTCGTCTTCACGGTAGAACGTTGAAATTGAATGAGTTGTTTGCCCTCACGTACATTCACTGCTTTCTGGAACGAATGAATGATCAAAGTAAAGCAACATAAAACAAGTTGACTCATCTTGCACAAAATATTCATGAAGGCAAATTTGTGTTTACTTCATGTTCGCTGGGAACAGTGCGTGATGACTAATATTTTAACTCAGTCAGGGTGCAATTTGAGAATTGAATATGGTATGTTTAAGCTCTGATCAAAACTATGTTCCAACCACTTCTCGCAAAAGAATTACTGGGATATGCACATGAAAGAACTCGGGTGTGGAAAAGAATCATCGCAATATCGTCAGTTACAATCATATACTTTATAGGCTACTACCAAACGCTGTTCCACGCGTGGATTCTCCTTTTTTTTAGCTCTGTCCAGGTGACGTACCACTATTGTTAGGAGTGGTCGTCAACGCTTAACTTAGAGCCTTATCCCAGCACGGCATAACACTTCGAATGATTTGCACTACTGTACTGGGATTTGTTCTCCAAATATCAAGGGGTTCTGTTAGCCCTTTGTCGAAGAACTGATTTCTTTTAATGACAATTGCTGGACAGTGGCATAATAAATGTTTCAAGTCTTCTTTTTCCATACCACAAAGACGGTACCAATCTTCTTGAAGTTTTCCAATCACCTTCAAGTGATAGCGGCTCGGACAATGGCCTGTTAAAAGACCAGTATATGTGCTTAGATCTTTTTTAGAAAGATCAAGTATTTTGCGAGTCATAGTCATAGCTTTGATTGCCTAGCTGTGAAAGTGTCGTTCTAGTTTTCATTCACTTTCGAAGATTCCCAGGCTTTGAGTTCCATTATAAGAGAAGAAGCAGATAAACTACAAAAGGGCTCAGGTCCTTCGAACTGAAGAGACGATCCGAGTCTTGCTAATGTATCGGCTCGTTAATTTCCACTAATTCCGCAGTGACCAGGAACCCAGTATAGATTGACTTGATTACGACAAGACAATTTTTGAAGTGATTGAACACATTCCCAAACATGGTAAGATGTGCATGTTGCTGACTTTAAAGCAATTAGAGCTGCTTGACTGTCTGACATAATACATATATTTGAATGTCTATAGTTTCTACGCAAGCATATAGCAGAACATTCCAGAATTGCTTGAATTTCAGCTTGGAATACAGAAGGCCACCTGCCCATCGGAATTGACATGTCTATGCCTGGACCACTACTCCTGCTCCAACTTGATTGTTCATTCTTGAACCATCTGTAAAGAAAACTATCGATCCTAGACGCAGATTCGGGCCACCGCATTCCCACGGATCACGCCCAGGATCAATTTCTTAATGTGTACGGTCGAAGTTATATGTTTTTTTCATCCAATCTTCGTTGTTCATAGCTAAAGAATTTAGTTTAATATTTTTAGAATGCTTAGATGTCCTATTAGATCACCATCAAAGAGGTTCATAGATCTTTTCATTCTCATAGCGCTCTTTTCAGCTTCTAGTTGTACGACTTGATGCAATGGTAGTTTGTATAGTAAAGCATCCAGTACTTTCGATGGCGTACTTCTTATTGCACCAGTGATAGAAAAAGTTGCTAGTCTTTGTGATTCTGGCGAAGGTTCCGGTGAGGATTCTTATGAGCAATGAAATGCTGGTAACTTGATTGGTAATTAGCACAGAGAGAATTTGCCAGCTGAATATCTCGAAGATTATGTTGACTTCCTAAAGTGGATGTGAAGTGAAGTGAAACAACTTCACATGCAGAGATATTCAAACGGATAAAAAGATCTGTTTTTAGATAAGTTTATGGCCACATGGGTAGCAGATCGAAAATTGATCTGCACGGTGAACGCTTCTTATCCAAGGGAAGAGTAACACATTTTTACCACTTTTTTCCCAGGCATTTTTCACTTCCTGAATCACATGAAAGTTAAGTGAATTTGAATTTTGTTTTGGGTGGAGACTATCACGCGATCACCATGAAAATCTGAGCATACAGCATGTTACCAGTTACTAACGCTTCCGCTCCTTTTTCCATAGGACACACCAAGAAGACAGGACACTGCAATAACTAAAGAACGGTGTACTAACCTAACCAATATTACTTTTAGCCGAATTTTCTAACACGCGGTTATATAAAGGGAGGGGCCATCAGAGCACCCAAGTTAAACGATTTGGATTGGGAGTATGGGACTGCCTCCTCCCTATCGTCGAAGCAAGGGTGGGCTCTTCGACTCTATCTATTGTGTCTATTCTGTCAATCGATTCTAGTGCTACGGGCGTGAACTTGCTTTTGAAATGAGATTCTCTTCCCTATATTCGCGTAAGTGTCTCTGCTTACGGGCCCGCCCAAACGTTTTTGGCCTTTCATACAAGGGCTTGATGATCACAAACAACAATAGAATAAAGAAGTTTTTCAGATTATTCCACTGCTATGGAGAGTTATCTTGCTACAATAGATGGTAGTATTTCTTCACCATCATTGATAATTGTATTCTGGAGAGTGGGAGCTGTTCGCGGAATACCTGTAACTAAAAAATGAGAAGAAAGATTAGTAATTTCCGTTTAGTTTCAACTACCATTATTGCTTATCTTGACAGATAAGCGTATTTCGACTACAATGTGCAAACTTCTGCAGTGTTGTGTACCGATACTCAGTCAGGGCTGCACGTGGTAGACGAAATACGCGTACCTGTCAAGATAAGCAATAAAGGTAGTTGGAATTACATGAAAATTACCAATGTTTCTTCTCAATTTTTAGTTATCAATTATTGTATTAATTACATTCACTTCTACTGCGTGTACTTTCAATCCAATCAATTGCATGACACTAGCTCAACGCAGAACTTCGAAAGTTCTGTAACAAATTCCTTTCAATACACTTCGATGTTGCTATGGTAACCAGCTAGGTTTCTTTGATTTCTTTAAACTGTTTTCCTGCTATAGATGATTGAAGTTCATTCGAGATGGCAGTCAGCCAGTCAGCTGCTTTTTTTTGTAAATTTTTGATCAAATCGAAAGAAGCTTTACACAGGGGGCCTAGGGTAGATTATTATTCCAGACCTTAAAGGGTAACCCTTTCTTTCAATCATTTTTTTTTTCTTAATTTAAACTCAATGGGACTTCACTTTCGGATATAAAGGTAGGTTTTCGATCGTCACGGAGTCGTGGTCTTTGTAGAGTCTATTCAAGGCATTCCGCTGCCCATCAGTTGAGTACCGTCGATGCCAGATCCTAGTTTTTTCTCTCTTTCAAAACACACAAATACATAAACAATAGACTGGTTGGACAGAAATCCGGAGTAAATACAAACAAGAAATATCTGTATTGCAAAAATACTTTTAAAGAACCACTATTGCATCTTTAAATAACATAATAAATAGATTCTGTAGGTTGTATTTGTCCTGTTGTTTGATCGTTCAAAACGAACCGGAGCTGCTGTCATCAGTTGTATGTAACCTTCCGGAGCTGGATTATCCCGGACCGGACCGGTATCTGTGTTATCTCACTACTTATCACCCGGTGCGTCACTTCACTCTCCGACGAGTTCCGAGACGCGCTCGCTATCCCACCATGTGGGGATGTCTTGATTTGTGTTTTTTTTTTTGCTTTGTACAGTTTCAGTCCAGTTGTAATGCTTGTAAAAAAGCACCCTGCTTGTCTAGATGGAAGAAAGCGGAATCGGATTCATGGAATCCAAATAAACGTTTTGCTCCTGCCTGCTCACTGTGAGCAGCATTTGCATGTAGATTAATTGCAAGATCTTTAAAAAAAAAATATTATATGCAGTCTCTTAGGTTTTGTTGATTTCGATGCCACCTCAGAAGTACACGTAGAGAGAACACATTTTGCTGCGATTTTATAAAAATCAGTCCCATTTGAACAGTTGAATTTCGTATAGCTAAGTCCATAAGATTTCACCACACTCGGCCGGATCGCGGCTTTCGTTATCACAATATCTCTTCTATCATTCGAAAGGATTCCTCTTAAAAGTGATTCTTCCCACTAGGTGCTCAGTACGAGTCGCACCCGAAGGGGTTTGGGATGGTATCGGGAAAGTCCAATTTGGGTTCGGTATCTCACATGTTTCGGTATTATAGCCCAGTCCATTTCATTTTGCACCGTGCATTGTCGCCCTACGCGGACGAATGCCACCAAAATTCACTCCGTCAACTCTTTTTTTGTTGTTGTTGTTTTGTGTATGCGAACAGTTCATGGCTACTGCTCGAAGCACCACCGTTTCTTTGGTATTCACACTGGTTATGTTTGGGAAAAAGTTCATCTCACTCGGTTGGGTTGTTTCTTAACCTTTATTTGATTACTAGTAAAAGTTCATAATTTAAATTTCATTTTTGTTGTTGTTTGCTTTGCCTGTCGATACATAGTAGTTATGTATTTGTTGCATCATATAGTGTAGGTAAATATCTTAGTAGCATACTAGCAGTAGTAATAATTGTAGTTTTGTTTTGTTTTGCAATTTTAAACTTTCTAAACACGATTACACTTTTTTTTTGTATTTTTCATTTTCTTCATTAGATTGTCTGCAACACACTTCTTCTTTTCAACCATGGAGATGATCGAGATCCACTTAAGCACTTTGTCCATGCTACTTCCGCTAGGTCGTCGACAGACAATCCCAAAGATATTTTTCTTAACTGTTATCAACTTTCTTCCTATTGATGTGAGAATACTTTTTTTTGTCGTTTCTATTTGAAACAGATTTGCTCATTTCATAATCTGCTAGGAAAGTTCTTCCCAAACTTGGATTTAATCTTCTGTTGTTTTTTTTCGATCAACAAAATCCATACTTTACGAATTAGAAAAATCACTTGTATTCTTCGGGGGAAAAAATACCACACTGACAAAGGCCATAGTCCGTTAAGAGGAACCGTCGAGCTTCGTTTAAGTTTCTTCACTGTCGGTTTTCAAATGGGATGGACTACGCAAAATGCCAACACAAAAAGCACTGTCTTCTTCTGCGGTTCACCAGAAAGCAAAACGATACGAGGGAACGAGATCACTGAAAAGTTTCACTACAGCCTCCACGTGACCGTAACGACGCCGGCCTGCTATGCTAGGTGATCTCTCTAAGCTGCTGCTGGATGAGAAGATAGAAAGGTTCCCTGCTCCACTTGTAGGTGTGGCACACTGCACCAAACTATCTGGTGCATGATGCCGATGATGATAAATATGATGGTGTTATTAAAAGTCGGTTAATTTTCTTCTCAGGATCGTAAAAATCAATAATTGCATGTGGTAGTTCCATCGATGAATTATCACACGGAGCAGTAACTTATGTGCAGGTAAGGGGACGCAGCTTAGCGGTATCTGCTGGATGACGTCCGATGTAAAACGGCAGAGGCTGTCGGGAAGTGAGAAAGACAAAAATTAACAATTTCATCAGGATGGACACATAAACAACATCTGAACGTCTCACCAGAAACCAACCCTAGGGATAATTCAAACCAGTCAACATGGCAACTCACCTTCGAATCATCGTCTATCCCGATTGTGATAGCCTCGGCCGCCGCCGCCGCCGCGATGGCTGCGGTCGTTCCGATGATTTCGGTCACGATCTCGCTGACCACGGTTATCGTCGCGATCGTTTTTGCGACCATGCGACGGGCCGCCGCCAGCGGAGAGCGGTACCACTGGCGGAGGAACATGATAGTTCGGTAGCGGCGGAGGAGGGCCCTTCATCGAGGGTAGTCCACCGGCCGTCGAAGTGGGAATCGATTGTGTGCCGGGAGCCCCTCCCGGTGGTGGTTTCCACATGAATTCGTCGTATTTGTCATAGGGATTACCCCGTGGGGGAGGAACACCTGCCGCACCGGTTACGCTCCCAGGAATGGCTCCCGGCGGAAGCGGATAATCGGGAATAGGCAGTCCTTCATAATAGCGCGACGGCGGTGGTAAGCCATCGTACGGCATCGGCATTCCAGGGAAACCTGGTGGCGGAGCGTACGGCATTGGGGGCAACTGATGCTGCATTGTGCGCATATAATCGGCCACGTATGCTTCGGCTGCTGCAGTACTGCTATAACGTTCCCAACTGTGAAAACCCGCAGCCGAAGCTGCCGCTGCTGCAGCAGCAGCTCCGGGAGACATGCGAGGACCATGTCCCCGGCGAAGGTCCTTGCGATACGGAGGGAACATCCCTGGACGCCCTTTGCCTTGAAATATCTTCCTTCGACCCCCACGGATCGGACCGCCTCCACCACCTCGGCCACCACGCATCATTAAACTTGTAGGACGGGAAAAGTTCGGCGGACGCCGGAACGATTTGGAAGCAGCCTTTTCTTTCATTAGTTTGGAGGCTTCTTTAGATTTCTTTAGAATTGGCGTCATTTCTACTGCTGTGTCCTCCGGGAACAGTCGGCATAATTCTTCCGCCACCTTAGGCTCAATTTCCTGTCCATCCCGTCCTATTTTCACAGGTTTGTTTTCATTCCACGGATTATACAAGTGGGTAGTATTTGTGAAAGGAAGCTCTCTTTTGCACACCCAATCGATTTTAATTACACCTCCGAGTGCTTTGGCCGACATTCCCGGTGGAAGTACCCACTCAACTGCGGGTAAATCCCGACGAGCTTCGGCTGCCATTCGAGCAAATCCGGCAAATTTACCACTCTCTTTAACGGAAAATACCAATATAACATTCCGGCTCTCTCGGAACGCCTGATTCAGATTAGCCTCGTTCGGTGGTAAGGTAGACCAGACGCCCTTTGTCTTCGAAATGGTGACATTTTCCGTGTTATTCGATTTGATCAAGAAGAAACGGGTCTCTCGGAAGAGATAGTTTATTTTAGTAATGTAATCATACGATTTGACGGAATTTTTCACGGAGCTATTTTTCGTTCTGCTTCGTTTATTTTCCGAGGAAGCTGCCGTGGCCGCCGTCTGTGGGCTCCGACTGCGAGATTTCCGCTCCTTCTTAGTACTGTTATTCGTCGCAGCAGTTCCACCGCTACTTCCGCCATCTTTACCATTATCTTTCTTGGGCTCTTTCTCCTCCTTCTTCTTGGCTTTCTTTTTTTGCTGCTGCTTTTTGTCAGCAGAATTTCTCCGCTCGGTATTCTCGTCATCGTCTTCCTCGTCATCATCGTCGTCCGAAGAATCGGAGCTTACTTCACTGATACTGGGATTCGTGGTGGTACTATCGGAACTTGCGTGAGACGCCTCACTCCTCGTATCGTAGCTATTCTCCAGCGCTTCCGCAATATCTCGTTCTGTTTCGTCCAGACCGAGATTCACTGCGTCCAGATCGGCCATCTTTTCTGTATCTGACTACTCTCGTTCTGCGCTCGTAAACCAGAGGGACAAGATGCACATAAAGACGCACACAAACAGACACGATCACTCAAACATGCACTGTTGCCGCTGATGGCATGCACCGACAGAGGTAACGCACACACACAACAAAACAATGAACCCGTTTTCGTTCGCCGCAGTTTAGGGTAATGATGTTTGTTGAAGAACTGCCCCGACAGAGCAGCCAGTGTTGCCAGGATTAAGCAAACGGGTGATCTCAGGTTCTGAAAGAGAAGGAAAAGAAATTGCATTATTGAAATTGTGGAAAAGTTTTATGCTCTGACAAAACTCCCAATAGTGGTAATCAATCAATCAATCAAATTTGTCGTTTTCGCTACTTCTGCTTTCTGAAATTTGTGAGAAGCGGATAATTTCTCATCTTCATGAGAGGCTCTAGGAGTGGACAGTAATTTATTGCTAGAACGAATAGAAATGAACAGAAAGTATTGATAGTTCCGTCTAGGGTAACGGCAGGCATTGAAATTGAAAGATAGGGTATGTGTCCCTTGACTCAGCCTATTATGCAATGATCGATTACATTTTTCATCATAACTTATAAAGTTTTTAAGCTGTAAGCAAGATTAAACTAGTTAGACACTTGTTAAGATAAATTTGATAGAGATTTTGTAGTATGTGTCACGAAAAGTTACACAACTCTTCCCGGATAAAAATAACCATACAATAACAATACAATAATATAGAATAACATTAAAATCTATTTCTGACCATGAATCTTATTGTTCATGAATCAGATAAAGGAAAAATGCATATTGTCATTACAATAGATCTACAATTCACTCCATATGCTTGGATTTTCAACAATTGTGAAACAATACAATTAATAGTAACTGGTTCAAATTTGTTCGGAAAATAACGTTTTTTTCTAAAGTTAAGATACATAACAACCCCCCGTTTCTATTGTCGATGTCTCAGTTAACATTAGATTCTATTGTGGTAACAATAACTCCTGTGGTAACAATAACAATAAGTTGTTAACAATAATATGAATTGTACATACTATAGATTCTATTGTATGGTTACAATACATTCAATTGTAAATCTATGAGATTTTTTTATTCGGGTTATTATAAAGTCAGAAACATTCAAGGGATATGGATTTAATGTTGGTCTATAGACTCCAAATTAGGTCTGTTCATGGATGCAAATTCATCCCACTCGATGAATTTATTACAAAATCCAGTCTTTGTACATTTTTTTTTCTAACTATATAAATTTAGGCATTGCTAGCTGTATTTGATTTACTTAATAAAACATTTCACAAAACAAACTGAAGTAAAACTGCCTCAAAACACTTAAGTGAGGTTCATATATGATTTATCAGCCTTTCAATAATGAAAACATTATAATTCACCATACAATAATTTTGTTCTTTTGGTGTGTGTTAAGATGAGCCACTTGAATATAAACAACCGCAAACTCATGCATTTCCACTAGAAATTATACCAATAACAACCTTTCTACTACGTTATTGATACAACAGGCCATAGTTGAGAACATACAAAAATAATATGTCCCCAACATTGGGTCTACGATTTTCTTGTAAAATCATTGTTATTTTACCTATGTGAACAGTTAATTTGTAACTTGTAACTATTTCCTGCACATCCAGACTGTATTACTTGCTTCATCGATTCAATTAAGCCTAATTTAGATGACTTGAAGATCGAGTAGATCATCTGTTCAGCTTAAACAGAGAAATCATGATGCCCCAAAAGTTCAAGAAATCGATAATTACCTGGAAGTGAACAACTATAAGTTGATTAATATTGTCTCAATAGCTTCGGATTACATCGGTCATTCTAATAGCAACATGATTCTGTTGATTATCGCTAAATTAATGACACATTTGGTACATAGGCCAAATGAAGGAACTAGGCTAACATTACATCCCATTACCCTACATGTTTTGAAATGAGCGGAGGGCATTTGAACGGTAGTATCCGATCGGGCAAGGGCACCAAGTGATGGTAACGGTTGACATTTTTCAGAAACGGTTTACTTCTGAAAAAAATGGTCACTAGACAAAGCTAACAATTGTTGCTGAAACCTCCCGCTTCAAGCTAGATGTATTGTTTTGAGACCAAAGGACGAAAAGCAAATAGCACGAACATCCTGTATTCTTTTTTTTATTTTGCTCTTTGCTACGAGACAGTGTGTGCGGTGTCGTATTAAAGACAAAAAAAATATTTTTTCGATTCCTTTTGGTCATATTCCCCTTCACGGAAAGAAATGACGGGAGATTGAAATAACAATCTCGATAGTTGGTACCTACACGGTGTTCAATAAGTTCGAATACAAGTTTTCATCATTGCGTAGGTATGCGCCATGTACATATTCTGCATTGGTATTGGTGTCAGCTTTAGCTTCATTCATACGCTACCGAATGTGCGCGGTGTTGACATTCTGTTAGTTGTTGTTCGTTTGTTACGCGCGATGAAAGAGTATCGGGACTTCGTAATTAAGCGTTTTTTGAACGGTGAGCGACCCGGCGATATATTCCGGCTGCTGAAATCGCATGGGGTCAAGCGGAACTTTGTCTACGCGACCATCAGGCGATACCGGGAGACGTCCTCGACCAATGACCGTGCGAGATCCGGTCGGCCGCGTTCAGCGAGGACGCCACGGGTCATCAAGATCGTGAGGAGCGAGATTCGGCGCAAAAGAACCGCTCAATCCGGAAAACGGCTGCAGATCTCAACGTTTCCATTGGAACCGCTCCACCATACTCACCAAGGACCCTGGTTTCAGGCCTTACAAAAACGTAAGGTCCATGGCGTTTCGGAGGCTACCAGCAAAAAGCGGTTGGATCGAGCTAAGAGGATCCTCTCTCGGCACGCTGGTCAGGAGTTTGTTTTTCGGACGAGAAACTGTTCGTGCTGCAGCAGCCGCACGATGTGCAAAATGACCGGGTGTGGGCGCCATCGAGGGACAGCATTCCTGAATCAATATAAACATCCCTCGGTTCCAAAGTGCCGCGTCGGTGATGGTTTGGGGGCAGTATGCAAACGTGGTAAGCTACCCCCTTGGTGTTTATTGAAAAAAACGTCAAAATCAACGCGGCGGCTACTGCAAAACTGAGGTTTTGGAAAGGTTGTTGCCCCCAGTCTCCGAAGCCTCTACGGCGATGAGCACTACGTGTTCCAGCAGGACGGTGCACCAGCCCATACGGCAAATGTGGTTCAAGCCTGGTGTCGGGACAATTTAACCGACTTTCTGGACAAAACTTTGTGGCCTCCCAGCTCCCCGGACTTGAATCCTCTCGACTTTTTTGTTTGGTCCTATATGATGGCGAAGCTGAACGAATACAAGGTCAGCACTTTGGATCATTTCAAGACGGTAATTCTCAAAATCTGGGACGAAATGCCCATGCAGTCCGTGCGTGCTTCCTGCGACGCGTTCGAGAAACGTTTGAAGCTCGTTAAGGAGTACAAAGGGGGGGTCATTCCAAGAGAAATGTTGTAAACGTTCCTTGTAAACATAGCTTTCAATAACATAAATCCAAAAAATAAAAAAACATTTAACAAATTTTGAAAGTGTATCCGAACTTATTGAACACCGTGTATAATAAACACAATTTTGTTTCACCCACAAAATATGTTCAGATTAAAGCAGTTTTTTTATTGAATCAACCATACTTCATATTGAAAAGAGCCATCATTTCTACACATCTGTTATAGGGTTGAATCAAAACAAAAATGTTCTAATTCCAACCCATGTGTTTGCTGGCAGGAACTATACGAAAAATAAAAACAACAACCTGGTAGTTTTCAGTTCGCCTTCAAGTTCATCATGGAGTCCGACGAGAAAGTTTCTTACTGTGTTGGTGGACGATGAGGAATAAGTTTAATAATTGAATCAATCATTCACCAGTTAACAGCAATGGAGATTTTCAATTGTGGGTATTTTTCTATACTTCGGCCATTGTACCAAAAATTATACTAAGAAGATTTGTTTTTTTTTCAGCAAATAGCTACGATGTTTTAGCTCTAAGAATCATAGAGCGTGAAGCAGTAGAGGCTCTCCTGCCACCACCACTATAAGCTAATAGAAAGAGGTGCATGGCCGGTTTAAAATAATGGCGCTGTGCTAAACATAAGCATTTGCCAGATTTTATCATTTTAAAACAATACTATTATCGGAACAATAAAAAAAAAACAAAATCGGTCATATTTACAGCAATCCCAAATTATGCGATAAATTTAATTGCATTCTCATTCAAACGATTCCGGAACCGAAAATCTCATTCAGAATAAAAAATTGAACTGACTCCAAGCATATTCAAATCAACTCTTGTTATTTTGTTGGATCAACTATAATCATGGTTGAATTTACTGGAACTGTAAGCCAACTGTCAAAATATCAACAATATTTGTTTCGATACAACCATTGTATAGTTGAATCAACCATATTTGACTGAAGTTGATTCAAGCATACAATAGTTGAATCAACTTGAAATGTATGATTGTTACAATCATGCACATGGGTTATCAAAAAATCAATGCATAAAATATAGTTGATTTTAGATGAAATATTATTGATTGAATCATACTTTTTTCTCCGTGTTGCTCTCGCTTATATTAATGTAAAAAAATGTCATGACATTAAGAAAAAAAAATGTAGAAAACATTTCTTTTGGGCAAACGAACCAACTCGGAACTATCGAAAAATCTCTTCACAACATATTTTTTAACCGTTATGTGTCCAACATAGAACAAATTCGCCTTTTTCGATTATTAGACATGAGATTTCATTATGTTGTCATAGTAGGATGTTGAAACTCTGTAGGAGGGAAATAATGAGTACAAAGCAAGGGGCCCTTCTTATTTATTTTATTACGCAAAAGGCCGACAAAAAACATTTTTAACACGGAAACTAAAATTATTATGGAACTATCCAACCGATAAGAATTCTTTCAGCAACTTTGGATTCAGGAACTCAACCACTTTCTCAAAATTGTGTCATGGACATGAGACATGGCATGCGGCATATCAAACTTCATTTTTGACGATATATATCATATCAAACTTTATGATTTTATAAAAATAGGTTTGCGGATGACATTCTTAGAATTCCTGACCATACCGGCCACTAGCTTTGCGGCATCCGAGTTCCACCGGAATAGTGGCCATATTCAAATATTTCCCAAAACCTGTCTCTTTGTGATTTTCAGAAAGTAGGTCTGAGGAGGACATTCTGAGGATTTATAACCATACTAAAAGAGGCCCTGTGGAATTTATAAGCCCCTAAAAGAGGCCCTGTGGGATCCGAGTTCCTCTGGGAAAGTGGCCATATTCAAATCTTTTCCAAAACCTGGCTTGCAACATATCGATCTTCATGATTGTGCAAAGCTAGGTCATGAAAATACGAAAATAAAAAATAGGATTTCTAACCACATTGGCCATGTAGGGAGACCTTGCAAGATCCAAGTTCCTCCGGAAAGTGGCCATATGTAAATGTTTTCAAAACCTGGCTGGCGACACATCAAACTCTATGGTTTAAAAAAAAAAAAAAGGTCTGCGGAGGACATTCTGAGGATTTCTGACTATACTGGCTACTTAGGAAGGCTCTGCGGGATCCAGATTCAGCCTGGGTGAAAAAGGAAATTGATCCAAAGACAAAGTTTTGCAAACTTATGCAGTTTGATATGTCACAAGCCAGGTTTTGGTAACGATTTCAATATGACTACTTTCTCGGAGGAACTCGAATCCCGCACGACCTCCCTAAGTAGCCAGTATGGTCAAACACCCTCAGAATGTTCTCTGAAGACAAAGTTTTGCAAAATCAAGAAGTTAGTTATGTCGCAGGCCAGGTTCTGGAAAAGATTTGGATAAGGCCACTTTTTCGGAGGAATTTGGATACCGCAGGACCTCCCTAAGTGGCCAGTATGGTCAGGAATACTCCGGAGGGCCTGCATGAATCTTCAGAATGTCCTCCTAATACACAGTTTTGTAAAATCATAAAGTTTGATATGGGAAGGTCCATTAATTATGTCACGCAGTAAGAGGGGAGGGCGAGCTTGAGAGTGACAACTCATACAAAAAAATTTGAAGTTCCATACAAAAAATGTGACAAATGGGGTTATAAAAAGTAACTTTTAGTGTGACACAATTAATGGACGTTCCCTATGTCGCAAGCTAGGTTTTGGAAAAGATTTGAATATGGTGACTTTCCCAGAGGAACTCGGACTGGTAGGACCTTCCTAAGTGGCTAGTGTGGTCAAACACCCTCAGAACGTCCTTCGAAGACAAAGTTTTGCAAAATCATGTTTGATATGTCGAAAGCCAGGTTTTGGAGAACTTTTGATTATGGAAAAACTCGGATCCCGTAGGGTCTCTTTTAGTGGCCATAAATCCTCAAAATGTCTTCTGATCTCGTTTTGCAAAATAAAGAAGTTTTATATGCCGCGCGCAATGTTTCCCATCTAAAAATATTTTGCCAACCATCCCTGGACAGGTACTTACCCCAGTACTCCCACCTTGGAATTTGAAACTTTTGATATTTTCGGAATAAACAGTGCAGATGCACAAAAAATGATAATTTTGTGATCTATTGCAAAAAACCGCATCAAAATTCAATGGCTAACGATGGAGTTATATTCATTTTAAATTAAAAACAGGTATTTTTTGTTGTTGGATACACAACGGTTGAATATGTGCGTGGTTCGGTTCTTCTTCTTCTTGTTTGTTGTTTTTACTGGACTTCAAAGCGGCGGTTATTCGTCCAGAGCGTGGTTCGGTGATATGTATGTGTTGGTTTGTATAATGTGCAGTGATGAAAATACACCAGCAAAAAAAAGTGTTGCGAAAAATATAACGCGAGAAGAAGAAATACGATTGTTCAAGGCACAGTACACGGTAAGTAAAAAGTTCGGTGCACTTGGGTGTAAATTTCTGCTCGAGATGATTTTATTTTTGCAGAATGTCATGACATTTTCAATTGTAGTAATTTTTTAATTCCTTGTGTTCACTTTGGTCATTATGAAAAGTGTCAAATGTTACCAAAAAAAAATTTGAAATCCAGTTCCCGTGCCACCACTGAGGGCACCGGGTAATCTTTTACCAGCTACCCAAGCAAGGGGGGAGGTTACCCCCTTGACTGGTGAAAGAATATGCAACCGATCGTGCTCGTATACTACCTATTGCTTTCCTTCTGCTTGTTGAAAGTCCTTAGTTCATTTCGTGGCTTTGATCGGTCGATGTTACTATCCGAAGTTCCCCATTTTTTGGCCACATATTGAACGGACGTACGTTTTTCCCGAGCAAAAGCTTGCATGATTTTTCGGTCCAGGTTTTGGTCCATAGAACCCGATTAATGTCCAGATTTTATTTTTGTCCTGAAAGGAAGACTCCTCACCATACTTCCAAATCGCGTTACGAACAGCTCCAATGTTCACAGCTTCCATTTTCGCAACTGACTCAGTGAAACGTTGGGAAAAGTGCCCCATTTGGGCACGGTCTGTTTGCTTCGCATTTTCATGCAAAGCAAATGCACCGGCACTCTAGAGTCACCGGGTTATAGATTGAAATGTAAACAATGATACACAATAATGATCAGCTATTTAAATGTCATGTGGAAGCAACAAAGGCGTATCAAAATCGTGCTTAGACTTTCTGGGACACCTTGTATGGGTAGGCTATTTAGTGCAAATGGAACAAGAAAAACTTAAACAATCATATTCGGAGGACGGCGGCCGGTATGGTGTATTCTTTGATTGTTTGTTGTGGAAGCGCTCAAAAATTCCTCAACAGGCAGGAGATATAGAGGAACATCGCTAACAACAAAGAGAGATGGAACTGCAATATACTCCAGCAATTGAATTGATGCCATCTGCCACCTATTTACATTTTTATTCTTGATCAATTTTTAACAAAATCTTAAATAAGTCAAGTTCAATCATAAATACTTATATGTACCTCAAATGCCGTAGGTATCTACTATTATAACACTCAGCGAAATAAACTTTCGATATTTATAAGATTACATTATGATTATTTGCTATAAGTAATCAGTATAGATTTCATAAATTTATCTTATGAAATATAATGATGTTGAAAAAATAAAACTATGGAGCAACCTGGATTCGAACCTTGGACGTTGACGTTGTGGGTCCAGTGACTTGCCCACTAGTATGTATCAACACTTGTAATCAGGAAAGCTTGAAGGCGTACAAAAACAACGTCGGGTGAAACAAAATCCATTCATATGTCAGCCTTATGGTATTCCAAACCATCGTTCATAAGTTGAATCTTATGAAATTCATAAGATTTTTTGGTTCAGTGAAATAGACTCTCTATTTGAAGCATTTTTTTGATTGTCAATACACGCAGAAAGTTCAACAGTTACCATAGCTAGACCGAATACCATTGGAATGACTGATCGTACTGATCGTACTAACATATCTTCTTGATAATCCAGCAAAAATGTCAGAAAATGGATAATACTACCGGAGCAATTCGCGATAAGGGCGAACATGCAGAATGTAAACAGAAGGGGAATGATTATTGTAATATTGCACGTAGAATTTCTAATCGTAATTTACAAATTAACGTATAAATTCAAATACAATCTAGCATGCAGACATAGAACAAACCCTAGCAAAGTAAAATAACAAACTGATAGCAAAGCAGTAACAAGTTTTGATATCTCAGATATCATTGTGAACTCATCTGATATCGCATAACAAATTTAGTTATCAACATCGACTAATTTTGTTATCATCTGTTATCAATGTTTGAAAACGATATTTGACGAACGTTACTGAATTCTACCAGCATGCTGACGAAGGCTGAATATTACCAGCAGGTTATGGATATGAAATTGAGCTTCTTACCAGAAGTACTACTTCAGTTATTAGTGTATTAATTTAATATTATGATATTGATAACATAATTTGAAATTATCTCAAGAAATTTGTTCGTATCACAAAATTTGTTATCAAAATGAACTCGGTGATAATAAAACGAGTTAATATTATGATATCCTACGAATATTGATTTGTTATCACTTTTGTTATTTTAGCTGTTTATTCAGCCTAAATGATAACATATTTAGTGATCAAACACTGATAATATGATATTCGAACTTCTTATCAATTTGGTATAAACCTTTGCTCGGGAAGCTAGCTTCTGATAAATATATAATGCTGATGGAAATTCGTTCGTTTTTCATTGAAATCTGCTCATTTCTAATATTCACCTGTTAATGCTAGTATGTTTGATTACGCCAATACTATTCGCCTATTATTGACACTTTAATACACTCCCGTTTCATTATGCTCAATTTTAGAGTACAATTGTATACAATCACTTTTTCTCCCACGGAAATGTTAATCAATTTTCGTAAAAAGTGGATAAACTCATAAAATTATGTAGATCCACTTTTTACGAAAATTGAGTAACATTTCCGTGAGAGGAAAAGAGATAGTATACAGTTGTACTCAAAAAATGAGTAAGATGTAACTTCAGTGTAGGTTTCGCCTTTAACTTTTCGCCGTTGATTTGATTATTTCTAGACAAAATAGTCAATAGGTCGAAAGTAACATTTGTAAACAATGACCTATAGCGTATTTTTCTGGGATCTGCTTGCTCCCACAACCAAAATAGCACCAGAAACAGATAGAAGGAGTTATTATCTTCCCATCGGTAGTAGATATAGATGTAAGCAACCTGGCATTTCCAGGAAATTTACGTTTTAAGTCATTGTTTACAATTGTTCCTTTCGACCTTTTGACGATTTTGTCTAGATTTTATCAGTATCGCCTTTACCCTAACGCCAAGTTTATGTTTTGGTTTAAATTACGCGTTTCACTTTGTCAACAATCAATATGGCGTAAATATCAAGGTAAATTGTTTTGATAAGGAAATAACTCTACGCCCTTTTGCGAAACCAATATTTAATGAATACAATTAGAACACAATCAGGACAAAACGTTCAAAACTCATGATCTAGTGGTAATAATTATGCATTGCATTGAAAAATCATTTTGCTTACATTTTGCATGTACCTCCTTATTGCTGCGGATATCCTTCTAATCAATATGCAGGACCGGCGATTTTAGTTCATTATCTATAAATAAACGGTATTTTGACGATTTTCCAAAGTTTTAAAACGATAGATATTAAAAACAACCTGCAACACTTGTTCCGTAAGAAGATCAACATAAACCCGAATAAAAACGCTCGCCCCACTCCCACACATACACACTGACTCACACATTCATCCGGAAACCGGACGGACGAGGCCCTTTTGGTCATCCACCCCGGATGGCTGGGCTATCGAAAATTTCCCAGCACTTAAAACCATTTTTCCCTTTAAAACTTACATTTTTCAGCAAAACTGCAATCGCACACTACTTATAGGACACTTAATTCACTTTTTCAAACAATTTCTCTCGATTTAGAACCGATTTTGCATCCGAATTTTCACCGCAAAAATCGAATGCTCGTAGTGCGTTTTGCTTTCTACCTTCACCAACATCATACCACTCACCTAAACGAACACTATGGAAGCGGATCGATTTCCTTTTTTTAACCGCCCTCGAATGTGTGAGTGTTGGCGAGGGCAGTGTTGTGTTTGGAAAACATCAAGCCGGTTTTTATAGCTATTCATACGTGATGTGCCCTTGCAGCAAAATGTCAATTCCTCTCAAAAAGATCAAAACATTGCTTTGGATCGTACGCGTGGAACGAAAAGTGAAGGAAAATTTGCCCTAAAAAAGACGTAAATTGGAATTTTAAGCGTAAATCTAGCTACCATGAAAAGGAAAGAAAAACACGATAGTAAGAATGGATTCGAGGAATGGGTAAGTTGAATTAAAAGTTGGCTATTTCTGGAAATAACCGAATTTGCTCGAAGTGGCGCGAACGTACACTACCGTCGAATTGCGTTAATTTGAGACATTTCCTTATTATTGTTTCATAGGGTGACTACATGGGTGCCAAAATCTCCAAACTGGAGGACCAATTCCGTCACAGCGCCGCTAGCGCTGGTGAAAAATTGTCGGATCTCTTTGCCGGAATTTCAATCTTCGTCAATGGCTACACCAATCCTTCGTCCGACGAACTGAAGCGACTCATGATGCAGCATGGTGGCATCTATCATCATTACAAACGGTCAACGACCACCTACACCATTGCCTCAAATCTTCCAGATGTCAAGGTCAAATCGATTATCTCCGAGGTGATAATCAAACCCCAGTGGGTAGTGGATTGCATCGCGCAAAAGCGAATTCTAGACTATTCCAAGTATCTGCTCTACTCGAATCATAAACCTTCGCAGCCGAAGTTGGCATTTGGTAAGCAGGACAAGAACAAAGATATTCAAAAGCCAGTAGTAAAACCGGACGGAAAGGATGATATAAGCAAGGATGAATTTATGAGTCTGATGGGTAAGTTGCATATACTCAATGAACAGATCAAGGAATCGGCGGAAGCTGAAAAGAAATCCTCTACGAATGAAACTAGTCCATCACTCCGTGAAGAATCGAAACAAAACGAAACTATTGGCGAAGATGAAATCGCTAGAATGGAGGAACAGGTCCTATCCGAATCCCCGGAGGTTTTCAATCAAAGTCCTATTCAGGAAGAACAAACGACGACTAGCAAAACGGAGGCATCTTTCAATGATCCTTCAACGAAAAAATCGTCTCCTCGTAAGACTATGAGAGCAACAGATCCTAATTTTCTCAGTGAATTCTTCAATAACTCACGTCTGCATCACATAGCGACCCTTGGAGCAGGCTTCAAGCAATATGTCGGAGAGTTGCGGGAATCGCACGAGGGTTCGTTCCCGGAGCGCGAAACTTTACGTCGCGTGCTGCCCAAATCGGACGGCCTCGACGGACCACGAGGTCCGTTCGTTATGCACATCGACATGGATTGTTTCTTCGTATCGGTTGGCTTGCGGAAGCATCCGCACCTCCGAGGGCAACCGGTGGCCGTCACCCATTCGAAGGGATCCGAAGCGGGTAAGATACAGTCCCGCCCGGGCCAGAACCGCTCGCTGGAGATCGAACTGTACCAGAAGCGACTGGAGGAACGGTACAAAACGCCGGATATTCCATACGAGTCGCGACTGCTCAATGTGGACGATAACAATTCGATGTCGGAGATTGCGTCCTGCAGTTACGAGGCCAGGAAGATGGGTGTCAAGAATGGAATGTTTGTCGGATCGGCACTAAAGCTGTGTCCGACGCTGAAGACGATCCCGTACGACTTTGACGGGTACCGGGAGGTGGCGTTCACGCTGTACAATACGATTGCCAGGTAAGTCATTGTGTTGGGATGGAACGAAGGCTTTGCCGGTCGGATATTTCAAAAAGATTCCAAATGTTTGATGAACGACGATTGAACTAAACCTTTGCACTTTCCTATTTGACATTTGGACAATATTGTTTTTTTATGCCTATGGAGGAATCCCGGTAACGCAAGAGTGAGGTTAAACGTCGTAGATGACGCTTGTTTAAAATGGGTTTTCAAGCTGTCTAAGTAAAGTAATTTGTGATAAAAAGATAAGAAAATCGACGATAATGAACTTACTGACCAATTCCATACAGTTTGAAAAATAGCCAGGAAGTTATTATCAAGCTCAGTTTTAGATACTGCGATGTTTAACCTCACTTTAGCTTTAGTTGGATTCTTCAATTACAACATTGTGATATGTACTTTCGAATTGTAATTCAAACAGGTGGTGTTAAGTCTAGAAAAATCGTAAATACGCAGAGTTACACACCTAACATAAACAATTGGACGCATAATTGTTCCACTGGAAGCAATGTTTTTCCTAGTGGGACGAATCAACGTTCAATTTTCAATCGGACAAATCAAAATCCGAAAATTCTTGAGTACTTTTTCAAACAGACGTATCTGATTTTGTAAACAAAGAGGGGAAGTACGATTCAAACGTAAGTTTCTCAAAACACTCAGTACCCTCACAGAAAGCAGCATCACCATCAAGTAAGGGAAATGTATAGCAAAGTACTAGACAAAGTACTTCTTGTTGGGTTGAATGATAGTAGTGGAAAGAACATTTATATATTCTAACAAAGTTAGGTTGCTATGCAGAGAGCTTGATCACTCTCATGGATCGTGGATTACTTGATCGCCAACAAAATGTTATTCCTTGGTGGCCTTTGTTTGCATAAAAGTGCTAAGGGTTTCAAGAATTTAACGGTTGAAACTTACTTCCCCTCTTTGTTTACAAAATCAGATACGTCTGTTTGAAAATGTACTCAATTATTGATGTAAAATGGGACAATTATGCGTCTACCGGCAGTCCCTAAATGGAATCCGTAATCTTTAAACGAATTCAATCATTTTTAATTACATATCTGCTGTCTTTCTAAAACTGACTTACATAATCGCTTTCAATTTTTTCACGTATAATGTAAAGCGGAAGTGGCGCACAGACGATGTCACTGTCTCCAATACCAAGGGGCCAGAGATTTCTTCAGCATACCTGGCACTCCTGGCAGCAATCGTGAAACGCTCTGCGATGACCCCAGCCATACCGCTGCTCTCATGGTCTTCCTCCCTAATGGAATAACATAACATTTAAACAAATTCCACAACTCAACTTTATTTCTGGTGCCTTCCTAGAACTGACAAACGCAACTCGTTTCAATGTTTTCACATATAAAGTACAGTGAATGTCGCTCACAATCGTTATCGTTCCACTGCCAGTTGAATCTCAAAGACGGGTTGTACTCCATGTGGACGCAATCCTCGCTTCCCTTATTGTCGTTCGGTTCATTCGGTCGCCAGTTGGAGTAGGTTACGCGTTCGCCCGTGCTTACCCATATGAACCTACCCTCTTCCGCCAGGTCGCTTGCCCCAAGCCAGAATGTGCAATGATCGTCGGAAAATTTGTCCGTCGATCGCACGAACCGCGCTACGGCGTCGTTCTCTTCCTGAGATTTGATGGTAACCAGACGCATCTGTAGCGAGTTGCAAAATTCATTTGCCTTGAACCAATTGGCCTGCATTCAGAAAAGAACGGGGTTTTCAAATTGTTTGGTTTTGTTGTTTTCGGCAGATAAGACTTACCCGAATGCTTGGGATATGATAGCTCTTGTTATTTGCTTCAGTTGCAACGAAAACATACGAAGAAAGTAAGAGAAAACTGAATACTCTACCGTTTGAGAGCATTGTTGAAATTGAAATGGGTCGCAGCGTTCTGATAAGAAATTTGTTTTTGCTTGAAACTGATAGGCTGGTGCTTTTTGTTTCATTTAAAATAAGTTATTTATACTTCGTGTACATCGGAAATTCCAGTCATAAGATTCTGAAGACTTAAGGCTTATGTTGTTAATATAACAATCATTATGTAGATAGACCATAATGGGGAATCCCATTAAAACCATACTGATGGGGATCAGTATATAAAACACTTTACCGCCTTTCCTCTCCGAGGTATTTAAGTAAAAGTACGTCGAGATGCATGTCAGGTAACCCAAAAAGATTGAGATAGTTCTCTCTTTCGGGCATGTGACATATATTTCGTTAGAACCACTTCAAAAAAGCTACTGGTAGTATAAGAGCACGATAAAACGCACATTCTTTTTCCAGTCAAGGTGGGGTATTCGTTCCTGCCTTGCCTATCCCGCATTAGGGAGGTGTGGCAAAAAAAATTGTGCTTTCTTCGAAATACTACTTTAAAAAAGCTCTACGCTCGCTTTCAAACTACTTCCATTCCATTTTCACAGCCTGCCGCGCTGTAACGGAAATATAAAATAATTTCTCTTCACATCCTTGTTCTGGCAAAAAGTTTGAAAAAGTCTACGTTTGTCTACGATGGGGGAGGGGAGGGGGATATTCCAAAAGTCTACGTAGACCTTTTTTTCTCTCTACAAAACGGGTATTCATAACCTCCATGCAGAAAAAATCCCGTCATAACAAACATATTCCAGGTAAATCCAAACATAAAATTAGTTTATTTTGGCGGCAAACCTAAACTTGCTTTCTTGGAAACATACTCTATGTTTAAAACCAAGTGACATCGATGTTTGAAATTAAAATCATATTATGTTTATTTTCAACATATTAATGATACGAATAAACGTACAAACTTTGTATTTTACTGGTTGCGTTCTAAATTTATTTTATTTATTCCATGAATCTTGGTTAGCTTAGTCCTGGATTGAGCTTAAAGCTAACAGGTTTCAGATTCCAGAAGTTTGCTCAGAGATTCACTACTGGAATCGAGCAAATAACCTACCAATAAACGTCACACTTGGCTCATGATGCGAGCGTCGAAGCTTTGTATCGGCCTCACATTCTGGAGAGGGAAGTACACGCTCAAATTGACCTACCCGATGAATGTATTGTTGAAATTGACAATATTGAAATTGATTCAAAAACTGTTATTTTCGTTCGAAACATGCTTTCTATTTACTTCAAACAATTAATATGTTTCATATTGAACATCGATATTTTTAATTTAAATGGTTGAGATCCGTGGTAAATGTTATACACGAAGGATTAAAACAACTGTTAAGACTTTGCGTAGGTTTTATCTTCGTGCCACCCCGATCATTTCCAAGTAAACTCGAGCCCTCGTGGCTTGAATGAAGTTTTTGTATTTGTTTGCCAAAGTAAGTTTTATTGCAATTGTAAACCAATTTAAGTCATAAAGTCCGTGCTGGCTTTTACACTTTCAATACATAGACTGTAGGTTTGTGCTTACAATTTAAAACGTGCTACGAAAACATATAGGTGATAACTACATTTGGATTGAAAAATGTGCCGTTAAAATTGTTATGTTAAATTTAATTGTTATGTTTTGTATTCTCCATGCGTGGAGTAACGATTATGATGTAGAAGGAGATGTTCGCTCATCACCATGAGGCACCAAAAGTCGACATTAATGTTTTTACTAGAATGACGTCTTTGGTTCAAGTACCACTGTGCACATGCCCTTTCGCTTAATTTTCAAAAACATATGTTCTATTTCCAACCTACCGTACACCGACGGAACTTTCAACACTTTTGGCTGGCCCACAATTGATACGTTGCGGATGCGTTTGCGTGAATTTGACAGTTTTCCCATAGCTTTTCTGTCAAATTTACGTCAACGCATCCGCAACGTATCAATTGTGGGTGACCCTTTTCTCTTCATATCTTTCATTCTAGCGAAAACATTAATGTCCACTCTTGGTGCCTCATGGTGATGAGCGAACATCTCCTTCTACATCATTAATTCATTGTTACAATAAACGTAGAGTAATACAGTCCACTCGAGTCTTGACCACTGAAATTCCGACAACCATTTTGGTCCTTCGAGCAGGATTGTGAATTGTGCGGAATAACGTGGATAAAAACTGAAAAAGCGCGATTCGGTAGTGAAAATTGGTTTACGGCTCATGAAGAAGCCCCAGAAAAGGCCATTGTGTTTCGGATCTGGAAGAAACTGCTGATTGTTGGCTCTGGAAGAAGCCGGAAAAAAAGTTGGGACAGGTCGACAATTGAGACACATAAGCACGAAGAAGAAAAAGAAGACAGTCTTTGGTGACACCGGTTAAATGTAATTGCACACAAGGGCGATGAGTGGTGCCTTCCACCCATCATAATTTTTTGGCTGTCTATCCAGTTTAGCCACGTGATTCGGGAGATTCCTCAACTAGTACCACCACCCCCACACAGACATCAATTTACTTACATAGCTCTTCAAATTCTTCACCAAGTTTCATGAAAAAATCCTTTTGGTTGACCAGTGTCCTCATCATTAAATAATATGAATTCAAACGAGTTGGCACGGGTGTCAATGGGTATTTGCCTCCAGAAATGTCAAAAAATTCTTGTAACTTAGCATTGCGACAAGTTTCGTTACCTTTTTGAGCTCTGTCTGATGGCTTTTACAAGCATCTGCTACTGCCAGCTGTACAGTATGTGCACCGCATCGAATTGTCACTGACGTGTGCGCAATCACCGATTCCAGATCTGAGAGCATTCCTTCTAAAATTACGGCTCATGAAGAAGCCCCAGAAAAGGCCATTGTGTTTCGGATCTGGAAGAAACTGCTGATTGTTGGCTCTGGAAGAAGCCGGAAAAAAAGTTGGGACAGGTCGACAATTGAGACACATAAGCACGAAGAAGAAAAAGAAGACAGTCTTTGGTGACACCGGTTAAATGTAATTGCACACAACTCCACGGAAAATAGAAATTAGTTTTCTTTTGCGGAATCGGTGTTGTGCGAGTACGTATGGTAGCCATTTTGAAAAGGTGAATAATAAAAAAAAATATACGATGTAACGGTCGAAAAGAAGAACAACGTAACGAAGAATTCGACAGTGAAGTGTTTTCTAACCTAGAAGAGGAAGGAATAGAAATCGAAAGAATAAGGGGGAAGAATACTGTGAAGTGGCATGCATTTGCGTTCCGGGAAGCTGAAAAGGTGTTTATTCGCTACACCCGCCACCCTCAATTCGCCTTTGTTTTAACGCCACGAGCTGCAGCAGCCGCGTCGAGTCTGATTCCTAGTGTGAGTGAGCAGAAAAAAGAAAAGCAATTGCAATTAGAAGAAAGGAGGATGGCAGAATCCGTTGCGGCATTGGAGCAGATCCTGGTGATGGCCAGGGGTAAGGTGGGGCGGATCCGACAATCGCTTCAGTGAGCAAAATCCGATCACGGTAAGTTCAGCATTCATTCCCTTCCCTTATATATGAAAACCGTTGATGCCGCCTACGATGAATATAATGGATTCCAAACCTACCTATCTACCTGTCGGATCCGAGCAAGAGAGAGGAGTTTGAACCGAAATTCATGGACTTCGAGGAACTCTATGAATTTGTTCGGATTTCATTGTCGGGGATGATTCAAATGCACGACGACGAACAGAAAGCGATCGCTGACGTAGCTGTTGCAGAGAGACAAGGCAAGTTATTTGAGAACTCCGCCTTCCAACCAGGTAGCAGTAAAAGTTTGACACCCGTCCAGATAGTACCGTCTCTGTTGCTCCAACAGACGCCATTACCAACGTTTGATGGAAATTATGATAGCTGGTACAAATTCAAGGACCGTTTTAAAGACATTGTCAACAAATGTTCCGGAGACTCTCCTGCAACAAAGCTACACTATCTCGATAAGCCTTTAGTAGGTAGGGCACATGGTTCGATTGACCAACAAACGTTGAATGATAACAATTATGAGGGAGCGTGGAGGATCTTAACCAAGAAGTACGAAAATCTTCGTATGGTAGTCCAAGGCCACGTTACGCAATTGCTATCTTTAAAGCCTATGGTGAAGGGTAACCATTCGGAGTTAAGGTCGCTTCTAGAAATTGTGGAGAAGCGATTCGAGTCCTTTGCGTTTCATAACCTGACGATGGAAGATAAGCTGTCGGAAGCTATTGTTGTGAACCTGGTTATTTCCAAATTGGATCTAGATACGTAAGGCTTGGGTGGGAGGCTACTGTTGAGCATGGTGAAAATTAGCAAATGGTGCTCCTGCAAGAAAAAGCATCATCCACTAACGCACGGCGAAGAGAAGAAGGGTGTATCGGATGAGGCAACGGCGAAGGCTGAAGTGAAACCGCAAATCGTAGGTTCCGGATTGACGACAGGAGCCCCGAAGACAGTAGCGAAGTGCGAAGTTCCAGTTTCTCCCCTTCCAGCGCAAAAGCAGGTATTGTTGGCGACTGCGGTTGTTGATTGGCAACTTGTGATGGACGAACGTGGTGTGGCACACAAGTGTCGCGCATTGCTAGACTCCGGCGCCATGGCCAACTTCGTTTCGGAAAGGATGAGTGATCTCTTGAGATTGCGTAAAGAGTACGTGAAAATACCTGTGGTTGGAGTGAATGTAGCCAAGTCTATGGTTAAATGCAAGGTCAGCGCTACCGTAAGGTCCAGGGTGACAGACTACCGAATGCTGCGAATTGGCCCATTCCAAGGAACCTACAGCTGTCCGATCCGAAATTCTCCGATCCAAGTCGTATTGACATGTCAGTCGGGTCAGAGGTGTTTTACGACCTGGTTCAATCGGGAAAGATTCGTATGACCGAACATCGTCCGTTGTTACAAAAGAGTCGGTTGGGATGGTTGATTGCTGGACCAGTGTACGTTTCGGTGGAAGTGGTTGGCGTTAGAAATTTTCAAGCCACCATTTACGAATTGATGAAGTGGTTTTGGGCTATCGACAAGCAGACGAACTTACCTTCGAAGAACAATTACTGCGAGGAATTTTTCAGGTCAACTTACGGTTGAACTGAAGACGGAAAATACGTGGTGAAGACGCTATCTCGTTAGGAGAATCCAGAAGTCATGCGGAGAAACGGTTTAAGGCACTGGAAATTAGTCATGATAAATGCCCAGAGACGAATAGGATGTACAAAAATTTTGTACATGAGCTTCTGGAGCTCGGTCACGCAAGGTTTTTGGACCAGACCGAGATTAACACCGAAGGAGCTTATTATCTTCTTCATCACTGCGTTTTTAAACCAGACAGCTCCACGACGAAATTGCGACTAGTGTTCGACGCATCAGCGAAAATAACTACGAACGTGTCTCTTAATAACGTGTTGATGGAAGAGCCAACGATTCAGAGTACACTCTTCGATATTATCCTTCAGTAGGAGATTACTGAAATAGGTTTTCACTGCAGACGTGCAACACATGTATGGGCACTTGCCCACTTGATAAAGGCTATACGAAATACCAACGATTTTTGTGGAGAGACGACCGATTGCAACGGTTGCTGGACATTGAACTCCTTCGTGTGACGTACGGGATTGGTCCAGCAGGGTTTCTAGCGATACTATCGTTGTTGCAGTTGGCGAATGATAAAAGAAAATTAATGTGGTCTATCGGGAGCGGATACCATCGAGAAGGCCAAGCAGTTGCGGGATGATCTACAAGTACTGCTGAAAAATGGAGGACTAAAGCTGCACAAATGGTGTTCAAATCATCCGGCAATTCTTGAAGGTATTCCTGCTGAAGATCAAGAGAAACTGATGAGCTTTGAAGATAGTGAAGTGAATGGAGTGAAAAAAAAACGCTAGGTCTGTTGTGGGATCTGATCAACGACGACTTTCTTTTTCGTGTGAGCTCAATAGCGGCTAGCAGTTCTGAGCTAACTAAAAGACATGTTTTGTCCGAGATTGCAAGGTTATTTGATCCTTTGGAGGTCTTGGGCCCAACCGTTTGCTGGCCAAGGTGCGGGAGCAGTTTTATCCAGTGCAGGCAAAGCGGACGATTCACCGTGTGCTAAGAAACTGCATCAAGTGTTTTAAAGATTGGACTCGGAAAAAATGCGACACTTTGTTTTGGGTGTAAGTTTTTATCGCTTGATTAAAAATTAATTAAATTTTGGGTAATACTAGTTTATGTGTGAAAAATCGCGATCTGTCAAGTAGTTTTCAAGATGCATTCGAAACAAGAAGAGCTACGCCAGCAAATCTTGGGCGCGGTGATCGATAATCCTGGTCAGTCTCACAGATGGATCGGCAAAAGGCTTGGAATCCACCATTCCACCGTGTCCCGCGTTGTGAAGATGTTCCAGGAGACGAAGACCATGGAGCGGCGCGCTGGAAGCTAACGAAAACCGAAAACGGAATACCCAGAGAAGGCGCAGTACTTTAAGAATAAGCCGAACCTTTCCACCCGAGACGTGGCCAGGTCAATTCGTCGAAGTGGTTCGTCCAGCAAGCAAAATACGGTGGCCAAATTGCGTACGCGGAAGCTGTACCGTGAGTGGCTGGTCAAAGCAGGCTGTCTCGTCATGGACGACGAAACATATATTTGGTGGACACCAAACAAATCTCCGGCCTCGAGTTTTTGTCGGTACGTCCCGCATGAAGGTTCCGGAAAAGTTCCGGAAGAGAAAGATGGACAAATCCGCGGAAGTACCTGTTGTGGCAGGCGATCTGCGAGTGCGGACGGTACAGCAAGCCGTTCGTTACAACCGGCACCATAAACGAGCAGATTTATCGAGAATGCTTGCAGAAGCGCTTGCTGCCCTTCCTCCGCTCTTACCGTGGTCGCACGCTGTTCTGGCCGGATCTCGCTTCGTGCCATAAAGGGTGATACGGTCAAAATTTGGTCAAGAGAAAACGCGTGTAAATCGGTGAAATCGTTTATTTAAAAAATCAAATTAAATTTCTTTTTCAAGTTCAATTAGTATAAAATTCAGGAAAAATATTCAGTTAGGCTTCCGCTTTTCCAAATCCGAATTGCCGGGCCTTACGCTTGACCCCTGCCATCAGATTTTGTACAGCCACCTTGTCCACCTTCTTCGCCGCAGAAAGCCAGTTTGCCTTGAACTGCTGCTCGTCCTTAGCAGTTTTTTGGTCTTCTTTAGGTTCCGCTTGACAATAGCCCAGTATTTCTCAATTGGGCGGAGCTCTGGCGTGTTGGGAGGTTCTTGTCGCTTGGGAACCACCTGCACGTTGTTGGCGGCGTACCACTCCATGGCCTTTTTACCGTAATGGCAAGATGCCAAATCCGGCCAAAACAGTACGGAACAACCGTGTTTCTTCAGGAAAGGCAGCAGACGTTTATTCAAACACTTTTTCACGTAAATTTCTTGGTTGACGGTCCCGGAAGCTATGAAAATGCTGCTTTTCAAGCCACAGGTACAGATGGCTTGCCAAACCAGATATTTCTTTGCGAACTTTGACAGTTTCGTGTGCTTGAAAATATCTGCTACCTTTCCCCTTCCTTTTGCCGTATAAAACTCCTGTCCCCGGATGCTGCTTGTAGTCGGCTTTGACGTAGGTTTCGTCGTCCATTACCACGCAGTCAAACTTCGTCAGCATCGTCGTGTACAGCCTCCGGGATCGCGCTTTGGCCGTCGTATTTTGTTTATCATCGCGATTTGGAGTCACTAGCTTCTTGTAAGTCGATAGTCCGGCTCGTTTTTGGCTCGATGCACGGTTGTAGACGATACACCCAGCTTATTTGCGGCATCTCGGAGAGATAGGTTAGGGTTTCGCTTGAAACTACCGGCAACTCTCTTTGTCGTCTCAGCGGCTTCCGGTTTTCGATTTCCCCCCGATCCAGACTTCCTGGCTGTCGACAAACGTTCCCCAAACACTTTAATTACATTTGTAACGGTTGATTTGGCAACTTTTAGCGATTTTGCCAACTTTGCGTGCGAGTACCTGGATTTTCGCGATGCGCGAGCAAAATTTTGATACGCTGCTCTTCTTGCTTGGACGGCATTTTGACAACTGAAGAGTGAATTCCAAAATCAAAATAGGAGCAACATTCTACACACACACACCTTCAAAATTAGGGGTGTTCAGGTTTTTTAAATGCAAAATTGAAAGAAATACGTCAAGTTGATATTGACCAAATTTTGACCGTATCGCCCTTTAACGCCAAGCCTGTAATGGATTGGTACGAAGCGAAGGGCGTTAATGTGGTCCCGGAGGAGGCGAACCCGCCAAATACACCAGAACTTCGTCCGATCGAAAAGTTGTGGGCGATAATGAAGAAGAAGTTGAAGAAAAGCGGAAAAACATTCAAAACCGATGAAGCTTTGAAGAAAAACTGAGAGAAATTGTGTAATGAAGATGGACAAAGCCTCGCCCAAGGAGTAATGAGCAGTGTTAAGAGAAATGTACAAGCATTCAGCTTGGGTGAGGAAATTCAATAAATAAATTATGCCAAAACGTAGCTAGTATATAGTTATTTAATAACTGAAAATTTGAGAAGTATTCGATTTAAAATGAATTTTTGGTGATCATTTTTGTGTGTCTCATTTTTTTCCTAAATAAAGATAAGTGAACTCGAACATGTTGATATTATTGCTTAAAATAGTTGAAAGAGAGATCTGAAAAAAATCATCTAAAGACAAAACAAAGGAACAACGCCTGTGCAGAGAGAATTATTATGTTTTCATTATCATAACGCCAATAAATCTTACGTGAAAATCTCTTAAGTATTTCAAAACAGTTTTAGTGTAGTTTGTTTTGTGAAAATTTATGTTGGGCAGAGCGAGTGAAGCTGACAATGCCTTAAATCATAAAATCACGAAGAAAACCGCACGAAGAAAGCATTTAATAAAAGATCGATCGAAAGTGATGAAGTTGCCTCCATGAATATACCACATCCATGAATAGACCAAATAAGCTATTCTAATCCAAAAATAATAACTACCAATGGTACCGAAAGAGTTGAATCCCTCAACCCGCAAGATGTAGTAAACTGCGACCCAAACGTTAGTTTCCATATTGAAAACAATTATCTTAAGAACTACAACATAGCATCTCTCATCCCAGTCTGCCTTCCCTTCCTTCTAGGTACACCTTGAACATCGAGGCGGTCAGCTGTGACGAGATGTTTGTAGAACTGACCGATCTGATGCAGGACATCGGTGCCGACGACGTGATGGACTTTGTCGGCTTCGTGCGGGAACAGATCAAGGAATCGACCGGCTGCCCCTGCTCGGCCGGAGTGGGGGCCAACCGTTTGCAGGCTCGCATGGCCACCAAAAAAGCCAAACCCAACGGGCAGTACTATCTGTCGCCGGAGACGGTCGTCGAATACATGCGTGAAATTCCCATCGGAGAACTGCCCGGTATAGGACCCAGTACGACGTATCGGTTGAAGCAGCTGTCTTGGAACACCTGTGGGGATTTGCAAAACGTTTCTGGTGCCGTTTTACAGCGAGAATTCGGGAAGAAATTTGGCGATACGATCTACCAAGCCTGTCGGGGAGTGGATGATCGTCCATTGGCCTACGAGCAGGTTAGGAAATCGGTTTCTGTGGATGTAAACTATGGGATTCGTTTCAAAGACGACGTCGAAGTTGAGCGGTTCATGAAACAGTTGTGTGAGGAAATTCACAAACGACTGGTCGAGATTAAAAAGCGTGGTAAGTCAATAACGGTAAAACTGCTCGTTAGGTCTGCAGATGCACCGGTTGAAACGGCCAAGTTCATGGGCCACGGGCTTTGCGATATCATTAACAAGTCTTGTCCGTTAATGGACTACACGTGCGATTTGCCGGTTATCGAGAGGACGGTCTTGACGTTGATGAAGCAGATTGCAGCGCCTCCCCATGAACTAAGAGGGATAGGTCTACAGATTTCCAAATTCGACGAAAAGAAGGCACAGCCGGAGACGAAAAATTCTTTGAAAACTATGTTCGAGAAAGCTGCGGCAAAGCAAGAGTCTACTGTCCGTTCGGAATTAAAGTCACCGCAAAAACCTTCCCCATCAAAGCTAGAGGCTGTTACACCTACCAAAACCGTCTCGATTCCTACTGCCAGTAAAGAACTGACTCCCAAGGGGAAATCGGATGCAACTCCAAAGAAGCCGAAGCCAGCGGCGCCTAGGTTCGGTCGAGGTCGCGGCCGTCCACCGAAGCACCTATCTGTGAACAAGTTCAAACAAACCAACGACATGCTGCGTTTTCTCAAGGATGGTAAAACGGAGTCCAGGGCAGAAGAGATCCCCGAAGGTTTGGATGTAGAATTTCTGGCCGCTCTGCCAGATGAAATTCGCGCGGAAGTAATCAAGGACTACAGAATGCAAGCTAGCAGCAATTATAAAAGCGAACAGGTTCAGAAACCACGAGAACCTTCCCCAAAACCGTCTACATCGTTAAATCGGGCAATCGAAGATACCTCTTCTGCGTCCGAGAAGATAAGCGTAGATTTGAAATTTCTTCAGGCTCTGCCTCCGGAACTGCGGCAGGAAGTCGAGAGGCAAATTGAACTGCAGAAGGACACCATGGTCATAACTAGCAGCGAACCGGAGTTCACCGAACGTCTGCAGGTCACTCCGGAACCTAGTCCCACGAGAGAACTTCCGCCTACTCCGCCAAATAATGAAAAACATGAACCGGAAATGGAACCGAATATTCTGCTTCGAACGGACTGGCGCAACATGTTGTCATCGTGGATTGACAGTGCGGATGAACCGGAAGACGTAGACGTGAATATGATTGCAGCCAACGCCAGCGAACTTGTGAACGGCAAGCAGTTGAACGAGGTTCTCCTGGCGTTGCGATTTCTGTTCCGAATTTTGAAAGACCGAGCACTTTGCCCGTGGCATCAGGCTTATTTTCGGATAGTAGACGCCGTTCAGTTAAGGATGTTGGAAATTTATCGTACTAAATTGGCCGTACAGGAGGATTTTAGCTGCGCCAATGTCGATTGTCGCATTGTGAAGACGTAGGGAAAGTGGTGGTTCAAGTACCAGTTGTTATGTTTTCAGAGCTTTAAATAAATAGTTACTTCAATTCGTAGACCATTTTATTCTTCCGCTTACTTAAGTAACTTTTGGCTTAAAAAATCAAACCTACGCGTCCTTCATGACCCGCTTCCGCATCTCTTCTTCCCACTCGACCGGGTGGACAGTTTTCCGATGCATGTATTGTTTGTTCTTGGTGTTGAACCGCTCCGGGCAGTGATTGCAGCCGTAGAGATTTTCCCCGGTGTGATGTATCGCTATGTGTTCCTGCGAAGAAAAATAATGGGCGAAATTAAATACTCCTTCCTGCTATGTACAAGAACCCCCGTCTACTCCGAACTGACCCTCATATGATGCGGCCGTTTGAATTTTTTGTGACACATGTCACACTCGAACCGGCTCTCGGTGTGTGCCCGTCGCATGTGGCAGTTCAGAGCGTCCTGATTGCGCACCTGTTTGCCGCACAATTCACACGCTAGTGCCACGTCTGGTTGAATGTGCATCCGTCGGATGTGCTTCGTCAGACAATACTTGTCCGTTAGCCAAACAGAACACATACTGCACTGGACGCGGTTTTCCGTACGTGTGCCCAGATGGCCCTTGACGTGCGTGTCGAAGCACTGCTTCGATCGAAACACTCGAGCGCATACTTCACATACGTGTTGCTCCCCGTCGCCGTGCATCGCTACCAAATGCTTTTTCAGTGAACCTTGTGAAGCCAGCAACTTGGGACACTGCGGACAGGGGACAGACCCATGGGCCACCATAATGTGCGCGTTTAGGTGGGCGTTGGAAACGAACGGCTTCAGACAGGTTTCACACTTAAACGGACGACTTTCGTTAGGCGAGTGAACTTCTTTGGTATGCTCTTTCAGTACTTTGCTGGAGCTGTAACTCTTGTTACAGATATCGCAGTGGAATGCATCCGGGTTCAGGTGTAGCTGGATATGTTCAACCATCCAGCATTTTTTGAAGATTTTCTTGTTGCAGCATTTCAAATAGCCCTGCTCATCATGAACGTATTTGTAGTGTTTGCGTAACTCCGTAAAATCCTCCAGCGGTTCAGAGCACAGATCACAGGAGAGCTTATAATGCTGCAGCACTAGCTCATCGTTCGAAGGCCCATCCGGTTTGGATTTGACTTTTTGATCTACCTTATCTAGTTTCGCCTTTTTATGAGTTTTCTTCCTTGGTTTGTACTTGCGCTTCGGTTTCACGTCTTCCGTAAATTCATCATCTCCGTTGCTTGGTTTCCCGTCTGACGAAGATTCTTCGGAATCCTCTCCGTCATCTTCATCGTCATCATCCGCATCGCCGAAAATGTCCAACGACCAATTTTGATTCACCTTATCAACCGTCTCTTTAGTGCACACTTTATCTTCATCTTTTTCCTGATCAGCTCCAATTGTAGCTTCACAATACGTATCCAGCCCCATCCACTCGGCATCGTCAGGCTCCTTCTTGACCGCATATTCCATCTTGACCATACTATCGCTTTCTCCCATCTCGAAAGTTTCATAGGAAGTAACCCTTTCCAACGAACTGGAAGACGAGGTCGGAACTAACGCAGTTCGTAGAAATTCCTGATTCTTTTGAACTTGCTCGGCGTAGTCGAAAAATCCGATGACCGTTGCCTTGCAGGCATCACATACCACGGTCGGAATATCCCGATTACGTGCGACCTGCGAATACAAAACAAACACAATTCTACAGCGATTCCAAGAGACCTTTCAACAAGCGGAGCATCCACCTTAAAGTAGAAGATTTTGTCGATTTTCTTACGGAAATCCTCGTCCTCTAGGGTCATCGGAGTGCTGTTCGGGTTCTGACCCAGGCAGAGACGGCACGTCTCTGCCATGTCCATTGTGCCTGTCGATTTCACGGCGGAAGTAACTATCACGGGGGAGGAGAAACAAACTAATACTGCGTTACGCAACTGAGAGTGAAATTTCAATCGATTGCATTAAACATTTCAGCTTTACCTTATGTAGCCGACAGCCTGCGTTTGAGAAGGTTTTCAAACTAAAAAATTTGTTATTTTTCCCTAAAGTTTAGGATTACTTGATTCAAATTGGTAATCAAAAAATAATGTACGTTTTGTTGTTGGTTTCGTCAATCAGTCAAGCGCCATCCCTGTCAAGTTTTTGTGAGTGCGTGTGCGTGAACCAAGGGGTACATTCGAAGCGGATTGCGAGATATTTTGAATAACCATCCCATGCAGCAAAACTCGCGTGCACGGAGAGGAATTTGATAGTCAATTTTACCATTATTGGGGGTTAGGATGACTATTGCAGCATAGTGATTTTGAACCGACTATGATCATGGTCAAAAATACCATTAAAAATAGTTGATCCAACATTTGCCTTAATGTCGGAATAGTCCTTGTTACCATGATCAAGAATGCCATGAACGTGGTGAATTCGTCTATTTTCATGGTTATTGTAACCATTATATGCAATAGTCACCTTGACCATGATTTAATCACAGAGAGACGTTCAAGCAAGAGCAAAATTAATCGACAACTTTGTGTAAATTTTCAAATCGCTAGCAAGCGCTAGCGTAAGCAACTGTTGCTTCACTAACGCTACGTAGTTCACTTGGTCGAGGTGCCCACTGATGTGGCGAAGTTGCGGCATTCGCTAGCATGTCAAAATATCACTCCGTCATTCGCCACATGCAACCCGATATTGACACGATGTTTTGACGTGCAATTATATGCCACATAGCCTCTACAAAACTGACATATTTGCTTTTTGCTAAATGCTTATTGACATTTGGCGATTCCTTTCAAATTGACGGTTGCGGAAATTTACACAAGTCAAGATTCAAGCTTGAATGGCTGTGATTTAATTGTCGGTATAACGATAGAATATTTCTCAGAATGTCTTCATTTTTAGAGGTGGGTGAAAAATACCCATTTTTTGACATTTATGTCATATACCCACACGGAGAAAAATGAGTCTAGTTTGAAACAAACAAATATTTGGTTGTTATTCAAACTATAATTCTGATTGTACAAAAGGCAATATGTGTTCGTTTTTAATCCTTGACTTCAGTTGAATCAAACGAGTTTTCCACGTTATTTCCGCACGAAAAAATTTCATTAATTCAAATTGAAATTTAGTTGATTCTAACTAACGCTTTAGTTTGTTTCAACCGTAAACAGATTTATTTTCATCGAAAATTAAGTTGCCAGAAACAGCTCGTACACATTGTGATATTTGGCTGAATCAACCTAAATTCTCAGGTAATAGCAAACTGAGTTTTTGATAAAGCAAATATTAGCCTTAAAAATATTTTGAAACAAATTAAATGCTAAGTTTGTTTCAGTTGGTTAAACTGTCAGTAAGATAGCGCAAGAGATTGTGTTTGTCTCTTGTTGCAACTCCCAGATAAGCGTAAGTTATTTGGAATTTTATGGTTCAAATTTTGCATGGCCAGTGGCTTGGGTTTGTTCACTACACTCAGCGAAATAAACTTTCGATATTCATAAGATTGCATTATGATTATTTGCTATAAGAAATCAGTATGAATTTCATAAATTTATCTTATGAAATATAATGATGTCGAAAAAATAAAAATATGGAGCAACCTGGATTCGAACCTTGAACGTTGAGGTTATAGGTCCAGTGACTTGCCCACTAGTATATATCAACACTTGTAAACAGGACAGCTTAAAGACGTACAAGAACAACGTCGTGGGGAATAAAATCCATTCATTAGCCAGTCTTATGAAATTCCATAGCATCGTTCATAAGTTCAACCTTATGAAATTCTTAAGATTATTTGGTTCAGTGTACGAAAGTTATGCGTTTGATTTAAAAGAATATTTTTTCGGTTCAGTGTGTAAATTTAAAAGTGTGTTCTTTTACCATGAAAATTGTAGAACTGTCAAATCCACCAACATAAAGCAAGTCGTCGTTCTTATCGTCGTCATTTGTAATTTTTCACTGCCCGCGTCCGTACCTTCTGCGTTTTGTGAAAATAGGTACAATATACTCCGTAACTCTTAGCATGATCGAAAAAATACAAATACTTCTCATTTGAACAGTTCCTGTTGGCAAAACGCCACGACGAATTGCATATAAGAAGACTTCCCAAACTTTCGGCGTTATTACGTTCCGAATGGACATTCCAGAACATCATCTTAGCAGAGTGTACCGACGCAGAAATGTGAATGCTTTAGTCGGGAGCCACTAATACAGAGTTCGGACCAGAGGTAGAAGTTCAAAATCACTACATAGTCAATCAGAATACTTTTCGCTCATCGGTTCATGCAAAAAGAATAGATCATGTCACTGATAATAATCCCACTTTTTTTTATTGCAGCGCTGCCACAGATGCAAGAGGTTTCTCAGGTGCATTTGGGTGTTATGGTGAAAGTGTTCCGACATGGATCTCTCGGGATGAGAAACATTGGTGACCCAACGACGCCGACCTCCTTTTTGATAGTTATAAAATTTCAACTGAAAATAAAAACCTTCCTTTTGTAAAACTACTTTCTATTTCAATCCAAACAGCAAACATTTGTTTTGATTGCACGACACTTTCTAGTTGAACTAAAAATAATTTGCTTTCATTTTCAAAAATGCCACGATTTTCATTTGACAGTTCTACAATTCATTTAAAAAGAAAACTTTTTATGTAAAAACTCTTTTTAATTTCAATTCAAACAGCGTACTTTTATTTTGATTGCACGACATTGTCTATATGAAAGTTTATTTAGCAATAAAAATAATTTGCTTTTATGTACATCGCTGCCACGATTTTCATTTGACAGTTCTACAATTTGTTTTAAAAATTTCAACTTTTAAATTTACAGATCAGAAAATTTTGAATTGACGGTTTAAAGGTTTTTGCTGTGAAAGCAAAGAGCTTTCTAGGAAAAAGAACCAACGCAACTTTTCAATTTTGGCAATGGTTTTTTTTAAATTTTAATAATCATTGTTCTTTGTGTGTATTATCAATATCAGTAAGCATCAGCATTTTGGTCCGCATGAAATAATTGTTTTTGAAATAAAAACATTTTGACTCCCAAAGTTAATGACACATGTGTTTAAACTCTTTCAGTTGGTGAATGCCTAACAGCTCATGCTGAGGAGATTCCAAATGCAATGGGCAGGTTTGCATTCATCAATGGTAAAATGAAAAAAAAAAAAAAAAAAAAAAGGAAATAAATAAGGCATACAACATCGGATGTGACAAAAAGTCCATTTGATGTCAACAATATTGTTGGTTTCATCAAGCATTTTGTTGTTTATTCTAAACAGCTAGTTGGATTGATTCAAACCGCAAATTGGTTGAAACAAACTGCTAGTTTTGTTTGAATTTACCTAAGCTTTAACAGCTGTCAAATTGGAACAACAAATTTTATAGTTGTATCAACCAAACTTTTGTTTAATTCAGGTACTAATCCAAAACAAAAACAACCTTTATTTTTAGTTTACTTTAAGCATTGTTCTTTGTCAAAGCAAACCGAGAATTTGCTTAGCCAAAATTCAATACGAAATTTTGGTTGAAACAACCTAAAACTTGATTGTGTTTACTAAAGTTTTTTCTCCGTACATAAATGGGTAAATTATGTTAACGCATTCAATGGGTTGACTCCGTTTTTAAGGAAATGCGTGTAATTTTACCCAGTAATGGGTTTTTGATTCTTACCGTCGTGCCAGGCATACTATTATAAAAGATTCAGTACACTGTTTGTACAATAGACAAATATTTGATGATTCGTGTTTGACCAAAGATTGTTGTTTGTCTAACTATTTGACACAAAGCTCAGTACACCTAATTAAATAGTTGTCAAATATCGCTTTTATTGATATTGTTGGTTTATTTGGCAAACTACCACCAAGGGTCAGTACATTATTTGTCCCCAGTCTCAATTACACGGAGAAAAAACAGTCCCGTTTGAAACAACAAACTTGTTTGTTGACATCCAAACTAAAAAATTTGTTGTTGTAAATAACCAACAATTTTGTTTTAAAACAAACAGACAACAAACTTGACCACAATACAACACAAATTATGGTTGTTCTAAACCTTGAAAGGGGTTTATTATTATTAAAACCTAGACCAAAACACAGGTTGCGTTGACTCAGGGAAACAAATTAAAATTTTAGATTGATTCAACCAAAGCGTTGGTTAAATCAAACTGATCCTTTGTTTGAACGAAAACAACTAAAAATTTAGGTTGAAACAAACTATTTTTTTTTGGGATATAACATTTCATCCGGTTCCGCTGCATGATTAAAGTCTTGTTCTAATGTAAGATGCAAGTATTACTGTTGTACCTTAGTAAATAGTTGGTGATGATTGGTGGGTTAAGGAGACATATTTGCGACAACAAACAAAAAATTGAACAAGGCTACAGTGAATCCTAGAGGGTTTGAGCTGTTTAGTGGAATACTTGTAACTATAATTTAGAAGAAAAATTAGTAATCTCCATTTAATTCCAACTAGTCCCAATTCACGGAGAAAAAACAGTCCCGATTGAAACAACAAACTTGTTTGTTGACATCCAAACTAAAAAATTTGTTGTTGTAAATAACCAACAATTTTGTTTTAAAACAAACAGACAACAAACTTGACCACAATACAACACAAATTATGGTTGTTCTAAACCTTGAAAGGGGTTTATTATTATCAAAACCTAGACCACAACACAGGTTGCGTTGACTCAGGGAATCAAATTAAAATTTTAGATTGATTCAACCAAAGCGTTGGTTAAATCAAACTGATGCTTTGTTTGAACGAAAACAACTAAAAATTTATTTTGAAACAAACTATTTTTTTGGGATATAACATTTCTCGTCATCCGGTTCCGCTGCATGATTAAAGTCTTGTTCTAAGGTAAGATGCAAGTATTACTGTTGTACCTTTGTAAATAGTTGGTGATGATTGGTGGGTTAAAGAGACATATTTTCGAAAACAAAACAAAATTGAACAAGGCTACAGTGTTTATGTGTTTTCGACAATATTACTGTTTGCGGTGAAATCCCTGAATATCCCGCATAAGTAAATACGGTTTCTGGAACAAGTATAAATTTTGAAAGCATATCTCGATACATGCACTTGGTTCAGTTCAGATCTGTAAAATGGAAGTGGCGACGATTGTTTTTATTCCCGTTCTCTACGTCAAACACAACTTCCGACATTGTATCTTGACCAACAATTAAACGTGTTATGTAAATATATATAAACAATGATTGTAGATTGTAAACAAAAAACATATTTGGATTGCAATAATTATTTAGTAAATGATATAATATGTAAATAAATCGTCATACAAAAACTTTTTTTTTTAATTTTGCAATAAACAAAATGTTTACCTAAGAAAAACTGAAAATAGTATACTATAGTATTCTATAGAAAGGCTCTCAATAATATTTGTAGATTTCTCTTAGACTGTGAGTAGTCTATAATTGTACATCTGCACTCTTCTATATGTTTGTTAGCATTTTATTCAAATACGATTTAATATTTAAAATTCTTGAAATTACAGAAAAAAATGTAAACGGAAATGTTGTTTCAGCCGTTTTCGTTTGTTTGATTCAAACAGCATCTCAGTTTGAATCATACTAAAATTTGTTTGAAACAACCCGTAACCGTTGGTAGAATCAACCAACAAATCTGGTTGTTTTCGTAGCTGTCATAATGAAACAACCAACATAATGGTTAATACAAATGGATGTTAGTTGAACTTAACTGCCTTATTCTCGAAACAATTACTCATAATTTTAGTTTGTTTTAATCATCGTGGGTAGTCAAATCAAACAAATATGATGTTTGTGCCCAATTCAACGTTAAATACCGGTTAAATGAAACTAGAAAATGTTTGCGTTTACCAATCTTTTTTCTCAGTGTATGTATATGGCAATGTTGTCTTCGATTGTATACACGGCCATGTTTTGTTACCCTGATTATTCGCGATTGATCAAAAAAAGTTCATTTAATGATTGTAAAAAACCCAGGTAAGTATACCTGTTAATCGGTGTGCAGTGCTACAGGTCGGACTCGATTATCCGGATTATCGAAAAATATTTTACTCACGGATAAGGGAAGGTCCATTAATTATGTAACGTGGTAGAGTAGGGGGATTGGGAAAACGTTACGATCCATACAAAAAAATTGAAGGTCCATACAAAAAACGTGACAAGCCCCCCCCCCTCCTCCCCCTAGGGGGGAGACAAATTAATCTTGCATTAATTTTAATGCCAATACTATGAGTATTAGGGAAAATAATAAAATTATAATATCATTACACGGTATTATGATATCATAAACTGTCAATAAAATGCTATAATGTTATTAACAGTGTATAGTTATCGCGCATGGTTTGCTTTTTTTTATTTGTTGACGTACGGCGGAGTCATCACCTAGTGGCAAGTCAATGTCGTTCAGCTTAGGTCCGGCACATCGAGTACACGGTCGTTTTCAAAAACCCATTAATGGGTGAAAAAACATCCATTTTCGCTATAAGTGGCTCTCCCCATTCAATGGGTAAACCCGATTATCCCATTAATGGGTAAAATCAGTTTATGTCACAAAATGGGTATTTTTCACCCATTGCAAAGAAGCCAAAATGGGTATTTATTCACCCATTGCAAAGAAGCCAAAATGATTAAAAAATTACCCATTTTTGCATGCAGATTACACGGTTACTGGCTAAAACCCATTAATGGGTACTATAGTACTCACTTTCACTATAATCGCCACTCCTCATTTAATGGGTAAACGCGAATAACCCATTAATGAGTACGGGCCTCTTCCGTCAAAAAATGGGTATTTTTTTACCCACAGGGTAAACAAATTTTTTTTACAAAATGGGTAAAAAAACACCCAGTTTTGAATCATGAATATTGATAATGAAAATTGATAATGAAATCGTGTGCTTTCGAAAAATTATCCGTTGGAAACAAAAATAGTCGTAGATAGTCGATATATTTCTAAATATTTTTTATTGAACAGCATTAATATTATGTAAAATGCGGCATTAATATTATGTAAAAGCGGAGCTGCAGCCAGCAACAGGACATTCGTAACCCTAATTTAAAATTCAATTTAACAAAAAGTCTCCTGAATAAATTTATATTTACTTACTCTCTAGTTTTTTGTAAGACTCGAAGTCCAGTTTCTTTCGAAGCTCTTCCATTTTTCAAATAATCTGAAAATGGCGGTTTTGGAAATTGATTATTTTAAATTTATTTATTCATATATTTAGGAATCTTTTACATACCAACTGGACCAACTATCCACTTTTGCTCAGCTTTGTTAAATTGCCTTTGTTGGCAGATTTCGGACCGGATTTATTTGATTCGAGACTTAACTGAATCGCAATGCACAAACAACTGAAGAGAGTTAAATAATTTTCATAACTATTTTTCACCCATTTTTTTCTTGCTAATAAGTTCTCTCCGATGGGTATTTTTTTACCCATTTTGGCAAATCAAATTATACCCATTGTTTGACATTTATGTGTGGTGTTGAAAAATGCGTATTTTAGCACCCATTAATGGGTTTTAGCCAGTAACCGTGTATGTAGCAGTTGGTAGATTGTAATTTTATGATATTCATGGTAATCAATCAATAAGTACTTAAATAAAATACTTGTACTTGTTTTTATTCATGCTTTTTTTTTTAAAACATGGATTCGACTTCTTTACTGGCTCCAAAATGCTCACCTCAATGCTCCGTGCACACAAAACGATTGTCAACGTTAAGTTAAAGTTGAATCGACGATCTGGAAGCATAATTCTGAAGCATTTGATTATTTATATACAACACGCAGCGAAAAGTTTTTTAAAATCAATAATATTCTATATAAAAAACAACAATAAATATTATGATTCCCCGGCTTATAATTTTTATTGTTGAAAACAACAATAAATCTTTATTGATTGAACACAGAATATTGTTGTTTTAAAAATATGTCAAAAAAGCAGAAAAAAATATATATTGTTGAATTAACAATACTTGTTTTTATTTACAAAATATAATCTTTTTAAAACAAAAAAAAAACACTGTTGCTGCCAACAATTTATTTCTTTGAAACTAAAAAAAAATTTGGCGGCTATAATTAATATTTCATGAATGAAGAATTGTTTTTTTGTTTGTAAATTGTTAATTTAACCAGATAATGTTCTGTTTCGGAATAATTTAAATGATTTTGATTTGGTTTAATTTTAATTCAATAAAAACAAGCAGTCCTGCTGCAGATAAGTAGTGAGCTTGTCCAATGATTCTGTGCCGAAAGCGTGGAAATCCCTTTAATGTTGATTGAAAGAGCATTAATTTAAAATCTTAGATTTTTCAAGATTCATACCTGTTGTTTTCCCCAATAATTTATTCTGTACATGTATTTCTATTTGCTTCCGGTCGATAACCTTCTATATTTCTGTACTGTTTTTCTGTAAACAGAAAATAGTCATTAAAATAAAATTCCATTAAATAAAATTAATATCTTACCAAGAAAGCAATTCACAGATTGCTCAAAAAGTCCAAACAATGAATCAACTAGCGCGACGTTAACTTCCTCGACTTCTTGAAAGAATATTTCCTGCGGCGAGTCCACTTTGCTTTTAGAATAAAGCTTAGAAATTGAGGCTACAAAATTGACGCATACGGAAATATTGAAAACATACACATGCATTGACAACTGTAAGACAGTAATTGTTACGGATTTGTTGGTTTTTAAATCTACAATTTTTTTTTCAAATTGATTGTAATTATTTTTGAGCACAAATATATAGCTTGTTGAAACTACAATTTTTTTTCTCAGCATTTGGTTTTAGAAACAACAACCAAAATTGTTGAAGCAACAAAAAAAAGTATTGAATTTAAAAAAAAAAATATTTGAGGTTACAAAACATTTCAATAATTTTTTTTTTTAATTCAAAGAGGTCAATTTTTTCTGCGTGATCGGCTGTTGGATTCTCGGCGAAAAAAACTAAGTGTGTATGTGATGTGGTATGTGAATTCGGTTGTACAGTACATGGCTAGACAAATATATTTGACAAAATGTGGCAAACATGTGTCTATTGTACAAATAGAGTACTGATAGAGCCTAAGCAACTCACCCCTTGGGCAAATCTTATGGATTTCGAGAGCTTTTTAACATCAGTGTAAAACTGATAAGTCCGGTGGACCTTATATACACGGCATTGGCTTTCAACGTCACCAATCTCTATTTCCATGCTACATGGGTTTTCTGCCAACTGAAAGTTTGCCCTACTTTATCGATAAGAAAAAGTGATCCAAGATGAAGCGTAAACAATTTTGGTAGAATCGTCGCTTATCAGTTTCCTGATAAAACTTCTTATTCCTTGTAAAATTAAAGTAACATAAATGTAATTGAATTATAGTTTTCTGCATCGGTTAATAGCCTAGGTAAAGTTTTACGTAAGAAAATAGTCAACCGTTCGCTTCACCTGTGAGTTCCAACTTTCGTACGATTGGTCCGTGTTGTGTAACTTGTTAAGTAGTAAAATTAAATTGCAACTGAAATGCCTACAAAATGCCGGTTATGCTTATCCTATTGTCCACCCTCGTCAGTAGAGAATGACCATATGCGTCGGCTAATCGATAAAATTTTCTACTTCAAGGTAAGTACTATCATGCATTGCAAATGGTAAGTTGTTGATTTCATGCTAAATGCCAAACTCCGTAGATTTTCCGAAGTTCCGATGATTCTACATTGATCTGTGGAACATGCCAGGAGACGGTGAATGGATTCTACGAGTACGCAGAGAGCGTATGGAAGAATCAGCAGTTTCTGCGTGAGAGCTCTATTCCTTCAACCAGCAAAAACAAACAGGTCGTTACGAAGCTTGAGATCGATCCGCAACTGGATAGTTATCCGAAAGAACAGGAGGTGAAAGTAGAAGAGGAAGATTACGAGGCAGAATCCTACATGGTAACGGGTTATGAAAACGAGGATGACCCAGTGGATGAAAATGGCAAAATCTTGGCGAAGACTAATCGCGTCTGGATGACAGAAGAGGACAGTGAAGGAGTAGACAATTCGGATGAGGCGGAAGATGATAGCGAGCCCAGGGTTATATTTGAAATTGCAAAAGTCGATGTAGACAAAGTATCCAAACGAAAGTGCACCCCGAATAATAAAGTAGAAAAACCAGTGGTTTTTCCAAAGTCGGATCTAGAAGAGCAACTACTGCAGCATTATAAATTGAGCTGTGATTTGTGTTCGGAACCGTTGGCTAGTTTTACTGAACTGATGAGACACTTCAAACACATTCACAACCAACAGGGATATTTGCGGTGTTGCAACAAGAAAATCGCAAAGAAATGCTGGATGATTGAACACATACAGGTGCACATGGATCCGGACACGTTCCATTGTGCAATTTGCAAAAAAAGTTACAGCTCAAGTCGTGTCCTGAAGGAGCACACTAAAGAGGTTCACACGCCGAACGAAGAGCGTGCGATCAAATGCGACACATGTCAGAAGCCGTTTGCAACGCAGCGAGCACTCAGCGCTCATCTGATGGTGGCTCACGGGTCGGTTCCTTGCCCTGAGTGTCCCAAGTTGCTGGCCTCACAGGGGTCATTAAAGAAGCACTTGGTCATGATGCATGGGGAGGGAGAGCAGTTTGTGTGCGACATTTGCGCTAGGGTTTTCCGCTCGAAACCATGCTTTGATAAACATGTCAAGATTCATCTGGGAACTTTCGAAGCAGAGCGGGTGCAGTGCGGCGTGTGCCTTGCTTGGCTTACAAACAAGTACTGTTTGAGACAACATATGCGTCGCATTCATACCAACGAGGATGAAGTGGTTCATTGTGAGGAATGTGGCCGACCACAGCGCAATAAAGTCATGCTCAGACTGCACATGAGCCGAGCTCACGGGGAAAGTCGCTTCGAGTGTGACATTTGCCTCAAAAGTTCAAACGGTCGCATCCGCATGAGGTAAGATTGTTTTTCCGGTTATAATATCCGTTTGAAGTTACTTTTTTCTATTGCCTATAGGAACACAAAGCGATTCATCACACCGGCGAGGATCTTTATAGTTGCGACTATTGTCCAGAGAAGTTCAATAATAAGAATAAACAATGTCTTCACCGCAAGACGCGCCATCCAGCAGAGTTCGAGGAGGAAATGAGGAAGCGTGCTATGAAAGATGTGTAGAATTTAAGCCTAAGATTGCAGTTTCATGTATGTGCTTCAGTAGTAACAATCTATGTTCACTCAGTACAAATGAATCGATTTATTTTTCCGAAATATTCAACTCAACCAATTGACTCTTCGATAGAACAGCTCATCCGTGGCTCCAACGTCTCCCAATCCGGAATCGCTGGTGCCCCCATCGTCCGTCGAAACTTCGTTCATAAAGTATCCATAGTTTTGCCCAATATGGATCTTCATTGGTTAGTTCGACATCTACTGTCGACCGTTGTTCGCTGGATTCGTCCGCATCCCTGGTGCACTGCTTGGTGGCCACTCGCATCAACAGTCGCTGCAACCGAGTCGGATCGCACTTCAGATTCAATCCCCAGTGTAAGTGCAACTTCACGATTCAGCTCAACATCCCGGAGGAACGTTGTTGAACGCAAACATTCCTCGTCCCAGCGTTCCTTTTGAAAGTTCCCACCGAGGTTTGAACGGCCATCTCGCGAACACGAGTGCTGTGATACTTTTGAACTCCAGACATTCCGTTTCTCCCGTTTTAGTAGTTTGAACCATGGCGTCTTCTCGAAGCAAGGTATCCGTATTGACCCCAGTTTCGGTTTTTATCCTTTTGACTACTCCCTGAGGAGATAATTGGACCTCAGCATCTTTTGTTTCGACGCTTCAATTCTGGCGATAGCTGAACAGCGACATCCGTTTGGGTTGGGTTCGCAAATTCCACCTGGACTCCAACATCTTTCGAAATGGCTGCAACTGTTTCAGTAGCCTGAACTGCCACATCATTTTTGTCCGTGGCCTCCGTGTTGACACCGACCTCCTTCCGAGCTGGACCCACATCCTCGCTAAACAAGTTCCGCGACTCTGTTTGGAGCTTCAGCTGCTCGTACGCCTTTCGGGATTGTTCCAGAACTCGTTCCAAAATTTCATCCCGCTGATTATCCGCCTGACACTTCTCTTGTTCATCATACTGCTTCAGCAGGTTCTGTTGGCCGGAGAACAAACTGGGAGACACGTTGGCTGAGGCCTCTTCCGTTGAACTTTCCGGAATCTCCAATCCACCACTGTTGGAAGTGCGATGCCTTTGTGATGTTCGCGGTTTTGGCTTTCGTTGAGTGAACAATTTTCGAGACCGGCCACTAGCCCGTTTGGCACCGCGGCATGATTTCTGCGAATTTTCAACGACTTCGTCTTGAGCTGAAAGGGAAAGGTGCGTTATAAAACTGATTGAAGGAGAATTTCTGACTTAAATCTTACAGAACTCCATAGTTTTCAAATTGAACCGACTGTTTGGGTTGGTCTGCACGCTCGTTTGAAGTTACTCAAAACTGAGTAGAAAATGACTCAGTTTCGTTAAAAGTGGAACTACTCTAATTAGAGTAATGAGAGGATTACTCATTTTTGATTAACTAGGCCACCTGTCAAAATTAGAGTGAACATGACTTAGTCACGCTTGTTTGAAATTTCTCAAAACTGAGTAGAAAATGACTCAGTTTTGTTAAAGTGGAACTACTCAAATTAGAGTAACTACAGGGTTACTCATTTTTGATTAACTAGGTCACTTGTCAAAATTAGAGTAAACACTACTCAGGAGCTAATTTAAGTTAATTTAACAATCTAAGTGAAGTCTACGCATTACCATTAAAACCCGATGCGCCCCGACGGAATGTTTTTATTCTATTTTTTATATATTTATATTTTAATTCCATAACTTTTTTTCTATTGATTTTTTCGGATCGTCAGCACTTGAACAGCTTGACGGCGATCGTCCGACCGGAATCTTGTAGTATTGGTGGTACGGTGGAGATGTGGCTGGTAAATCCTTTAAAGTAGCGATACCACAGAGAACAGACATCCAAACTAGAATATATTTCTCAAAAAAACTTGTGTAAGGATTCAAATTAAAATACGTTTAAACACTATTGCCATCTCTCGGGCTGTGGCCACTTGCGATTTTTAATCGAAAATGGGTAAGATTCGTTGACCGTGTGGTGAAAGAACTGAACTGCCAAAAAAATTTAGTTGATGAATAAGATTTCAAGCTGGTCAATGGGTGGCGATGCCAGCGCCGCCACGCTATTGCCAGTTCATTACGATTATGAAATGGCCGTTAAATTTCTTACACAGTTTTTGAATTTGACTTGGATGTCTGTTCTCTGTGGCGATACTTTAGTTCTGTTTACATAAAAATACATTTTCCTTACCTTTCAACTTCCGAACCGCCTCTGAATCAATACCCGATGCATCGAATGGACTGAACCACGTTTTTCACTTTTGACAGCTCTATTATAATTACTCTATTTTAATAAGATTAGCGCTTTTACGATCAGAGTAGCATTTACTCAGTTTCCTTAATTGAAGTTATTCAGTTTTTGACAATTAGCATGGAAATACGAAACTGAGTGAAAGTTACTCTAGTTAGAGTAGATCTGAACGAGCGTGTAATAAGATTAGCGCTTTTACGATCAGAGTAGCATTTACTCAGTTTCCTTAATTGAAGTTATTCAGTTTTTGACAATTAGCATGGAAATACGAAACTGAGTGAAAGTTACTCTAGTTAGAGTAGATCTGAACGAGCGTGTGCGGTAAACTTTGATAATAGGAATGGGCGATTTGTACAGAATCGATGTTTTTACCCCGATAATTCTATACCCAAGTAACCACAAGCATTATATTATTGCACCTATTCAACCCAAAATCAACATCGGTAATATGGAATCGCATCAATACAACAGTTGTCAAGTAATGAAGCGTTAAATAAGCTTAAGAATGTAGTGATGCATTACTAATGCAATAATGCTACATTAGCAATGTCTTATGGCATTACAAAAGATATAGCATTAGTTCGATCTTAGTGGGGCCCTTTTCAGCTTTAATCCAACTTCAATGATGCATTAGACGTAATGCATATGCCCTATATATGCATGTTATTACAGCCTCGTGGTTACTTGGGTAGTCACTAAATTAATAGTCGGGCGGATACTAGGGGCAAGACGGCTTTTTTGTGAGTAACTTTTTTCTTCAAAGTTACTCAGGATTCATCAAATTTGCACACTCTAGGATGATCTTCTCCCCCCAAGATCTAGAGCGGTAGGAATGCCAAAAAATGTGTGCGAAAACGAAAAGAACAACATCACTCAAATTTGATCATAAAACCCACGTTTGCTCAGAATGCATCAGCTTCCATCAAATTGGCACTGGCCTGAATTTGTCGATGACGACGGTCGCAACCTTGGCAACCAATAACAACAGCATGTTTACTGTTTGGAGCAAATGATTTACTATCGTATCGTATGAAGGCAATATAGGACACAGTTTTTGGATGGGAAATTGGACGATTACGGTTAGTCGATTGTTTAGTATAGTTTCATTGTCTTTTTGTTTTGTAAGAAGATAAAAAAAAAACAAATGGAATATGAGGGATTTATTTACTGCCAAAAAAGTCACCTCCAAAAAGAAAACAAGCCGTTTCGACCAATCGCAAATATTGAAAACTCCAGTTTTGCGAAAAGTCAATCCGGCTTGGTTTCTTTTTGGTGGTGATCCATTCGGCAGTCAATAAATGCCAAATATTCATATTGTACGAAATGATTAACCCAACCCATTCGACGTTGACTTTGACTGTGGGAAGATTTGCTGGTGCAGTGCGACATATTCGATATGATGGAACAGGACACACATCGGATAGAGTCGTACTGCCACATCTATACTTCTATACTCTAGTGCAGCATTTACATTGATTTCTATCGGTAGACACTAGCATTCGGTAGGCTGTTCTACTTTTAGGCACAGGAAAGAAAGAAAACGACCTTGATTTATAATAAAACCAATAAATTTAATTACACAACTTTTAGTTGATAAATCACAACAAAGATCACAGCCTAATTCATGATCAGTGGAGTAAACCTTTCTTTCTACTTTCTGCCAAAACGTATCCTGTAAAGGTATATGTTTACTATATTTTCACCATCACACATCATCCAAAAATACTTCCCAAACGTTCTAGGTCAATAGGAGTCGCTGGGGTATTTGCATTGCACATTTTCACAACCAATCATATATAATATACATTAACGACTAGCGGGAGACAAAAACAACAAAGTTGATATGGTTGCTTTGACGGCAAAAGTTTCTTGTTTTTGTTTTGCAATTTCACTGTCAAAACCAAGCTTTACAAAAGGTATGAATATTCAATATCACGATATGAATCCAGTGAATGAGAGATGCTCATATTTGCTCAGAGTTACTCAGGATTGCTCAGTGTCTTGCCCCTAGGGCGGATACAACGACGGGAGCCAATTTGAACTGTCACTTCATTAATTCATTATTTTAATTTTCATCGATCGAGCTGTCAAATTCGCAAGAGTGAACGCAGCGAGAAGTTGTGGGTTTTTGTCGCGAAAGTGGATTCCGGCACTAGTGAAAAAAACCTTAAGAAGTTCATTAAATAACCTTATGAAATTCGGCCACAAGTAATCGGATTGAATTTCATACTTTTACCGTATGAAATGTTATGCTTGTTGTTTTTTCATCAGGTGTGTTTTGGATACCACAATTTTATGAGCTTCTATACATAGCCTTATGAAACACATTGTTGCGGATTATGGTAGTCTAAAGTATGCGATATGTTTATCAGAAATTCAGAAAATATGATTTTTTTTTCTCTTTTTTCTTTCTATATTCATTATGGCAAGAGTCATAGTAAGGTTTTTTTCCAGAATAAAATAAATGATGATCTGCAAACACAAAAAGTCTTTATTTGCAGTGTAACACTGCTGAAAAAAAAACTATCAAATTTCATAAATTACGCCTTATGAAGTATCGGAAATGCTGGTTGTTTAGACTTCATAAGATTATAATGTTAATCATAAGGACTCTTATGACTTTCTTACTTACTCATAATGATTTTTTCTATGAGTATCATTTCCACAAAAGTACCTTATGATTTTCATATTCATCCTGTGGATGAAAAAAACCATAAGATAATTTAGTAAACCAACAACAATGGCGCACCAAGGAATGTTGTGGAATGGATGTTGGGATCATCTTCAAAAAATTATCACACGAGGTAAGCCTATTTACGGTCATTTTAATCACCAACATCTATCCAAAGTGGTGGATCTTATACCTATGCCCATCTAAGGTAACCATCTTATAAGAAAATGTAATAAAGAAAGCCTGAACTACTTGTTAGCAGTGCTTTTGCTAGTACCGTTAAAATAATCAAGGTTAATTCATTTTCCAACCCGGTTGTTATCTAAGTGTTTTTTTTTATCCCTACAGAGACCACAATGTTTGTTAGCACCAACAAAACCTTTTCTGAACGACGGACATGCAGTATATCGAAACACTTGGACTTCATTATAACGTTAGGATTTTTTCGTTGATTCTGGAGAAATCGACCATTAAAATTCCATTTGATTATTCCAATCCCAAGTAACACCAAAAACATCTCTTTGGTCAGTTATCTTGAAATTATGTTATACAGGAGTATTAAAAATGAAATGAAAAACATCTTTTGTCATGAAAAAGCTGAGAGGATGTTATCGCAAAACATTGGCCTATCATATCACTCATGTATTTTTTTAGAACAGATGACTTTATTTTCGACTCATATATGACCGAAACAGCGCAATTAACTGATTTTTTATAACATCTTTTAGGTCGCGTAAGAAGTTTTAAAGATGCACTGCATAGCATGCTTTTGACAAGACGATGTCTTATCTTGATAGTTTATAGCATCACAAAAACCAATAGGTTATAATCAAGTTATTGAAAAGTAAAGCTAAATGCAGAATTTCATGAACACAACAATTCAATCCAACAAGTGTCAAACCTAGCAGATGTAGACACAGACCGAACTTGACAGTTATGTTTTGTTATGAATGTGATGAATGCGTCAATGAATTCCGATTACTTTTAAATATTTTTTCATAACGATTAAAAAGCAGACCTAGCCCACCATTTGCAAGATATCTTATTAAGAAATAGATACAGAATTGGTCTAACTACAAGAAAAAAATAAACATATTTTTCGGAACTATAGCATGCAATAACAATCTCCATCAGCAGTTGAATCATTGTAACGGACGACAAGAAACGTCATTTTCTCTCAAATTAATGGAGCCAAATGACATTTTTACTAAGAAGATGCCATAATATGGTTATTATGATGTTATAATAACTAACTCAAATAATTTGCAATGAACCATCATGAGTATGTTATTAGACTGCTCTAAAGATGTATTTTGGACGAGATTTTGGACTCAATTTCAACTTCACGCCATAGCTATGGAGAAAATACACTGCCGGTTGAAATTTTGATTACAATTATCACTAAAAATTTCGAAAGATGCATTTTTTGTCGATGATTGAGATGGAACATGATGAGGAAGAAAGAAAATAGATCGAAAATCTAGACATTTTTTATGTTTTAAAAATAATTTTATGCGACAGTGTAGACCATGTGTCTAATCCACCATGACAATTTTTGATGATTCCAACAGAGATGCTGCAAACTTGCAAAATATAAGAGAATTTTCTGTTGGTTTTTGATCTTTAGAACGGCGCATAAATTCTGCAGGAGTAAAACCAAAAGTTGCACCATAAAAATGACCTCGCATATGATATTTTGTTAAGCGTTCTGAGCATTAACAATCTTTAGCTTTCTGATATTTATTAAATAATTGATTTGGTCAAAAACGATTGTCATTTTTTACTATGAGTTGTGAATATTCTCCTCATAAACAAACATATTATTCTCAATCATAACAATCTTTGATGACTTCTGTTCGTTTGACATTTCTCAAACGAGCATGTCATGGTCAAGTATTTCTGCATTTTTTTTTACTTTGAAATTACTTGATAATAACCTATTTGTTATTATGATGCTAGAAACTAACAAGATTAAACATCATCATGTCCTAAGCATGTTATTTAATACATCTCAAAAACATATTATTAGTCCTAAATCTGTATCTAAAAACTTCTTGTGTTACCTTAAAGATGTTTCAAATAGATCGACTTATTGCGCTGTTTTGGTCATATAAGATACCAAAACTAAGTTATGTGTACTAGAAAAATACATGAGATCATGTCTTAAAGATGGATTTTTGATCATTACATAACAAGTTGTGTTACTTGGGATGTTACATGCATACTTCAAGGATTGTAAGAAGGTACATTTTCTATACAAATAAAGATTTGTTGGCCTCACTACTTTAATTATTTTAAAAAATCAAGTCATCCTTCTGAACATAATATGAAAATTTTACCTAATAATTAATTTTAAAATGCATAACGCACACGTTCAGTTAACATAATCAATAATAATGTGTTTCATAAGGTCGTGTAATGAAACTCATGTAATTATCATATCTAAAACATCGCTGGTAATGAAGACAACAAACATCGCATTCGCGTTCATAAGGTATAAGTATGAATTTCAAACCGATTCTTGCAGCTACAATTTCACAAGGTTTTTAATGAACTTCTTGAGATTATTTTCGTCAGTGAAACAGTGCCTACTGTAATTGAAAAGTGCATCGCATGGATAACATGCTGATGAAACCACCAACAAACGTACTGCTATTAACGCTGCAGATTCTGTCAGAACTAATGACAGGTTTTTACTTGACACAAGAAGTCCACTTTTTTAAACTGCTATACTTGGGAGCATATTGCAAACAGGAAATATTGGAAAACCGAAATATCCAGAACGTCCACTGTAGAACCTTGCGCAAGTGGCGGCTAGATGAATAATTGTCAACATCATTATCTTATATAGCGTACATTTTAAAATAAGCAAGAATAGGCTTACACCCCGTTCAGACTACAGCCGATATTACGTGATATAGGCTATCTTGATATCAAATGCCATGCACATTATTTCCAGTGAAAACTAGATGTATAGATGCTGATATCAAGATAGCCTATATCACGTAATATCGGCTGTAGTCTGAACGGGGTGTTACCTTGTTCAAATTCGTGCAGAATTATTATTTAACACGATAGCGAACGTTATCGTTGATGTTTTCTAATGGCGGCCTTGTTTTATTTCACAACATTGTCTATGATGTTTCCCTCAAAAATACGACTGCATGACAATCAAGGCATTGTTATGCAACTGAGTGAAGATAAAAAGAATCAATATGCGTTAGTAAGAGATTCATACGAAACCTTTTCAAAGTCATAATCACCTTGTGAACATACAAATGTTTGCGTTTGAGGTGCTTCATAACGCAAAATTTATGAATTTCAAAACGTTTTTTATATCAGTGGGCGGTAGCGGGCTACCTACACGGGTAAAAATCCACACATATTGATTGGCAAAAATCCATGTAATATTCCACATAATATTCATTTGTCACACATAAACAGAACCATCTGGGAAATACATATGAAGTTTATGTGGCAAATGAAAAGTATGTGTGGTCACACATAGTGGTTATTTGTACACGTTGGAGTATGTGCGATTACAAAATGGATATCATTTGTTTGATCAAATTGCAAAAATCATGTGTGGACACGCAGATAATATCATTGTTTTTTTATCGGTGTAATGCACATAATAATGTGCCGGCCAGAAGATCCAACATAATTTTTCGGTGTGATTACGGTAAATCCCAGTCGTCGATAACCTCAAACACGGATGTCAACATTACGCAAACAAGCTAAACGGCAAAAACGAAGTTTCCCTCAGGCCAGTCAATCTGAATCCTCAAAATGAACTGCTCCGTTAGGTAGCCAACAAGTGCAAACTGACGTTATCACCGGAATAGTTTCGACGTGCTCTCAGATTTAGACCCGGACGAAAGAAGTAAATAACACTTCACTATTAGTTCCAACCAACAATACAAAGAGTGCAGGCTGCCCTCCAATTTCGATTGTCAACTACGGAACCAAACAAACTCAGGAACTGCTAAATAAGCCTAATATTCCGCAACCTAGATATCACCTGAAGGCTGTCAAGTCTGTCGAGTCAAGTTCCTGTAACGGAAGAGGAAGAGTACAATGCTGCGATAAAAGCACTTCAAGAATCCAATGTGGAATTTTTCACATTTACTCCAGCAAACAAACAACCAGTACGTATCATTCTTTCTGGTCTTCCACTATACGAAATAGATGAATTGAAGGACGAGTTGCAGGCAAACGGCGTTCAGCCGCTGGAGGTGAAGGTTTTTTTTTCGCAAAAAAAAAGCTAGGGCCAGTGGAAAGTGTTCTGTATCTGTTTGTATTTCTTGAAGGATTCCATCAAACTAACGGAGCTTCAACGTGTAAAAGCGTTTTTCATTGTTATTGTGAAGTGGAGGGTTTTCTCAAGGCGGCCTACGGATACTGTACAATGCCACCGATTCCTAGCGTTTTGGACACGCGATGCGAAACTGCTTCCTCATTCCCTTGTGCGTAAAATGCGGAGAAAAACACCAAACATCCAGTTGCAGTCTTCCAGCAAAAGTCAATCTGAAGGACGCTGACAACACATGAAGTCAAATCCGCTGTGCTAACTGTAGTGGTAACCATACGGCAAACTTTCGAGGACGTCCCAGTCGTATAAATTATACTTCACAATTGGAAGCCAGTCGTCGAAAATCTTCCAAAAATAATTCTTCATCACGCCCACCACCATTGGTACCTAGGTACACACCTTCTAGAGTGCAAGGACATAATTCAAAGAACGCAGAAGGTCCGTTATTCTACCAAGTTCTTCAAGCAACGAGCACACAACCAGGCACTAATTACAATTCGGATCTATTTACCGCTACTGAGTTTCTATCGTTGGCAATGGATTTGTTCCAACGTCTTGAAGGCTGTCGCACCAAACAGCAATAATTTCTAGCTCTCTCCAAGTTAATTATAAAATATGTTTACAATGTCTAATTCAACCACACTCAATTTGGTTAATTGGAACGGGAGATCCATTCACAACAAACGCTCCGAATTTTTCGACTTTCTCCAATTGAGTCTCCAATTGACTTTCTCCAATTCTCCATTGATGTTGCAATCGTCACAGAGACGTGGCTGCGCCCCCACAATTCCTTTCTTCGTCCAAGCTACTGTTGTGTGCGTCTTGATCGGTGCTCGGGTGATTCTGACCGAGGTGGTGGAGTTCTAATCGCTGTGCGAAAAGGTATCGAATTCAGTTAACTGAACATTGGTACCAAGACGATTGAAGCTACAGGCATTACCATTTCCGTGAATAATCGCCAAATCCACATCATAGCCGCTTACTTCCCAGGAGGTAGGCGATGTCCCGATTGGTCACATTTCCGTCGTGACGTCCACGCTCTTTCAAATAAAACCGTACCATTCTTCATTGTTGGAGACTTAAATGCCAGACATCGCTTCTGGAACTGCTTGAAAAACAACAAAGCTGGCAATATACTGTCCCAGGAAGCAGCTCGTTGTGGATTCTTCATTCACTTTCCAGATACTCCAACATTCCACCCGTTTGGTCGCGGATGTCCGTCGACTCTAGATCTTGTGCTGTCCGATAATTTGCTCAACATGACGAAACCTGTGACCTTGAACGAACTGTCGTCCGATCACCTTCCGGTGACTTTTGAAATCACCCTAACGACATCTCTTCAAAGTCCGCTGCTATGCTCAGTTTGAGCGTTCCAAATCGTTCCAAAGAGTGGTGAATGCTAAATTGGACCTAGCTGATTTTCTGGTTTCAGACATTTGCAATGAAGCAGGAGTTGATACCGCTCTCATCTTCTTCAAGGATGCACTTTTGGAAGCCGAATCTATTGCCGTTCCTGAGTTCACCCCTCAGCCCTATGCTGCGACTCGCATTAAACTCATCGTTTAATCCAACTTCACAACAGATGTCGTCGGCAGTGGATGAGAACTAGGAATCCCCTCTTCAGAGAAATAGTTTCATCATTAAATAATCGCATTCATGATGAGTGTGCCAGCGCTCGCCACAGAAAGTTCAAGGAAACACTGTTCTCTATAGAGCGAGGGGATAACAAAATTTGGCGATTAATCAAAGCTTTAAAGAATACTTGTAAATATAGTCCTCCGCTGCACTATGGAAATACACTGCATGCTACACCTGCCGAGAAAGCAAATTTGCTTGCTAACAACTTTGCGAAATCGCACAATAACAAAATAGCAGATGACCCAGCTACCGCTGAGATTGTGAAGACGTCCATCGACCAAATCGACCAGCTAATATCGTCTGCTGAATACTCATGGTTGGTCCACCCTAAGGAAGTTGAAAGGATCATCCGTAACTTCAAAGATAAAAAAGCACCAGGACACGATAGCATTAAGAACTATTTGCAAAAACGTCTTCCACGTAAAGGTAAAATTTTTCTTGCTAAAATTGTAATTGTTTCTGTCTGCATCAAATTATGCTACTTTCCATCTGATTGGAAACACGCAATAGTCGTTGCCACCCCAAAGGCAAATAAAGATGCAACCATTCCTTCGAACTACCGACCAATCAGCCTGCTCCCAACAATCAGTAAACTTTTTGAACGTGTTATCTTAACGCGTATCGAAAGACATCTGGAAACCACTCGTATCATCCCGCACGAACAGTTCGGTTTCCAAAAAGGCCATTCTACTACGCATCAGATTGTTCGTCTAGTGAGGGAGGTAAAGCAGAACTTTCGACAAGGAAATTCGTCAGGACTAATACTCCTTGACGTCGGGAAGGCCCCTATGATTCTGTGTGGCATGATGCAATCCTGCACAAAATGTTCCAGGGCAACTTCCCAACCAGTATCCTGAAAATAGTACGCAGCTTTCTGACGAATCGAACCTTTCAAGTGTCGGTGAACGGGTGCACGTCTGACAGGATGAATGTTTCTTTCGGAGTTCCTCAAGGTTCTGTGTTGAGCCCTACTCTGTACAACATCTTCGCTGCTGACCTCATCAAAGTGAACGGTGTCCACTACTATTGTTTTGCTGATGACACGGGATTCTTAACCTCACACCGGGATCCCAACATAGTAGTTGATAAACTTCAGCAGGCTCTAGACTCGATCAAGGACTACCAGGGCAAGTGGAAAGTGAAAGCAAATCCCTCCAAGTTCCAGGCAATTTTCTTTACGCGTAGACGAAGCCCTAGAAACCCCGGTGGGGTAGTGGACATTGCATGGCTGCAAAATGTAACATATCTTGGAGTGACCCTTGATACGAAACTCAACTTCGGCAATCATGTCAGCAGCACAGGACTGAAGCGGCTGTCATCCACGAACAACAATCGTGAAGCCGAAAACTTGGTGCTGTTATAGTCACTAGATTCATAGTCTGGCGGATACAATGACGGGAGCCAATTTGAACTGTCACTTGGCGGAGCCAATCGAGCATATCTCGAGTAATTTATGTTAAGGGCCTAAAAGCCATTTGTAAACAATAACTTTAAACGTTGATTTCTCACGAACTACGAGAATCCAACCATATCCTGCTACTTCATATGGTAGAACTAACATTTTTCTACCAAATGCTGCTTTCATTTCACGAGAGTGATTTGAGATTCAAGAGAAATCGATATTGAAAGTCATTGTTTACAAATGGCTTTTAGGCGCTTTACATGAATTACTCGAGATATGCTCGATTGGCTCTATAGTCACTAGATTCATAGTCTGGCGGATACAATGACGGGAGCCAATTTGAACTGTCACTTGGCGGAGCCAATCGAGCATATCTCGAGTAATTTATGTTAAGGGCCTAAAAGCCATTTGTAAACAATAACTTTAAACGTTGATTTCTCACGAACTACGAGAATCCAACCATATCCTGCTACTTCATATGGTAGAACCAACATTTTTCTACCAAATGCTGCTTTCATTTCACGAGTGATTTGAGATTCAAGAGAAATCGATATTGAAAGTCATTGTTTACAAATGGCTTTTAGGCGCTTACATGAATTACTCGAGATATGCTCGATTGGCTCCGCCAAGTGACAGTTCAAATTGGCTCCCGTCATTGTATCCGCCAGACTATGAATCTAGTGACTATAATTGGCTCCGCCAAGTGACAGTTCAAATTGGCTCCCGTCATTGTATCCGCCAGACTATGAATCTAGTGACTATAGGTGC